>OW679196.1:39531054-39867666 GCA_940337035.1 Agriotes lineatus | reverse complement strand
CCTGCTACAAATCGATACAAAAACACGTACAAAATAAATATGGTGCGAGAGTAGTAACTAGATTGTCAACAGTCAAAAATCCAGGGTGTCAACAAAGCTCGGTGAACAACTATCTAGAAAATACCGAATAGTGAAATGCCCGTTTCTTACCACCGATAGTGTTTATATTTACTGTTGTCCGAGGTATGGGTCGGTTCTACACTGCAAGTATATACCTAGAATAAGCTATCCGAGGTATAATTGTCATAGTTTCTTTTGTTACAGCAATTCTCTGGATAGCTTTATCCTTGGTTTGTACAGTATGATCGAAAACTTTTAACCTCTAGAGCGCTGTGACATTATTTTGTCAAAACATTTGTTGACAGTCGTCGTAGGAAAAGTTACATTGGCATTTTATATCTGTCAGTTTAACGTTATATCAGGAACGTCATTTTAACAAATATAAACATTTTCCTTGAATACATAAAAATGCTACTAACAAAAACAAATACAGCTACATATATTAGCTCTCTAAGAAGTATTCATTATAAACAATATAAGTACAATACCTATATCAAATAACTGTTTTTTGTGTTTCGGTCGTGGAAAAAATCTTTTATTTTTGATTTTTCAAAACAACTTTATACGTCAATAATTTGTGCTTGTCTAAAAACCTATTTAGCCCCTATCATATATACCGAGTGATTTTTACTTATTTAGAAAATTGCTAAGTGCTATTTTTCGGAGATAAAGTAAGATTTCAATGAGATTTTTTTAGATTGTGTTATTTTTAGCTAAATGAACAATCTCAAGGCCGCCAGAAAACCGCAACTTTTTTTCAGCTATAGCTAAAAATTAATTTTTCAATTTTTTTAATTTTTTTCAAAATTTCACATACCTAGACTTAATATTAAAATTCAAATTTTTGTATGTCAAGACTTGAAAAATTTATAATCGGAACAAATAATATAAAATGTTAAACAGTGCTTTAGATTTTTTATTATTTACTACCAAAAAATAGTATGTTTGCATAATTTTTAAGTTTTTTATGCAAGACGCTTTTTAGGAGAAATATTTTTCAATTCTAATTAATAACTATTTAAATGGATTCTAGAAACTCTAATCTAGCCCTGTTAATGAATTACTGTTAGAAAAATCCTGTAAATAGTGTCTAAATGAAAAGAACATGTAAATTGAATAAAGAAAAATCTTCTCATTTAGACAATTACAAGTGTATGACGATGTTATCTCATCGCGCAATAAAAAACATGTAGGTTAACTACACGTAGAATGACAAAGATTCACTTTTGTGGATCGTATAGATAACATTTAAAATATATCTCCATTTTCTTGCTTCTCAGTTAATAATGTTACGTTCTTAACGTTCGGGCTATTTAAGATTATACGACAAACACGGGTTCAAATATTTATTTACACAATGAATTACTACGATTATTGTTTACAAGCACATGCGAGAATTATCAAGCAGATTACAAATTAATTCAAGCACTAACGACTATCGGTACACGTATTTCTAACAACTATTATTATTTATTTCTATTACGTACGGATTAGCACATTTATTTATATCACTCTTAAACGCTAACGATTATATATTTATTTACTTATTATTACTTCACGAGAGATTATGTACACGCGGTTTTATTTATATGGGGGCTTCCAACAAGCCTCGACGTGAGTTCTAACTGCCGCAGAATTATTTCAGAACTGACTTGGGGGCGAACTCCGCCCGCTTATATCACGCCGGTAATTTTCTTCCAGAAGCCTCCAGAATTTCCGGCAACAGTGACGTGTCGCGTCAGGGCTGCTCTAGCATCGACTGGAAAATGATTCACCAACGTACACCTGCGTTCAAGGCCGCCCGTCGGCAGCCTATGATTCACGCGCCGGCAGCCGTCTCTGGAATTTCTAGTATAATCGAGGCATTGGGGCAAATAACTGTCAGCCGAATCGTTACACTGCCCCCGCCTTAGATCGTTCTGTCCCAGAACGAGTTGCGTCGAGTGCCTGTCTTCTCGCTCTTGTGGGGGTCCGATGGCGGTACTTGCAGGCGGTGCCCTTCTTGCACATGGACTGGCTGAAGAAGCAGCAGCCCACCGTGGTCTCCAGGCTTCGCAACAGCACACCTCGATCTGGACGCCGGTTGTCTCTTGTACTGCCGATCGGTAGGCCATCAGGAACAGGTGCGTGTACTGGCCCCAGTCACGCGGATGCTCGAAAACCCCCTTGGACAGATGCTTCCCCATGGTTCCGTTCATCTTTTCCACCATGCCGTCCGATTGAGTATGGAGGGCAGTGGTCCGAATCTTGCGTATCCCCAGTGGCTTACAGACGTTCCGGAACGGTCCAAACTCGAAATTCCGGCCCTGGTCGGAATGTAACTCCAGGGGGAGTCCAAAACGGCTGAAGCACTCCTTCACCAGAACATCAGCGACAGTACCGGTCTCTTTCTTCGGAACGGCGTACGCTTCGGGCCATTTGGTGAAGTGGCCCATGCACACCAAGATGTATTTATTTCCCGCTTCGGTTTCGGGGCATGGTCCGGCGATGTCAATGGCTATACCCTCGAACGGACCACCGACGTTGTACTGCCACCTCGGAGCTCTACGTCTTCCAACAGGTCCGTTTCCCGTAGCGCATGCTTCGCACCTCCGGCACCACTCTCGGACGTCACCTTTGCAGCTTGCCCCGTAGAACCTTTCTTGGACCTTCTGCAACGTCTTCTTCAATCTGAAGTGTCCTCCAGAGGAGCAATCATGCAGGTAGCGCAGAACCTCGGCCACTCTACTCCTTGGAACCATCGATCGTGATCTCGTTGCCCTACTGTCCTCATCTTCCAAGATTCTGGTCAGGACGTTGTTGTCCAGCTGCAAGGAGTCCCATTGCGCCCAATAAGTCTCCACTGTTGCGTTGGTGGCGGGGACCTCCTGCCAGGTAGGTCGACGGCCATCTTGCTTCCAGGCTATAACCGCGCCTAAGTCGGGGTTGTTCTCCTGGCTACTCTGCAACTCGTCTGGCTCCCACGAGTCGTCGACCACAGTGGTACGATTAATGGGTACCACACGACTCTCCAGTCTCGAACAGTGGCCGCAGTCCGCAGGGCAAGGCCTCTTGGATAACGCATCGGCGTTGCGGTGGACTGTGCCAGGTCGATAATTTATTCCCAAGTTGAACTCTTCTAGGCGCTCGATCCACTCAGCCACCTGCCTTTCAGGGTTCTTGCACTGCAGCAGCCATCTCCGAGCAGGATGGTCGGTCCTCAGCAAGACTCTTCTTCCAAACTCGAATGATTTATGTTTTCCTACGTCAGTACGGCCGCTGGGATGATCTCCGCCGTCGACGATGTCTTGGTACCGGGCCACCATATCTTCTATCTTCTTCCATTTTCGTTGGCTCATGCCCCCTTCCAGTATTGGGTTCCTCCTGACGGTTGCCAGTTCCCTGCTGACGTTCATCATCCTTACTGGGACCCCAAGCCCAGTCTTCATCAACGTCTTCCCTACCAGGATACCATGAGTGAGCTTCTTGCCACCATCAGGCTCGACCACGCGCACCACGTTGCCCCGGAGATCGCCATCCAGGTATGCATCCACGACCCTCTCGGTTCGTCCTTGCAGAGTAACATCTTCCGCCCATACCACTTGTGCCGCGATCTCTCCTCTTGGGTGTCGGGAAAGCTCCTCCCCACCCACGTGCAACTCGCCGCGTCTCAGGTCCAAAGCGCACTCACACTTATCCACAACATCCATTCCCAGGATGCACTCGTCCGCAATGTCAGCATAATCGGGCTCAACCACGCGCACCACGTTGCTCCGGAGATCGCCATCCAGGTATGCATCCACGACCCTCTCGGTTCGTCCCTGCGGAATAACATCTTCCGCCCATACCACTTGTGCCGCGATCTCTCCTCTTGGGTGTCGGGAAAGATCCTCCCCACCCACGTGCAACTCGCCGCGTCTCAGGTCCAAAGCGCACTCACACTTATCCACAACATCCATTCCCAGGATGCACTCGTCCGCAATGTCAGCATAATCGGGCTCAACCACGCGCACCACGTTGCTCCGGAGATCGCCATCCAGGTATGCATCCACGACCCTCTCGGTTCGTCCTTGCAGAATAACATCTTCCGCCCATACCACTTGTGCCGCGATCTCTCCTCCTGAGTGTCGGGAAAGCTCCTCCCCACCCACGTGCAACTCGCCGCGTCTCAGGTCCAACAACAGAGACCGAACTCTTCCATTTATTTTCCCATCAAGATTTTGGACTACTTCCTCTTCTGCGGCTTCCAGCTCTTCCTGTCCGACCTTCAGCTCTTCTCGTGCTTTTTCTGCCTTCTTTCGACCGGATCGCAACTCTTCCCTAAGCTCATCCTTGAGGTTTTCTCGAGTGGCTTTCAATTTTTCCTCAAGTTTTTGGACTGCTTTCTCTTGCTCGGCCTTCAGCCATTCCTTAAGTGTTTTCGCGGCTTCCTCTGCCTTATCTTGTGCCTTCTTTTGGCCGGCTTTCAATTCTTCCTGGCCAACTTGGATCTCTTTCTTAAGTTCCTCTTGCGCTTTTTCTGCCTTCTCCTGCCCAGCTTGGATCTCTTTCCTAAGATCCTCTTGTGCTTTTTCCGCCTTGTCCTGGCTAACTTGCATCAGTTGCAAAAGTTGGCTTAATTGGGCTTCCATTTTGCTGCTTTGAGATCTCGTCAAAGGCATGCACAATACTCACTTCAATTTATTTATCTGACCGTCGTTTTATCGGCACTTGTTAACAATTTATTTAATTTAATGTTTGTTCGATAATTTTTTTTATATAGCCCCCGGTTCAAAACCTCACACCGACACCACTGTTACGTTCTTGACGTTCGGGCTATTTAAAATTATACGACAAACATGGGTTCAAATATTTATTTACACTATTGGATTAATTATTGTTATTTACAAGCACATGCGAGAATTATCAAGCAGATTACAAATTAATACAAGCACTAACGACTATCGGTACACGTATTTCTAACAACTATTATTATTTATTTCTATTACGTACGGATTAGCACATTTATTTATATCACTCTTAAACGCTAACGATTATATATATTTATTTACTTATTATTACTTCACGAGAGATTATGTACACGCGGTTTTATTTATATGGGGGCTTCCAACAAGCCTCGACGTGAGTTCTAACTGCCGCAGAATTATTTCAGAACTGACTTGAGGGCGAACTCCGCCCGCTTATATCACGCCGGTAATTTTCTTCCAGAAGCCTCCAGAATTTCCGGCAACAGTGACGTGTCGCGTCAGGGCTGCTCTAGCATCGACTGGAAAATGATTCACCAACGTACACCTGCGTTCAAGGCCGCCCGTCGGCAGCCTATGATTCACGCGCCGGCAGCCGTCTCTGGAATTTCTAGTATAATCGAGGCATTGGGGCAAATAACTGTCAGCCGAATCGTTACAATATATATATTACTTACGAGTTATGAAAAAGTTTTGAATTATCACGTAACCTGAGACAACGAGAAAAATTAATTTGATATTTGACGTTGTTGAATTCATAACGCGGTATTTTGTTGTATTAAACTTAATTATTTATTATTAAAATGAGTGAAAGTGACTGCGATGAAGAAATTGTAGGGACGCCCCCAGAAATCAGGCAACTATCAGAACACACCACAGCCAGTCTGCTCCCGGAGAAGTCCAAAGCGCGGTACGAAGATGTTTATCGCAAATTCATGGAGTGGCGCTTAAAAAGCAGTATTCAGCCTTTTTCTGAAAATGTTGTATTGGCCTATTTGGGGGGGTCGAGGAAAACAGACCAACAACATCTACAACTGTCCTATCACACAATGGTTCGTCTAGGCTCTAGACTCCTAGACCATTAATATTAAAAAAGTGCCATAATTTCACAATCAATTATAATTACTATACTGAAAAATAATGTGTTGTATTAAACGGTTAATAAAATATAGACCAAAACATGCTACGTATTATTTATTTTAATGTTAACAGTACAGAAAAACTAATCCTCTTTGTAGGTAATACTCAAATTAAACGCTGGTAAGTAATTTTCCTGCATTCGAGTGGCATATCTTTGTAAATTATTAGGTAGGTACCTACATTATAATATTTGTTCATACTTCAAATATTATTGCGCTCAAATTCGTTTGAGGGGTACCTAAAATAAATGCTAATTAATTAAAAGAAAAGAATGTCTTCAAATAATTCAAATTACCTTCATAGTCAGAGGAGTCAGATAAACGTGCAGGTTATGTTAGGTACTTCCGAAAACTTCGAAATGACGTTCTTTCAAATATTCGTAACGAACGACCACTGTCCATATTTTATTCTGGATCAACATACAATTAACATAAAATCTTTGAATCTTATTTTATTGTCCACAAGAATGTTAGTTGTTATATGTTATTTTGTCAAACGGTGGTCAAACGTCTCAAACGTCAAGTGTTAGTGAAATCAGGTGCACCACTACACGTTTTTTTTATTTAAAAATTGCACTCGTTTCAAGACTATTCTAATAAATTGTGAATTATAAGATGTAATGCTCGTAGAAAAAGTATAGTACATTACTCGAGTTGTAAAGAGATTACGTACGCGTGGATTTACATTACTCTCTCCTTCGTCGCTCGTATGTAATTCATCCACTTGTAAGTACGTAATATGTTCTTTACAACTCTCGTTACGTATTCATAACACTTACTTGTTATTTGTCAATAATAGAACTGTCAACCTGACTGAAAAGTTCCCCATCACAGCCATGGCTGTAAGACATTTCCAGGGGTATTTCACTATTGAGTATGGCCGGTAAAACGTATGAAAGAGTACTGGAAAGCTGACTAAGAAAAAAAAATAGAGAAAACTTTTGCGACACTCAGGCAGGATTCAGACCAGGGAACTGAGGACTGGATCTTCAGACAAGTAAGTCACAAGATACTTGGGGGCAACAACAAATAATACATACAGTGTGGAAATAAAGTAACGGATTAATTCATATTCGTTGATATTCATTTTTATGAAAAAGTCTTCACGAGGTGTAGCGATTTTCACCATAGGAAATATTTTCAGCTGATTTTCAGTTTATTATGTAATTTGTTTTTCATGATATGACGTCATTAACTTTTTTTAAATAACAAACTATATTTTTTATTACTGATTTTGGTAGTACTTTCTATGTTGTTTTCAATTATGTAAAATTTTCAATATTAACATACATATTAACATCTGAAAAAAAATCGACAAAAAAAATAAATATTAAAAACCAATGAAATGACCAAAATAAATCTAGTTACCGGTGGATACAACAAAAAAGGTTAGTTTCATGCCGATATCTCGTCTATTGATGAAAGCTTTACTCATAATAAGATTCCAATAATGTTTCATTTTATTCAAATCCATTTCATCTTCCAACCGTGAAAATATCGTTCAACAATTCGGTGAACCTTATATTTATTTCGTTCAAAACAAGAAGACTGTACTAAGGAGAAATAACTGGCGTTTCGAAACGGACCGCTAAAAGTTGACAAATATGGCTGTCGTCGTGTAGTTTTATCCATTCACAAAACTCGTGAACTGTCAATGTCAAATATTTGCTGAGTGTACCTGGCCGCATATATTGACGCAACACATTCGGACTATGTGTTAACAATTAATAACACACTTGAAATACACTCCATTTGATTAACAACCGTAAACTGACTTTTAACCGCGATTACAGGTTAATTTAGCTCGCTTCCAACTTTCGAACGGCAGCGAGAACGAACGAAAATGACCGAAGATAGTGCACGCTGTTGACAGCGCCGCGACGGCTATCCCCGGCATTGGGGCCGGTTTTATGAACTTGAACGGCCATCATAGCAAGTTACGTCTCCTTAGTACAGTATTCTTGGTTCAAAATAATGTCAATTACTTGATTAAATATTATTTTGCATCTGCAGATCGGATCGGATAGAATTTGATTTTGAAGTTTCTTCGTTCTCTTTCTTCTGCTCCTTGGTGTTTTTATCACTTTATTATTTTGTCAAATTTAGTGCCAGTTCTCATTTCATTAAGATATTTAATAGCAGCATTTGGAGTCATAAGTACATCTTTCAAACTGCATTTACATGTCTGTAGGGTTTTGTTCGCAGACTCTCTAGAGTATTTAAATGTTGAAAATTTGTTTTTAATTTCGATAAAAATTATGCAAGCCACCAATGCAATGGCCTCTACCACGTGATCTCTATCAATTTCGTTGATCAAGGAATTACATAATCTCTGGAACACAATTGATTGTTTTTACAATAACGAAGTGCAATATGTGATGACAGCTATGCACGTCAGTGATCATTCTGCTCAAACCTTCTTGAATTCGTTACAACTTATAACTGAAACACCATCACAGCACTAGCTCAGAATGTCTAGGCCATAGCTATCTAAAAATTTTAATGTCAAATCTGTAAAGGTTTTTGCATCTAGTTCAGTACAGGATTGTTAGAATCGATTCATTGACTGTACCATTTAAAAGTAAAAGGTAAATAGGTAGGGTAAAGGTTCAGGGTTATTTCAATTCCCCCAACTGGGGGCGGGTTTCTATAGAGACCTTGCCTCTCTCTTTCGCCAAGAACTGCCCCAGCATTCGCCTCAGAGAAGGTACTCTGTTGACTCAGGAAAACCACCTAAACACCTGAATCAGAGCAGACGGCCAGGGGAATCCAACCCGCGACCTCCCGAATGCTAAGCAGATGTGATAACCACTACTCTACAGAGATCGGTCTATTTAAAACATATCGAACTACTATACCAATATTCTCCCTATTGTTTCGTGCGCTATTGCTGGAAATTTTCCAGGGGGTGCTCAAATTTTTCCAGAAAGTGTCGGGCACCCCCTGGCACCCCTAGGTACAAGCCTGATACTGTGTTACATTTGTGGAAAAGTGTTAATTTCTCACAAGTGTTAAATTTGTTTTATAACAAGTTAGTGTTATACACTATACTTCTCTTACGGCTCCACCTGCTAGTAAATTTTATAACTACATATAACAATTTCTGGTGGAGTATTTTCAATGTCAAACCTGTTATCGCTATCCATTGCAATCACAAGGATAAGTGATATATAAAAAGTTGCTGAAATAAAGCCTTTTGCAGCCATAACCAGGACTAAATACTATATTTGGCCGTGATGACTAATGATGCTGTTCAGCAGCGAGAGCGGAGCACTGAATTAACGCAAACTTATCAAGGGTAATACCACAAGAGGTGAACTTTTTTTGAGAATTGTTTTCGTTTACATGCAAATTAATGTGTTTAAATTTCGGGAAATCAAAACTGCGTTAAAAATTTGAGCAGTTTTTGTTAAGAGAAATTTGCAATAATTTGCATCTTAACGAAAAAATTCTCTTAAAAACTTTTACCTTGAGTGGTATTTCGAAAGATTATCCAACAATATGGGTATATGACTTGTACCGTGTTCGACAGCACACATGTTTAACATTTTTCACTATTAATTCAATACTGGAGCTTCTAACACGATTATTATTGTGTTTTTAGAACGACGCCGATTTGAAAACTTCACTTTGACGTTTTGGCGAAATGTCAGTCAAAAGCTACTCACAAAATTGAAATCATTGAAACTAATCGGGCTCGCGTGAAAACACTGCAACATTAGGTGTTTTCAAAGACAGTCAATTTTGATTGGCAGTTTTTGACAAATTGAACACTTTTCATTGGTTCGTTCATTATAGTGTTGAATACTCAATAGTAATATAACAAGGGCGAGACATACTTACCGATAAATTTGCACACGCTTAGGGTCGAGTGCTGCTTGTAATGAAAACTGTCCCGAGGGCAATTTTCTAAAGGCAACCAGCACGATGACTCTTGGCATGGGCAAAATTATATGTAAGTGTGTCGCCGGAATTTATATTTTGAAGATTATTACACAAAACCCGTATACGAATTATGATTTAAAATTGATCTAATAGTGCAAAAAAACTCAAATTGCTTGTTTCTTGCATTTCTATTTCTAATTATGACACCATCTACGGGGTCGATAATTAGCGCTAGGGAGTTTATCGGCTGATAAGTTTCCCTAGGGAGCTTATCAGGTAATCAGTTCGGGATTGGTCGATTTTCAAAAAATTCATGGTTCTCATTGGATCATATCAGTAATGTGACAATTGTGTGTAATAGCCCCTATTATTCATATTAATAAAAAAGTTTGCAACTAAAAAACGTGCGGAAGCGCCAACTATGTGCATGCGTAGAGTGAAAAATGATGTTTATTTCTATTCCCCACGATTGTAAGAAATTGTCAATTTTGTTGTCTACTAGTCTATGCGAAATATGTAACTTTCTATAGTCGCCTTATTAGAAAAATATATTTTGAGTATCAGTCGGCGTTGTTGTCCTTCTCGGGTTAACTATTGATATATTGTATTGTAATCACAAAAAAATCATCTTCCGAGATTTTTTCAGATCTTCACGTTTCAAGGTCCCTAGATGACGAAAAAGGGGTTTTCTTAATTCTTTTTGTCTGTCTGTTGGCAGTATAGCTCAAAAACTATTTGTCGGAGGAAGACTATATTTTGCATACATATTATATATCTACTTGGCATGAAACCGGTACAATTTCATACAAATATATACAGGGTGAGCACCTTAAAAAATAAAATTTTGTTTATTTTTGAGTTAATTTTGAAATAGAAGGAAGTAATAACTTTCACATAGATGACGCTTTACATTTGCCGAAAATAAAACTCAACCGATACAGGATAATGTCACAAAAGAGTAAAAACGTTTCAACAATAACACCATTCTGTTCAAGACAGCCGCGCGCCGGACTTATTTCGAAGAGGCTCGGTGGCGTAGTTGGATTTATCGATGCAGATACGATCTCTATGCAGGGGTGCGGTTACGAGCGCTCTGCAGATGCGGCGGGTTCAAACCCCAGCGGATTACATTTTCGTTATTTGAAAATGTATTTAATTTATTAGAAACGTGTAGATATTCTTACTCCTAACTTAATTTGATTTTTAAAATTAGTTAGTGTCACAATGTCGACGAGGACAGTTCTGGGTAAAGTCTTTTACAGATTTTTTATTGTACAGAATGTAAATGCTGCGTGTCATTATTCAAACAGCCTAAAAACATATTCGAATACGGAACCTGTTGAGAAATTTAGATAAATCTTAAAACAGCAATAACAACAAACTAAATTTGACATATCTAAATACTAAATTTATGATAATTCATAACTATATAGATATTTAACATTTCTGCCAGTGAGGGTAAAGCAGCTATAGGTATAATTATAAACTTATGTAGAAACTACATTTGGCACATTTCTAAACTGTACCATCTGAACTACAATTCGAACCAGATCATATGGCATTTGGTTAAGCTGCATTATTATGTTCAACCTACATACAATTAAACGTTTTCTGTTTGCAAGGGATTTAAAGAATGAAATTTTCCAAATTTCAACTTTCCCCACCACCTTCTTAGCTAAAGAATCAAGACGTGATGTTTCTTTGATTAAGTAACATACACTTTGGTATCAGGCATTCTTATGTGTAAACATGAAAAATATAACAATAGAAATAATAACTATCTTAAATTATAACATCCTATTTCTGAATTTTCATATTTTAGAAATGCCTTCGGCATTAAATAATATTCAGATAAAATTTAAAACTAGGAACAATATTATATTATAACAGTTTTCAGATATTTAGCGTGCGTATCAACAGCATATAAAATTGGAGATTTCTAAACGCTGTGGGTTGGGCGGAACGCAATTTAAATCTCAGAGTATATAGTTCGACCTGTTTTCATACATGCATAGCCAATGAATAAAATAAGTTTGTATTTAAATAGAAAACTGCTAAAATTAGGTAACGGTCGTCTGAGTAGGCTGCAATGCGCAATTTAAATAAATTAATGCTAATGCCTGCTTTCTATGTGGCGGAAGTGGTTGCGATTTCATTACCACAAGAGATTCAATCAGCGTAACCTAATATCAATTCCACTTGAACGAGATCGTATAATTTCTGTCAATAAACTTGAAGATTGTACTAATATACAGCAATCTTTTACATTACGATTGAAATGATGGTAAAGCTAAACACTGGTATTGTTTTTACCAAAAAAATATAATACACCTTGTCCAGATAATAAATTTTAGATTGTAGTTATATACAGAGAGAATGTTTCTGAAAGATGTAATATAATTTTTTGCGGAGAATTTACAAATAAATTGCTGCTTGAAGAATATACAACCCCGTAGTGGAGGTGGGAAGAAACAAGTTTTTTTTGTTATATATTAGGAAAAATTGTTTTAGAATCATAATTTGTTTGAACAGTTACTAGATTACGCAGAAGCAACGCAATGTATCTTTCATGAAAGATATTTTATTTTTAATATTTATCGCATTTTTTTAATTTAAAGATTTGGAATATGATATTTAGCATCACATTATTTTGGCGTTTTTACCATTTTTGAAATAAGCCTTTGCTTACAAATTTTTAAGCATATTCGTATATAGTATAGATAGTTTTCTATTTCTAAACCTAAGAACTGGGCAAATGTAATATTATAGTATTTAACGAATAATTTATTAGTCTCGGCCTAATCGGCCTCGGCCACAACATGTATTTTCGTCCGTTACATGCTTAATATCGACCATATGTAGTTTGATAGTTTTTGTAATATACCGGGTGTCCGTTATCAAAGTCAAACATAGGCGATTAACATTGTATTGAACGTTTTTGCCGATCCCTGCTCGCCAATTCAACTTACAGGGATGCGATTTTTATTTTAAAATACTAATTTAAAACTTGGGAATTTTTTAACATGCCATGAATTGCTTTTCAAGTTCGATAGGATTTGTCAAAAAAATTAGTTGGCGTAAATCAGGTAGTTTCTGTCAACGTCTGTTAAAATTATCTACAAAAAATCTGGTGTGATACACTCACACAACTTCCTTTTACAGTGATCTTATAATTAGTCAAAAATTTCATTTTTAATTGCGATTCTCCGCAGAACGCTGTATACCCACGAGCGGGAATTTCAAATTTGTAATGTAACATCAGTTACCACATTGACTACAATGCAAATGTTTAACAGTTTCCTGCTAGTTTTTGTGTGTATCTTCTCATTTACGTTCACAGTTGAATTTGTTGATTAAGTTATTCGTTTTTATCGTTTACGATTTGGTTTTGGTGTTGTTAAAATGGAAAGCTTCTGCATATTGTACGTTTAAGAGGCGTTGTATTGCAACCTGCAAATACACAGATTGGAGAAGATCTTGTTATGAATTTTCCTCAAATCAAGTTTTACGAGGGAAATGGCTTAAAAGCTAAATTTAAATTATGGTACTGATCCTTCAAACCACGTACGTGCTAACAATTTCTATTTTCTAATTTTAATTGAATGCAGATAAACAGCGAAAACCACAAGAAAGAAATTATTTGTAGTTGTACTTTGAAGAAAGTTGATTACGAGTAACTTCTGGGTGAAGACTATTAAGCACACTGTAGTGCCTGCACTTTTTAGTTCCCTCGTCTGAAAGACGAAGGTAGTATTGTAATCACGAAAAAATCACCTTCCGAGATTTCTTCAGATCTTCACGTTTCAAGGTCCCTAGATGATGAAAAAGGGGTTTTCTTAATTCCGTCTGTCTGTTTGTCTATCTGTCTGCCTGTTGGTAGTATAGCTCAAAAGCTATTTGTCGGAGGAAGACGATATTTTGCATACATATTATATATCTACCTCGCATGAAACCGGTACAATTTCATACAAATATATGCAGGGTGAGCACCTTAAAAAAATACCATTTTGTTTATTTTTGGGTTAATTTTGAAATAGAAGGAAGTAATAACTTTCGCATAGGTCAGGCATTACATTTGCCGAAAATAAGATTCAACCGATACAGGAGAATGTCACAAAAGAGTAACAACGTTTCAACAATAAGACCGTTTTATTCAAGAGAGGCGCGCCGCACTTATTTCTATAAGGCTTGATGGCGCAGTTGGACTTCTCGATGCAGTTACGATCGCTGCAGATATGCGGTTACGATCGCTATGCAAGTGCAGCGAGTTCGAACACCAGCGGGATACATTTTTATAAATTTGCAAATCGATCTAATTCGGGCGAGGAAAGTTCTGGGTAAAGCCTTTTACAGATTTTTACTTCCCTCGTCTGAAAGACGAAGGAAGTATTGTAATCACGAAAAAATCACCTTCCGAGATTTCTTCAGGTCTTCGCGTTTCAGGGTTAGTAGATGACGAAAAACAGGTTTTCTCAATTCTGTCTGTCTGTCTGTCTGTCTGTTGGCGGTATAACTCAAAAAATATTTGTCGGAGGAAGATGATATTTTCCATACACATTATATATATATATATATATATATATATATATATATATATATATATATATATATTTATTTAACCGCTTACACAAGCCCATTTCGCCATATTCTCCTTACGTTGTCAGACCAAAATCGACGTTCCCAGACCCGGCTATGGGTCTGGTAACGTTTTTCAATGCTGTGTACATGTACACCCCCTAGAGGGTGTGAGGAGTCATTTTCAGGGGTTTTCAGGGGGGTCTCAAAAAGCGGTATAATATCACAACATATACAGATTTAGTTCACCGATCGTCCGTGTAGAGGGCATATTAATTCGTATGTATTTTTATACAAAACGCTACCAGACCTGTCATGTTTTACCGACCTTCGCAGACCATAAATGCGGCAACGCTGTAAATACGTATCAGACGTGTTTATTGAGTGATAACCGAATTTTTAACTTCGTCAGCGTTAAGCCGACACGGGTGAGCAATCTTGGGAGTCAAGACCTTGATTGTTTGGGTAAAAACCGGATGTTAATTCGGTAGAATTCTTTGGTGTTCAAAGCCAGAGTTGTAGTAAGATATGCTTTGTTTTGTACATGTTTCAATTTACCCAAGATTCGGTTGACAGTTACATTTCTGTTCATAATAACACCTATTAACGACAATATAGATCGTTTGCCGAGTACTCAAGGAGTACTTTAGGAGGATATTAAGGAATCCACCTCTCCAGGTTATCGATTGCTTGAGTATTTTCCGGCAGTGTTAACTATAAGAAATCTGCACCGTTGGGTGCGAACGCGAAGTTAATCCATATAGAGAAGATTACGATTATCTCACCAATGTACGTTAAACCTTCAGAGGAGCTTGCTCATATGGATGTAAAGTAAGCCAAGTGATGCTTGTAAATTCTCCAAACGGCAGATTAATTGAAATTCAGATCCTAGTCAGTTGCAAATGTTCAAAAATTCCACATCGAAAAAGGTGTACTCAATTTGGGTAATGTATGAATAAATCTTTATTTGTGAAGGAGTATGCAACTTGCACAGACATTAAATCAAATGAATGAACTGTAGCATTAATAAAAAGAATATTCTATGTTGTTTATAACATAAAATGTTGTTCCCTTTGTAATTAATTGAAATATAATACTACGTATTTAGAATTATACATTGTTCTTTATGGTTAGTGTGCTATTAGATAATTAGAGAAACCTACAAACATTTTGGAGCTGGACATTTGCAACTATAGATTTTCAAGGGTGCTCTATTGACCTAAAACTGGCAACTTCCAATAACGTTTGATTAAGCCGGAAGCAGACTTTAACTTCTTTATTTTAAATTATATGCCATATTTTTTATGCTATATTTCTTGAGAGAGTACGGCAATTCTTACTGTTGTTCATAACCAATTCTTAGAATTAACGTCCGCAACAATTTGTAAACTCTGAATTTACTAGAATACAAAATTAAATGCATGACAAAGTTGTTTAGTTTCTTCTGGCAGCGTTAAAGGTAACGCTTTATTTTGATAGCTTCAATGATTACAAACTATTTTATTTCCATTTGTATTTGGGAGTTTCCTCAACTTTTTCACGTTATATGAAAAAGCATAACGCAGATAATATAAGTACAAAATAAAATATAAAAAAAGCAACAAACATGTATATTTAAAGAAACTAATAAAGAAAAATACATTAACGAGAGACGAGATCTCCAACCTCAAAAAAATTGTATGAAATCCTTCTCTCTATTGCGTGCGATACCAAGAAAATGAAGTGCCAGGAGAAAGTAATCTCGAACAAATAAACTGCATCTTTTGGGAGTCTTAAATCTCTTGTTAAGTCATTCAGTTCTGACTGGGGAAATAACTGTGAATCGTCAATCGATCCTTCAATAACAGGTTCTTTGTTGTCTTCGTCTTCAACATCAGACCTTGAATGTCCCATATAGGTTGTGTCCATATATGAAGGAGATGGCTAAGCAGTGTCTGAATCGCAGAGCACAGGATGTGTTACTAATTGGACATTTGGATAGAGGATTTGATTTTAGCTTTGGAACTGTAACATTGCAGCAGCAAAAGTAACAGTCTTTTATGTGGTTTCGGGGTTCTCTCCCTTCCAGGGGCTTTGCTATATTAAAGTAGTTCTTCTTGCCTTTTGACCAGAGTTCTAGAACGCATGTGGAAGTCTGGTACCTACTTAGTAAATGTCTATCTAATTACATTTAATTAATCCATCAGAATATGGTCAATATGCGCTTGGGGTCTAGCAACGAATTTAAGAAGGCCAAAATTGTCGTCAAGCCTACTTTCTATAGAATATTCAAAGAAAAAATAAAAATCGATATAATGGAAAAACCTGACGTGATGGAATTCTTTCTCAATTTTTCCCGTAATCAATACCCAAAAATCTACTGAAATCACTAATCAAATCTACGGGAAAGAATTCGTTGCAGGTCTGTGTAATTTAGTTCAAAAGCGTCCCTTTAAAGCACCAATTTAAACACGGATAAATTGTGCCGCATCCTATAATTCACTTACGCGTTTGTTACCTTAAAAAATACCGTATGCATTTTTTGTTACTTTGCACACAAATATTTACCATTCGTGTTCAGTGCACGCCCAAAACTTATGTTTAAAATTACCTTGAAGAAAATAATTATCTTCGTATTTTTTTCCCGGGAATGACACCATAATTTTATTACAGCAACCCTATTTTTTGTAACTGGTCTGAATTGACGTGTTACCAAACAATTTTATGGTTATAGTATCACCACAGTGGTTGTACATCCTTCGTTTATAAGAATAACACAATTTAAGATAAACGGAATAATGCAAGTTAAGGATGAGATACATTGACGTAGGTTAAAAAAAAGGCGACAATAAAATAAAAACGATGTAAATAATTAGAGTTACAATTTGGTAAAAATTCGTGATAATTATCGTTTAATATCTTAACAAACGTGCCACCCTCCGCAAGAATGAAAATGTAGTTTATACATTAAAATCAGTAATACTACGGGTGTTAATGAATTACTTTTATTCCAAAAATACTATCGCTCATAACTTTCAGCAGTTCGCTGTTTGTAAATTAGTCATACATAATATTAATAGGTGTGCTAAACGGTCTTACCAATCCCGAAATACTGGCAACATTGCCGGCATTATTAACGTCGGTAGAATGTCTCGACTAATACACACAGGGCTTGGGTAGGCTGTTACATATATTGGATTCAACAGCGTTAATTCAACGTGGAACTTTTTTATATACCAAATATCTTTACCCCTCTTGGAATGCCCTAAGAGTGCTTTTTAAAAAGTGTTTATTTTTATATAATATACTCCCCTCGGATAATTACAACTGGTGGGTCTGAGGTTGCCTGATGGATGTAGTGGGTCTGAAAACGTTGGTTGGATAAATATATATATATATATATATATATATACCGTCTGTTCTATAAAAAAGGCCCCGCCTTCTAGCTACTTTATTATTTATTTTAGACCCAATATACCTTATATCAAATCAAATGGCACATAAAAACCTACATTTTAACACTATCAAAAAAAATTTATCTTTAATTGTTTCTGAGTGGTGACGTCACATGCGATTTTTTTAAATGACACTGTATATATTTTTTTACATTTTCTGGTAGAGGTTTTTTTTCTCTTTTCAAAAATATAAATATTTTATGCCCTTACATAAGAAAATTTTCGAGAAAAATTAAAAAACGTTTTTATCGCTGGGAGGCCACCATACAAAACTATAAACAAAAGTGTAACTCAGAAAAACAAAACAGTAAACACTTTAGATTATTCTGAAATCTGACAGTTAAAGCGTTTGGCTACTATTTGTTTCGTTTTTTTAAGTTACACTTTTGTTTACAGTTTTGTATCATGGCCTCCCACTGTGAACAAGTTTTTGTAATTTTTCACGAAATTTTTTTTATGCACGTGCATGAAATATTCATATTGTTGAAAAGAAAAAAAAAACCTCTACCAGAAAATGTCAAAAAATATATACAGTGTCATTTAAAAAAATTGCACGTGACGTCACCACTCAGACACAATTGAAGATAAAATTTTTTTGATAGTGTTAAAATGTAGGTTTTTATGTGTCATTTGATTTGATATAAGGTTTATTGGGTCTAAAATAAATAATAAAGTAGCTAGAAGGCGGGGCCTTTTTTATAGAACAGACTGTATATACCGGGTGTCTCAAAAAGAATGCGACACCGATTAGCCATAGATTCCTTACGTCATAATAAATCGATTAAACCTAATATACCTTAGTACAAAGTCTCTTCAGTAAGAGGTTATAGGGCCTCGAAATTTTGTATTTTTTATTTTTTTATTTATTTCCATAAATGTAGATATACCAATTTGAATTTTGGTATACATACTTACTATTATATACTGCACTAATAGAAAAAAATTGATAAACTAGACTTGACTGTAAAGGGCAGTTTACCTAACTTTCAAAACTTTTTTTAGCTCTAACTTCGTTATCTGTAACATTTTTTAAAATTTTAGGTTATTATCTGAAATAAAATTAAAATACACAAAAATAATGTACTCTTACTTTATAGGCGCAGGAGCAACCGTTTACCTTAAAATACCTATCAGAGGTGTTTGGTTGTCACTAGCACATGTAATTATCAAGTAGGCATGATTACAAAAACAATGGTCATCTAGTAAAAAACAATGATAAATCAATTAATGATATTAGTGACATAAGAATTTGTTCTCTTATGTTTAAGAAAATGCCGGTACATAACGAATTCTCCAATGCTGAAAGGTTCGTTATGTCGCAGCATCTTCGTAAGCACAAAAGACAAAAACCTGATGTCACCAACGTCATTAATTGATTTCTTGTTGTTTACTAGATTACAATCATTACCCATTGTTTTTATGATCATGGCTACTTGATAATTGCACATCTTAATGACAACCAAAAACCTTTGATGAGCATTTTACGGTAAACGGTTGCTTTTAGGCTTAAGAACTAAGAGTACATTATTTTTGTGATTTTAAATTCTCTTTCAGAAAATAAAATGTTAAAAAATGTAACATATAACGAAGTTAGAGCTAAAAAAGTTTTGAAAGTTAGGTAAAGTGCCCTTTACAGTCGAGTCTAGTTTATGAAATTTTTCCTATTAGTGTAGTATATAATAGTAAGTATAATACCAAAATTCAAATCGATATCTCTACATCTGTGGAAATTAACAAAAAAAAAATAAAAAATAAAAAATTGAACTTCAAGGCCCTATCACTTCTTACTGAAGGGACTTTGTACTAAGGTATATTAGGTTTAATCGATTTATTATTACGTAAGGAATCTATGGCTAATCGATGTCCCATTCTTTTTGAGATGCCCTGTATATACCTGGAATGAAACAGGGAAAATTTGAGACAAATATATACAGGGTGAGCACATTAAAAAATTAAAATTTTGTTTATTTTTCATTCAACTTAGTAATAGATACAAGTAATAATTTGTACATGGTGCAGGCTGTATTATCACTAAAAATGGGAGCCAATGGATACAGAATACCTGTTTTACAATTAAAAAACGAGGCACAAATTAGCGCGTCACTAAATATAGCTGCGGAGCAGGAATTCGAGAGGTCGGTGTTCGTGGTGGAGGTAGAATTTGCCCGGTTCCTTACAAATCTCACAAAACATGCTTGGCTGCACACGCGGTCCGCCTGCCGTTCGAATTCGACTACACGTAACGTTCTTTTTTATTTGAAAATTTATTTAATTTATTAGAAATGTGAAGAGATTTTTACTCCTAACTTAATTTGATTTTTAACATTATTTATTGTCACAATGTCGACGAGAGAAGTTCTGGGTAAAGCCTTTTACAGATTGTTTTGATATATCATACATTTTTAATTTACAGGTGGGTGTCCAATAAATAAAAAACTTTTACATTTTAATTTCAAAAATCTTATAGCAGTTAATTACACATAAACTACAACCTTACAATAGCATACAGAACAAAATACTTCATTGCTATTACCACCTAGTAACATCTTCAAAATTTATAAGAATAATACGATTATCATCATATAACCTTCTATTTTAGACAGAATGTGTGAGCTACCCAAAAAATACCTGCCTGAAAATATTACCTTGTCGTCAACTACGAATTCTTGGAGCTCAAAATCTTTCTCAAGAAGAATTTTAAAACTATAACTCTCTAAAAGATATACATACACGGCACTGTAAATAGATTACACCATTTATATTTACATTAAATTGAAAACAATAGGTCCTTGTTCTACTGATACTGCATTTGAAGAATCATTTTTAAAACACGTATTTGATATGACAGCCGCTGTCATTTAATTGTCATCGTGGATATGTGGCGCCAAGACGGCCAAAATTGGCATTTTCTCAGAAATAAAAACAACAATGAATTTCAAAAAATTCCCAGGCCATATAAAGTGACGTTTGTCACATAATTCAGCAGGTCGTGAGTTTTCCAATAAATTAAAGCAATGTATGTAATTTGGTAATATAGCAACGGTAGTTAGTTAAATTGTTAATTAAATAACGGCCATGGCTACTAAATGTTAACGGCCTTGGCTGTTATGGATACTATTTCTATCAAGCAGACAGTACTAGTATAGTACAATAACATGTAGATATGAAAATTTTAATACCGAACTTGTCATTGTTTATAGTTTAGACGGTCGTTACTGTCGCCCTTTTAATAAGCAAGTAACAGTAAAAAGTTATACCAATAACTTTTGCATAGCATAAATTTTCAATATTTTGTTAAAAAATACGGTAATGCATAACCTGTTAGTGCAAATATTCAAATATGCAAAATTATCTACGATGCATTCTAAATAAATTTTCTCGGAAATAGTCATTTATTTCAAAAATAACAATAGTACTTTAACTGAGTTGTGAAAGAATAACATTCATTAATTGATAAGAAGTTTTCAACTCACTTTGCTCTTAATATATAACAGAAAAATCAGTTTCGCCCCACTAGCTACAAAGAAGTGTATCTCCTTACGAATGAAACTATGAGTTAATTAACCTAGTTTCTCTGGTAGGTTTCTTAGCTGTCTTATGCTGGATAGTTATAAGGCCCCCTCCCCTGTATTATGACTTAATTAATCAGAAATAATTGATATACAAAAAAATCCTATCGAAATTAAAACCTACACTTTTCATAACTTTTCTAGATGCAAGAAAACGAGTACATTCAGTATACACACAATGATAATCTGTAATATTAAATTCTTGGTTTTACTTACTTGAACAAGTAAATTTCCGCCATTGATTGCAATTTCCGTTCATTTTATTGCTTTGATTTCCAAGCATGCCATTATCAGGCACCCATGAACTGTCAAAGTATAATTAACCTTTTTACTTTTCTCCACAATCTACACAACATGCGATGTTGTGTGCCAGGTGTCATCTATCCAAGCATGTTGTAACTTTTGACGGCAACAGTGAATATTGCGGGAAAGTGGATAGCGAAATCCAACCACGCCAGCTATACGTTGCAAAAATTATGAGGAAATCATAGCCCTAGTCCAGGTCTTAACTTTTAAGGACGATCGTGATATATACAGAACGTGACATAACCCGCAAAAACCAAGAGTGAAAATTTTGAAAGAAGAATCATGTGTACAGAATCAGACTGTTTAATTTCATAAACATTTATTTACGGTACCAAATCGGACTAAACAATTGAAACGAGAGGTTGTTTCCGCTAACTGACATATTTTCGAGAAAACCCATAAAAAATTAATTGAAGCTATAAGAGCAGAAACGAAGGTCGTGCATGCTTTCCTTTAAAGGAAAACAATAAATGTAGGGCAGTAAAAGCTCCTTATAAATTTCAAATAGAACCATTACAGAGTAAGTATAGTCATACCGGATATAAACGTTTACAGGATATCCTCTAAAGTTCGTGGCAAGTAATGTCATCATTCTCTTCTAATGACTACTTCGAGACATTTTATGACCCAAATGTAGTCAGTGCAGATTCCTCTCTAAGAAACGTCGCCGACTGTAAATCTGAGGAAGTACTAGCACGTGCAGGAAGAAGTTCTAAATGGAAATAATAAGATCTCAATTAACATAGAGAGAAGAATTTCCACCACAGCGGAGTGTTTTAGAAGCTAATTTATTCCAGTTATAGTTTTGTTCCGCTTCGTTCTCTAGATGTTATTCCGTACTATTTGCTCAGTAATTTCTAAGTTCATTACCCTACGAATTTGTTATGTAAAGGCTAATTAGTCCGTCAGAAAACCACTACATTTGTAACAGTTTCGAGACGTTGTAATGTCGGGCAATTATTGCAACAAGGGCAAGTGTGTTTAACAACAACCAAGAAAACTTGGAAGAATCAGTGATTTGACGTTATCGGGTGAAGATCTATGATTTATGTTGATTTAGAATATGATTTATTTCAAGCTAAGCATTATAAAAGCCTTTTGTATTTATATAGTTTTCACTGTGCGAAATGTTTATAGCTTGAGCCAGGAACCCCAGAATAGACACTTCGGGTAGTCGTCTAACTGTACTCGTATGTGAAAGAGTTAAGTGTAATGTTCTGCATATAATGATGCCCAAGAACATACAATTAAAATTCACGCCTTTAAAATTCTTAATACAGAGGAATTAACACCATCAAGTCTGTTTTTAAAGCTGAAACGTTAAAAATAAAGCTACCGTTAAAACATCAAGTTTATACTTTAAATAGAACACAGTACAAGTAGTATAGATTAAGCTTTATACAGTTGTTTCATAAATAATGGTTTTAGAAATATATTTGTGTTATACATATGTTTTTAATTATCTCTATAAAATATTAAAATTAATCTACGCAAGCAACCAATAAAAAATCAGCACATATTTAACCTACTTATGAATTTTAGATTATAATCGATATAGGAATAATTATTAGAAATTTTACTGTGCAACCGCCACATTGTTTAGTAGCTAAACTCTCTATTAAGTATAAAAATCTGGTGTGATACACTCACACAACTTCCTTTTACAGTGATCTTATAATTAGTCAAAAATTTCATTTTTAATTTTTAACCATTTGTTAAAAATTTTCAAAAATTACAAATTCTACAAAAACGGTACAAAATCGAGTGTTAGTTGAAGAGACAAATTTTCTCTAGAATTTTAAGGTGAATTCAAAAATGTAATAATATACCGGGTGTTTTATTTAAAATAGGAGTTAATAAAAAAAATAGAAAAAAAAACAAAAGAAACCCACTTTAGAAGTATTCAACTGGAAAATCACCTATCTCACATCAATACACATTAAAAATGTAAGAAAAATGTAAAGTATAAAAAAAATCGTTAGAGCCGTTTTTGAAAAAATCGAAAAAAACTGAAAAATCACAAGAGTAAACACCTACTTCCGGTTATGCGATTTTCTTCAAAAGCTTGCTGTCTCATCTACATAGTACACAAAACTTATATATGAAGTTTCAATGCCATACCTCTTTTCGTTTTTGAGATATTCTGTTCACAGACAGACAGACAGACAGACAGACAGACAGACAGACACACAGACCAATGAAAAAAAATATGTTTTTTGGGATCAGGGGACTCTAAAACGTGAAGATCTGTTGAAAACTCAATTTCGAATTTTTGGGGTGAATCCAATACTTCCTTTATAGTAGTAAAAGGAAGTAAAAAGGTTTACCAAAATGATTTTAGAACAAAAGCTATAAGACGACCCGAAACATATAACATCTCCCTAATGAACTTTTACCATAAGAACCTCCCTCTGGCACTTTTGTGGATCGAATGCTATTCTGATTTTGTTCATTTCTAAATTACAAGTTACACATAAATTACAATAATTGTTATAGGTATTCGCCTTGTCGTCTTTCTGTCGTCGATGCATATAAAAGTAAGTATAATTTCAAGTATTATACCAATCAAATGTGTTTTATTGAAGACAAATATTTTTAATAATATTAAAATTACAACCCATTGAGCTCTGTTGGAAGATTATATATGTTTTTGCTTAAAACAAACATTGTTTTCTGAGTTTATGTGGTAACTGGTAACCAGCACAGAAGGCAAACGTGAAATTGAGAACTTTTTCCACTAATTTGCATTTTACAACATGAAGTGCTGTACCAAATGGCGAAACAAAGTAGTCTTGCAGTTGTAAATACTTAAGCGGAAATTTAAGAAAATGCATAATTTGAGCAGAGATTTCCAAGTCATGAATAAAACGCTTATGCAAGATTGCAATGCGCAAAAATTTCTCCATTTTGCAACGAAATCGATAGTATCTGCAGTTACTCAATTGGGTATGCATTGATCGAGTTTGCTACGCTGTTTTACTGTTTGTTCTATTTAGAATAGTTTTTCGTTTCTATTAAGTTTTTAATAAGCTAAACCAATGGCAATATCTGATACTTTCGTTTCTTAACATGAGTATATGCAACGAACTCTAAGCATTAATCTATTTTCTGTACTATGAAATGGGTTTGTTTGACATGCGATGATCTTAATGTCAATACCTTTCAGTTTGTATTCGAACAACTGTGCATATTTGACTTTATTTAGCACATTATTACTTTGAAGCTGAACTTATTTCTTTTGCATAAATTTGTTTATTATATTAACTAACATTAACTATATTTCGTATCACATCGTATTCAATTAAAAATTCTTAAATAAAGTTCTCAATTGTCGAAACTCATTTGTTATTTTTAATTTTTATGGACCCAACTAACAGCATAGTGCTCATGACTGAGACAAGAACCTCAAATAGGTAACTATTACGTAACCGCCACTAAAACTGCAACTGATGTACAAATAACTTTTTTTGACACACCGACAGTTGCTGCCACGTAGATATTACCACTAGTGGTTACTTTGTAGCTGTACTGTTCCGGTATTGGAAGTCTGGTAGTCACTTTTGAGACGACCTTAAAGTTTTAAAAACTTGAAGGTGCCAATATTGGCAACGGAGACTAATGTATGCTTCTGAAATGCGGATTTAAAGTTGCAACTACTTTGAAGTAGTTTTAGTAGCTGCCGCTACGTTTTGGACACCTTTGCTATCCCTTTAAAGTTATGGAAAATGTAAATAAGTGCGTGCCACCTCCTAAATTCAACATGAAGTAGGTAACCTTCACCATATAGTTACCTCCTTTTTTACAATTTCATGCTGTGCATTGTAGTGTAGTGTGTTATGGCACTTTTGAGTGTGCGGCTCTTAATTAATGGCGTCTGTTTACTAAGGCAAGGATTGTCACACAAAACAAACAAGTTGCCGAAATTCTACTACCTTTTGTAGAAAATTAAGTTCTTAAAGACAAATAACTGTAACAGCACTGTAAAACGACGTCCCAAATTTTCCCTTGACAACAATAGGAAGCCGTTGTTTTGCCATTGCTTGTTGTTTAGACAAGAAAGTTTTTAAGAATGGCCGAAAGACGGAAACCTATGCCACAGTCTAAATATATTTTATGAAACCAACCAAGTGTTTCGTTAATTTTAAAAGTTGCCACCCGCGCAATCATTTCATCTTGTTTTCTTGTATATTTCATTAAAACACATAAGTAACGTGTACAACAAGAAATTGTGAGGTCAAAATTTGGAGAGAGTAAAGTTCCATGTTGAACCGTGAAGTAGCAACAGAAACGTTGAACAGGCAGTTTGTGGTAGACGCAATTCTTCCGGTACTTTAAAGTGGCGCTACAGTTTTTTTTGTACGGTGAAGGAGATAATTTAAAGTTATAAAGAAAAATAAGAAAAATTAGCATCTACGATCTTATAGTCTCGCACGATGATAAATAGTTAGAGGCAATTTTTAAATTAAAAATGCAATTTCGAATGACCCGTGGTTTACTTTGTACGTATAAATTTTACATTTAACAGTAAATTTATATTCGTTTTAATTATGTCACTCAGAGCATCAGAAAAGGGTAGAAGCTTTGCCATCTAATATTATTTGTATAGTATTTGTTTTAGTTTCTGAGCTAGGAAAATGGACAAAGAGTCGTGGAGGAATGAAATATGAGTATAACAAAATTAGTGCAAAACAAAGCAAGCAATTCGAGATTGAAAAAGTAGTAACGTTCAGTGAAAGTCATGAATACCAAGCCGCAACGTCGCCGCTACCTAACGACATTATTAGAACGTAGTTAGACTGGCACTCGCAACTTCACGTTGCGATTACTAAAAGTTATTCCCCATTTTGGTCGCTTGTACCTAATGGGAACGCTCCTATTACGTGCCCTTGACTACTTACAAAACACTTTAAAGTTTCTACAATGGTGGTCGGTACGTTCTAGCCACTAATTATGCTAGTTGGGATGTTAATTATTATTGTTTAAAAAAATAGAATCTGAAGAGAATATGAAGCGTAGTCATTTTAGTCGAAAACAATAACTGAGACAACCCTTGGCGGAGATTTTAGCATTACTTCATTAGCTTAAACGGGGATTTAACAAATTACATTTGCTATATCAATAATGATTCCTAGAAACGTCTAAACATCTTGACAATTAAGTTAGTAACTTTCGCAGCAGAACATATTAACTGTTTACACGTTTTTGTTTCAGATAGTCTTTCATGGTTATTTGTTAGACAACTTATTAATTACGTATGAAACACATATTATTAAGTTTTATTAAAACGATATTTAAATATTGGAACCTCTATGTTAATTTTAGTTGGAACTCTTCTCACCATAATTTTCAGAATTGTGTAGAACATTAAACACTCTGGAAATGGCATACTTCTAGAATGCTTCTTGTTAAGCAGTGAAGGTATTCAATAAAAAAATTGACAACAATGCATCCTCATAATTGAAGCATGGTTAACCAAAATTTTATTAAAAATTTAAAATAGTGCAACAGAATCTCAAATTATCAGAATCTTTGTATCCCTTACGTTAAACAATGCTCGTGCATGTTTACAACAGTTACTTCAAAGTTTTCGAAAAGATTAACGAATATAAATTTCTTTTGTTTCTCTGTTTCGGTAGTTGAATCCCTGTTTTACGAGTTGTATGAACCCGTTTCAATTAGAGTGGAGTAAGAATCTAGTTCAAACCTTGGGAAAAAGAAGGATTTGAAAACTTGCAGAAAAATGTAGTATTTATTAATTGTCATGTTAGAAAATACCAACTTATTTATTCTTCATGTTCATGTCATTATTTTAAATTGTTATTCCAACTGCAGTAAAGTAATGTTTGCGGTTGAGCAATTTTGTGTAGTACATACTTCAAAAACTATACTAATGTGGTATAAAAATGTGAGTTTAAAACAATGCAAATTATAATAACACTACACTCACTTTCGACTAACTACATGTCACAGAGGATTCAAAACGAGGGGACGACGAAATTTTATGTTTAATGATACAGTGGAGCTGTCGTAATAATTTCTCTTACGTATTAGCTCACACGGTCAGTAAACAATGCTAATGAAATGAATCCTATGCTTCCTTGATTACACAAGTAAGTTGCATGGGTTTAATTCAATTAAATACGCTACGGTTAACTTCCTATATGTCTATCGTTAAAAGCATTGCTGCTGCACAGATCTAAATATTGCTTTAATAAAAATAACATTGCTAATGGATGCGTAACAATTAAAACAGAGCCCGTAACACGCATTTCTAGGTGAATATTTTATAGAGCTTTATAAATAATTTATAACAAATGTTTTCTTAAGCAGTTTAATGAGCAACCGTATATCGACGCATGCATTTTAACGCGACATAGTTAATTAAACTTACTATAAAAAATTAAATAGTTTATCTGCAGTCAAAGTTTTAAGCTGAAAATTTCAAATAGTTTTCTAAATTTAATTCATCTAATATCTACATAGTGTCCCAATTTAACTCCACACATATAATTTGCTTACATGTTTTTCTTAAAACTAAGAGATTTAAAATATTTTTATAGCGTTTAGATTTCCATGTCATTAATTATAACCATACATATAATAGGAATTTATTATAGAACTAACAAATAGGTTGAAAATGTGATGATTAATATACAATTTACCTTTTACCGCCAATTTCACTATACTAAGACTATGCAACAAGAGAGAAAATATTAATCGAAATTTAGAATACTTAAATTTTAGTTGTGATAACTTAAGCGAATTAGTGTAAATGAATACTCGTATATTAAACGCAACGGATATTTATACTAAGCTTGACGATAAAGTAATGAGATGAATGTTTGTCTCGCATCTTATAAATACGGAATCGATGTGACTTCGTTTACGTCTCTTATTTTCTTTACTCAATTGATTATTATGAATTTTACCACAAAAATTTTTAATTAAAGTATTGGTTGTAGAATAAACGATAATTTTTGATATTAATTTCTGGCTATGATATTGGGACTCAATAAAATGAACTAAATACTCTTCTGCAAGAAAATTTAAAACCAGCTAAGACACATTTTTTTCTGTTAAGAATATTTAAAAATTGTACTTTAAAATATTGAGGTTAAATATAAAATATTTAAACAAAACTAAATTCAACTTAGATATATATACAGATTGCGGCAGGAAACTAGGACCATAGCAATAGCAAAAGGACTTTACATGCGGCCGTAATTCTATTTAAAAAATTTAAAATCAAATATATACCTTGTAATTATAATGATCCTAAGGACCTACCGCTATCGCACATTGATTGCTCATTTGTTAAACACCAAGGCGGCTACATGAATATTCTCCTTGCTTTTGCAATGGTACTAGTTGCCTGCCGCAATCTGTATATAGTTTGCCCTTACCATAGCAGTAATATTTTTTTTACATAAAGCTTTATTCTTCGGGAAACTAAACACATGCACCTTTATCACGTTTGTGCTTCTGCACCCAGGCATTCAACATTTATACAGTCTGTTCTACAAAAAAGTCCCCGCCTTCTAGCAACTTTAGTATTTATTTTAGACCCAATAACCCTTATATCAAATCAAATAACACATAAAAACCTACATTTTAACACAATCAAAAGATTTTTATCTTCAATTGTTTCAGAGTGGTGACGTCACATGCAATTTTTTTAAATGACACTGTATATATTTTTTTACATTTTCTAGTAGAGGTTTTTTTTCTCTTTTCAACAATATAAATATTGCATGCACTTGCATAAGAAAATTTTCGTGAAAAATTACAAAAACTGTTTCACAGTGGGAGGCCGTGATACAAAACTATTAACAAAACAAATAGTAGACAAACGCTTTAACTGGCAGATTTCAGAATAATCTAAAGTGTTTTCTTGTATTATACTCTTGTGCTTTAATAGTCAAATCAAAATATGGCCAGGTTTACTAACCATAAAATGGTTGACATGTTGCAAGTATTCTTTGTATGCAGGAAAAATAGTGCGGAAGCTTTACATATTTATCAAACACGGTATCCCGATAGACAGGCTCCTTCCCGGCGAAAATTTAGTAAATTAGAAGAAACGTTAAGGAATACGGGTTCCCTAAAGAAACTAAAGCGAGACCGCCAAGTACGAGATGAAAATTTGGAGTTGGATATTTTGTTAAGTGTAGAGCAAGATGCAAATACTTCAACACGAGAAATTGCACATAATCTTCAGGTGTCATGTAGTACAGTACATCACATTTTAAAAAACGTGATTTTAAACCAAATAAGGTACATTTAGTGCATAATTTAGAAGCAAATGACCCACCACGTCGAATAGAATTTTGTAATTACTTTGTAAACAGACAGCAAGAGGATCCTAATTTTTACAGAAAAATATTATGGTCTGACGAATGCACATTTTCCAATAACGGCTTACTTAATAGAAATCATCACTATTATTGGAGTACAGAAAATCCCAGAAATAGTAGAGAAAATCGCTTTCAAAGAAGATTTAGCGTTAATGTATGGTGTGGGATTTTAAACGGAAGGTTGTTAGGACCTTACTTTATTGACGGAACTCTAAATTCAGTTAGATACAACCAGTTTCTACGAAACCAATTACAGGAATATTTGGAACAATTGCCTCTTGCAGAATTTAATAACTTCGTTTTTCAACAAGATGGTGCGTCTGTCCATAATTCTCTTATAAACACTAATTTCCTAAACGAAAATTTTGAACAGAATTGGATTGGCACAAATGGACCAATTCAGTGGCCAGCTAGGTCCCCAGACTTAACTCCCCTTGATTTCTTTTTGTGGGGACACCTTAAGGACGCCGTTACACCACCAGAAAATATTGATGATCTCAGAGTAAGGATTAGAAATGCTTGCCAAAGCATTTCTCAAGATATGCTTATAAACGCCGCAAGAAGTGTTAATAGACGATGTCAAATTTGTATTGTCAATAATGGTTTACATATCGAACATATGTTATAAATGGTTAGTTTTTTGTGTTCCCTTTTGTAAATAAATATTGTTTTGTTTTTCTGAGTTCCACTTTTGTTTATAGTTTTGTGTCGTGGCCTCCCACCGATAAAAAAGTTTTTAATTTTTCTCGAAAATTTTCTTATGTAAGGGCATAAAATATTTATATTGTTGAAAAGAGAAAAAAAACCTCTACCAGACAATGTAAAAAAATAAATACAGCGTCATTTAAAAAAATTGCATGTGACGTCACCATTTTTTTGATAGTGTTAAAATGTAGGTTTTTATGTGCCATTTGATTTGATGGAAAGTAATGTCACATTTACCGTTCGATTTCCCCCAAAAGCTCTGTCACCTCGGCCATCTTCTGAGAGTTCTACTGATTCTACTTTTATTACATGAAGTTTGGCAGCGGCGGTGAAGGAGGTTTGTAAAGGAAGTCTAAAATAAATAATAAAGTTGCTAGAATGCGGGGCCTTTTTTGTAGAACAGACTGTATAGCATAATGATGTACAAACACTTGCATAAATATGGTATATAATTGCAATAAACTATAATTACTTTATTCATAGAGCAACTGTTTTAAAACGTTAGGAAATCGCGCCACCTATAACGGCCATTTACGTGTTTATTTGTGCAAAAGAGGTAGTAAATAATTTTTTTCACTACCTTCCTTGCAAGTGATCCTTACACTGTCTGCTTTGAGGCATGTAGGAAACATTTACAAAAATTGTTATAGTTTCCATGACAATGTACTTACTTCTCTAGAGAAGTAAATTACATACATCCCGCATTTACTATAACTGACGAGATGTCGTGTTTGCAATTTGATTAATATGACTATTATCTATTTTTAATCAGAATACGAGCACAAAGCTGACAAAACAGCACTCACAATCGTATTCACGCATTTTTCACAGTGCGTTTATAACTGTCAAACAAAACGTCACAGCACTGTAACAACGCCCGAAGCTCCGAAATAGGCTACTATAACTTAGAAAATGTAACAATTTTACGCTATTACAATTTATTGTACATAAGGAAATATTGGTAGTGAAAAAAATTATATACTTTACACAGGATGTAGGTAAGATTTACACTACCTTGCTGCCCTCTTTCGCTGGGCTCACTCAGGCATCAAACGGTCCTCGGTAGTGTAAATCTTACCTACATTTTGTGTAAACTAATATACTATTCAAGCACTGTACCGTACATTAACGAAGGCACTAAGTGATTTATCTATTGCTAAATGCTCAATTATAATCGACAACTGCAATCAATTGATATTTAGTCAAAGTTCTACTTTAGCCGACATTACAAACCCGTGACGTCAGAGAATGTTGTTTTTTTATAGGTGGTGTTGGTAGAAGTCAAATGCAAAATGTAAGGTTGAAAGTTGAAAATTTTATTTACTTCATTAAACGCATTAATTATGTGCGTTAGTAAAACCAGAGAAAAAATAGAACTTGTAGCTTCAACTCATAAAACATAGATCTAAAATTGCATATTATTATTATTATCCTAATTGCTTTCTGTTACTTACAGCAGCCACCACACATTCAGCGTTTTTAAAAATAAAATTTCTTGAAACAGTTGCTGTTAGACCCATACTACGTATTAAAATGATCAGTATTTTAACACAAAACTTTTAATCTCTATTTAAAAAGAAAGTAAGTTTGGGTCGCCACACTTTTTTGGGCCAGTCTGTATAATGAGAAATATTTTATTAATATGCACCATCTTCGGACCTACAACTTTCATATATTTAAGCTATTTTATGCAACTCTTAAAGTTTTAGAAATATCTTTCACCTTCATCTCTTTGTCGAGTATGAACGTAACTAACTTCATACAGGCAAAAAGAACTTAAAACTATAATGCACAGCTAGGTTTGTTAGAAATACTAATTGAAAATATATTTCTAGGATCAATAGAGATTCTCGTTTCAAGTTTTATTAGAATCTAACACGCTTAGACTAACTTGTAAAAAATATTAACATTATATCTTCGTAAAACATTATTTATAGTTTTTAAATCTTGTTTAAAGATTGTGTTTAGTATATTAAAGTTCTACATGATATAAGTGGTTTTATATTCAGTTCTATTAAAATTGAAACTCGTTCTCAATTCTACGAAGTGCATAATATTTTTTCTTTCCAGAAGTCTAATACTATATTTTTTCCTATAAGCACATAACGACACAGAAATAGAAGCTACTGTCGATTTTTCTACAATCAGCAATCTTCGACACAGTTCTGAAAAAAAAACCTTAAACTACAGGACTGTAGCATATTTAATGTCTAAAACTGTTATATCCGCTTTATTTTAACTCGTTTAACAATGATGCCGTAACGTAACCTGCATTTTACTTTGGCAGAACAGGAAGCACTAAGAAACGTCGCATTATGAAATCTCAAACTGGACAATGTTTTGAGTGATGACCCGAATAATGATGTGGTACAATAAAAACCTGTGCTTATAAATTACTGGAGGATCATTTGTAGCATTCCGTTGTTATTTGTAAGCTGAAGTACCGTTGAGAAATTCTGTCAATGAATTGTAGTGTGCTGCTTTGAGTGGAATCTGTCTGAACCGGAACACGAGCCATTGTTTTAATTTGTGGCAAAATTAGTAGTAGTATAGTTATGTGTAAGTTTGAATAATGAACGATGTGTTCATTTAAGCACATCGCTAGTAGATATCTAGTAGAGAAAGCAGAACCCAAATGAGATACAAATCGATTTTATTAACGCTGCTACTGCCGCTGAAATAAACATTAAGCAGCAGAGTTAATTGTAATTAGTAGCTTCCGACACGAAACGAAAGTAACAATTACATATATAGTCTGTTTTTTTGCTTTATGATTCAGAGCAGGCCTTGCATTTATATTATTTTAGCAGTGTACAACAATTTAGTTACAAAATATACCTAACTTCAAAATCAAGATCCCCGAGATTGTCACGTTGACACTTCAATAACGTTTAATAAAAAGCCACAAAGAAGCAGTATTAATAGTAAAACTAAAGTGGCTATAAAACGCTGCTTTACTAATATAAAAGATATCAATGGTAAATTAAGTAAAACAGCCATCATTGGAAGAGTTGGTCAAATCTTTGATGTGAGTATTAAGACTTAAACCATTATAAAATTTCTTACAATTTGTTATTATGTTAGATTTTGAATGCAACTCTGTTTAATAGTCTAAATGAAGCAAAATCACAACTCCAGCAACAACCGAATGACAATACGAAAAAGGAAAAAAAATTAACTTGGGAGGACTATAGTTTCAGGGAGGATATTAAGAAACTTTGTAATTTGTTTTGGATAATTTATTGCGATGTACAAGAGAGAAACTAAATTATATCAGGACTTGTTCAAAATTATACTACACATTAAAAAATATGGGTTATAAATACAAAATTGTGAATGGAAGAAAATTGGTTTGGGAGAAGAATCATGTCATTTCGGCGAAGATTACTTCTTTAAAGAAATATTTACAATTTCGAAATTTTAGTGAAAAATGTATGTTCCGGTTTTTGGATGAAACTGGATATTTCGCAATGGAACCAGTCTGCATAGGTAGACCCACGACACAGACTTGAAAAGTAATCAATCTAAAGTTAAGGCGGAGGGAAAGAGATATACTATTTTGCATGCAGGATGCACATCAGGATTTTTACCAGGGTGTGGCACTGTTTGACACGTACTATCATAAGTGTATGAACGGTGGCCTTTCTAGACAATGTTGAAAAAACAGTTAATCCCTCTTATATGTTTAGCATAAATAATAACTTCTACAACACAGATTTGCAAATAGAAGTCATCAGCAAGTTTTTAATAATATATTTTGACATTAGAACATATAAAAATTCTATGACGTTTCTGTACAGTTAGATAACAACCACGTTTAAATAAAATTTCTTAAAATAAAGCAATACCTTATTTAATGTCAGTGGTTCAGTAATTATAGCTTTCATTATGTATAATAGTGCTTATAAGATAACACATTGACAGTTGTAATAAGTTTTTGACATTACTAGTGTTTTTTCTTTGTAACCAACTACCTACACTGTTACAAAAATGCAAAAGCAAAGCCTGCTCTGAATCATAAAGCAAAAAAACAGACTATACGTTAATTATGTTTATCGATCCTTTATAATATACTATATTTAATTGCGAGTAAAATAATTATTGCTCATTTCTGCATGAATGAATCAAATGATTAAGATTCATTGCTTTCAATTACTTCTAAACAATTATATTATGTAGGTGACGTCTTGATGTAGATAGCACATTAATATTTGTTTTTACAATTCAACTTGATAGTGCTTTCAAAGAACTTTTTTCGAAGAGTAAGGTGACTTGGACGTTGCTCGTTTGCTGTACAGAGTGTCACTTAAATGGCGGAAAAACTACACTTGGTGACAATCTTAATATTAAAATTGGTCTTTATAAGTCGTCACGAGTGGTAGATAAAATAGATATTTATGCATTAAGGGAGATCGGAATATGTTTTTTTCCCTGAGGTTGACATGTGTTAAAGACCGAGGGTCTCTGGCCCGAGGTCTGTAAGTCAACCGAAGGTAAAGAACATGAATATCTCCTGTGGTGCATACAATATTCGATTTACTAGCATATTACTAAAATAGTATGAAATTTCAAAATGTCATAATGACATTTAAAATTAGAATATGTAAAGTCACATCAAGGATTGCCTCATTGTATGGTTGCTAAGACATTAATTGTAGTTGCATTGTTACCATGAGTTTGAGGGAGAAATAATTTGACAAGTCCCTTGGGAGTTATGAGTAGCTTTTCATATATTGTTTCTATGATGAAAATGTACAATATTATGTTGCTAGTAAATAAACATATTATTCTATCCAGGTATCTTTTTTGGGCTTAAATACATCAAAATATCGTCAAGAAAAGTTGCTCAAAATGTAAAATTATGGTCGCATGCAAAATTTCAGAAACTTCAGCTTACCTTTATGAAAACGTGTTACCACAATAGTATATCACTATACTAGTATAGCACGAGTGCTATAACGCCTCTTATTAAACGAGTATCCTTTATCTAATAGACTTGTCTGTCCGTCCGTCCGGGACGCTGTTTCAGCAGCCAAACCGTAAGAGATAGAGAAAAAAGGTATGAAAGTTATATGTTTCGAATGGTCATGTCAGCTCAGGAACCGAATTTCAGTCACGTGGCGCTTCCGGTTTTCGAGAAATCACAAAAAAGACCGTTTTTCAAATAGTATGTATGTATGTATGTATTATCGTTAACCTCGTTATACCTTTCGGTGTAGAGGCTGGTATAGAACTCGTATTAAATAAAAACTAGCAGTCCAGTGAGACAAATGTCTCATTTAAAAAAACAAAAAAGACCGTTTTTCAAATAGAACACGTATTAAATAAAAACTGTACCCAGACCTGGAAGGTGTCAAAGTGGTTGCCTAACCGATCGACGTTTTAAGGCGCAGAGGGTCGCAGCTCCGTATGGCTGCTGAAACATTTTTATTTAATACGCGTTCTATTTGAAAAACGGTCTTTTTTGTGATTTCTCGAAAACCGGAAGCGCCACGTGACTGAAATTCGGTTCCTGAGCTGACATGACCATTCCTAACATATAACTTTCATACCTTTTTTCTCTATCTCTTACGGTTTGGCTGCTGAAACAGCGTCCCGGACGGACGGACGGACGGACAAGTCTATTAGATAAAGGATGTTTCAGCAGCCAAACGGAGCTGCGACCCTATGCGCCTTAAAACTTCGATCGGTTAGGCAACCACTTTGACACCTTCCAGGTCTGGGTACAGTTTTTATTTAATACGCGTTCTATTTGAAAAACGGTCTTTTTTGTTTTTTTAAATGAGACATTTGTCTCACTGGATTGCTTGTAATATACTATTTTATCTACTTTGCACAAAAATAATAAATAGTATATTACTTTACAAGGGATGTAGGTAAGATTTACATTACCGAGGACCGTTTGATGCCTGAGTGAGCGAAGCGAACGAGGGTAGCAAGGTTCGAGGTAGTATAAATCTTCCTACATCCTGTGTAAAGTAAATAATTTTTTTCACTACCAATATTTCTTTTTGTAAAGTAAATGGTAGGTAATAACCTGGCGTAAAATTATGACATTTGCTAAACTATAGTAGCCTTATAGCGCTGTGACCTTTTGTTGGACAGTTAAACGCACTGTGAAAAATTATTGGAAAAAATGCGTGAATACGATTGCAAATGCTGTTTTGTGATCTTTGTGCTTGTATTCTGATTAAAAATGGATAACAGTACGAACGGCAATGGTTTTTTTCGCAGACATGCCATCTTATCAGTTGTAATACATGCGGGATGTAAGTAATTCACTTCTCTAGGGAAGTAAGTACATTGTCATGGAAACTATAACATTTTTTTAAAATGTAGCCTACATCCCTCAAACTTGACAGTGTAAGGATCATTTACAAAGAAAGTAGTGAAAAAAACTTTTAATTTTGACATTTCATAAATGTGACAATCAATGGAGATTTATTAACCAACTTCTGTACCCAAAACAGCTTGAGAATAAATAACACATTCTTTGATCATGAATGGAAATACAAATATACATGGTGTAATACTAGAGGACAACGGTCGGTAATCGATTATGTACTGACCAATCGGCTGTTTATACCTAATCAAATAGTGGATGTACGAACTCTTAACTCAGCCAACGTAGGAAGTGATCATAGCCTGCTGTTGTGTAAAATAAGAACTAAACATAATATTCAAAAGGCATCCAGGACGAAGTACATAAACAAATTAAACATAGAGTCAATGGATAACGAGAGTACAAGAAACCTATATCGTAATCGATTAGCCCAAAAAATTTGCGAAAACCCAATATTGGGTAATGATGTGCCAAATCAATCATGGCAGAAACTAAAAAATAATATTATATCGGCGGCAAAAGAAGCTCTCGGGGTAAGAAAAGTAAATATAACATCAAACAAGAAATATAAAACACCGTGGTACACGACAGAAGTGAAGCATATCGCTGAAGATAAAAAACGTGCATACTTAAAATATAAAGCCACAGGTAAACTAGAAGATAAAGAGAGATACATACAAGAACGAAACGCTGCAAACAGAAAAATTAGGCAAATAAAAGAGTCATATTGGGAGGCCTTCACTAAGGACATGGAGCGGGATATATACGGTGCGCAAAAGAAAACATGGAAGATGCTTAGAAATAGAAAAGCTGAAATTAATGAAAGTATTCAAACAAACAAAATCAGTAAACATCAATGGAAAAGTTATTTCGACAACCTATATAGCAAAAACAAAAGGGAAGATAACAATACCCAAATACAACAACAAATAACAATGGATGAAGAAAATATCACACAAATTACGGAAGAAGAGGTGATTAAAGCAGTTTCTACACTCAAAAACAGAAAAGCACCAGGTATCGACGAAATCAAAAATGAGTTGCTGAAATATGGAGGAGACAGCATTATACAGGAACTGGGAAAAATATTCAACCAAATACTAACACATAAAATAGTTCCTACAGAATGGAAAATGAGTTTAACAGTAGCAATTTTCAAAAAGGGGGACAAGACAGAACCTGAAAATTACAGGGGCATTACGCTATTGAATGCAACTCAAAAACTATTCACAAAAATAGTATTAAATAAGCTGCAACCCTATTTAGCAATAAGTGAGGAACAGCAGGGCTTTCGTCCAAATCGCTCTACAACAGATGCCATCTTTGTGGTTCGTCAGGTAATCGAAAAAGCCATAGAGTTCTCTAAGCCGGCGTTTTTGTGCTTCGTGGATCTCACAAAGGCATTTGACCGCATCAGGCTGGGCGACGTGTTGCAAATACTAGAAGAAAAAGAAGTACCTGGAGATATAAGGCAAATAATAAGGGACCTAAACACTAACACAGAAACCAAAGTGAAAGTCCAGGGTGATCTTACGGATACTGTCAAAATGACTACTGGAATTAGACAAGGGGACTCACTGAGCCCTGTACTGTTCTCCTTGGTTATGGACAAGATAATACAAAGTTGCAGGTGTAAATCAGGCTATCAACTCGGCAACAAGAAAATTAACATCGTATGCTATGCGGATGATGCCGTACTCATTGCGGAAAGTGAGGACGACTTACAACGATTATTGCATCAGTTTGTGACAACCGCCAAGAAATATAATATGATAGTGTCCATTGATAAAACCAAATCATTAACTGTTGCAAAAGATCCCGTACGGTGTAAATTGGAGATCGACAGGAAGGTAATACAGCAGGTCATGTCTTTTAAATATCTGGGAGTGAATATCTCTAGCGACCGAAATTTATATAAAGAAGTAAAATCTCAAACAATACACGGAGCAAGAATGTCGGGTTACCTTCGAGATGTGACATGGAAAAATCGCTATCTGAGCAACGATGCCAAAGTCAAAATTTATAAAGCCATGGTGAGACCGTTACTAACTTATGGAGCAGAATGTCGAGCGGAGACCAGCAAAACTAAGCAGCTAATGAGAACTGCAGAGATGACTACACTAAGAGCGATAGCGGGAAAAACAAGAATGGATAGGGTACGGAATGAAGATATCCGGGAACAGTGTGGTGTGACAGACATTGTTAAATTTGTTAGAAAACGCAGAAAAGGGTGGAATGACCATGTCGAAAGAGCGAACCAGGACAGAATTATAAGAGTGGCAAGAGATCTCAAACCAACTGCAAAACGCCAACCAGGACGACCTCCAAAGAGATGGGCGGCGAGCTGGCTGTCGTCTTCTGTGGATACACCATAAACACAATAAAGCGTGACGAAAAACAGGCACATGCCTAAATAAAAGACGAAGAAGAAGAAGAAGAAGACAATCAGTTGTCTGAAACAAGGTAGGCTTTTTCACCGTTTTTCATATGAAAATACCAATGCAAAAACAGTGCTATCATAGACTGACTCCATTGTAGCGCTGTTTTCGGTGTTATCCTAGACATATTGTGACATCAAAGTAGATAATAGATATTTATCTTTATCGGTGTTGTTATAGACTATTAACTAAATTAATTTTAGTTTCGTCAAAAGTTTCATTGAGTTCTGAACCAGAATTAATTGATGAAGATAAAATATTGAACAATACACGTTGGCTTATGGTACTTAACGATACTCGTTGGATTGACGCAAAACTCGGCTCAGCACCCACCGACTAAACTTGTATCGTTAATATCTATAACTTCTATAGTTAATATCTGTAATGATACAAGTTTGTTTATGAGCATCTTAACGAAACGAGTTTGGTTGCTTAAACGAGGCGGTAAGCCGAGTTTTTCGGCAATGAAACGAGTCTCGTTAAGTGCCATAAGCAAATGTGCATTGTTCGATATTTTATCTTCATCAATAAATTCTGGTTCAACGTATTGTTTTATATAAAAATAGTACGGTAATATCTATTACTTTACTCAGTGTGGTAACGAAGTTCTTAACAATACTAAAATTAATTTGTTGAATAGTTTATTATTATAAACCGATGAAGATAATAGATATTAACGATACAAGTTTGATTATGAGCATTTTAACGAAACGAGTTTGATTGCCAAAACGAGGCGGTGAGCCGAGTTTTGTGGCAATCAAACGAGTCTCGTTAAGTGCCATAAGCAAACGCGTATTGTTCAATATTTTATCTTCATCAATAAATTCTGGTTCAATGTATTTCTTTATACCAAAAGAGTGGGGTAATGAAGCTCTTAACTATACTAAAATTAATTTGGTTAAGAGTCTATAACAACACTGATGAAGATAATAGATATTAACGATACAAGTTTGATTATGAGCATCTTAACGAAACGAGTTTGATTGCCAAAAACGAGGCGGTGAGCCGAGTTTTGCGGCAATCAAACGAGTCTCGTAAAGTGCCATAAGCATACGTGTATTGTTCAATATTTTATCTACATCAATAAATTCTGGTTCAATGTATTTTTTCTGTGTAAAAAGGGTGCAGTATTATCCATTACCGCACTGAGTGCGGTGATATCTATCCATTACCGCATTCAACGCTGTAATGAAGCTCTTAACGATACTAAAATTAATTGGGTTAATAGTCTATAACAACACCGATGAAGATAAAAGTATTTAGGTACTTCATCAATACACATGGTTTCATGAAAGCAATGGCTTTCTGTAATTTTGCATGAGACCATAATTTTACATTTTGATCATCCTTCCTTGATGAGATGTTAGCGTATCTAAAATAGAAAAGGTAGATTCTTTACCTTAAATATACTTTTTTATCTACGGCTTGTGAGTGCCCTTGTAAACTAAACCAACAGTTTGGTATTTTCTGCTCAAAATTTTACCAAGAATATCGCCACCGATAATTTTTGCGCCATTTTAGTAACACTCTGTATATATATACCCTAAAATATGGATACTCCAAGTAGAGCACAGTTTAGCAATTATTGTACTTTAAATTTAACACGATGTTATGGATTAGAAGAAACCATTTTGACAAAATTGCCTCGATATGACGATGCCAGATAAAAGGCGTATCAAGCTGTGTTGTTTACGGATACCTAAAGAACTTTTGCAACTTTGATTCGGAGCTTAAGTATTAATCCACAGAGTAATCACCGGAAGAACTATATTTGATAACATATTTTAGTAAAGAAAAGCGATTGTTAGGTTATCCTTCTCTGCAGGGAATTACTACACCAAATTTACTTATTTCAAAATCCTGCACGCAAACTGAGATGAGATGCGGTGTGTTATCAGCTATAATTTACCAAGGGCAGTGATAATCACCCGCAATAATTTTGACAAATAACAACCCGAAAGTGCTTGCCTAGAAATAACCCGAGGCGAAGCCGAGGGTTATTTCTTAAAGGCAACGCACTTGAGGGATATTATTTGTCAAAATTATAAGGATTTATCACTGGCCGCGGTGAATTCGGAAAGATAAGTTCTTAAATAAATTAGCCATTTTCTGACAAATTAATTTGACACTTCATTATAATAATATTATGTTGGTGGCACTGTAAGTCTATGTCAAATTTGAGGTTATCAGGTTAGCTTTTGCGTCAGTTTTGACACAGACTGACGGAAAACCTAACCTGCTAACGTCGAATTTGACTTAGATTTACAGTGCCACCAACTTGTGATAGGGTACTACTGAAATGTAATTAGGTAGTTTCCATAGTGATTGAAAATCACCCTAGGTTCGTTTTCACTTCAAGTGTGGTCTGATTTGTCAAACTGACTCACGTGATTAAAAATAATCAAATCGGATTGGTTTGCAATATATGTAAGAACTTATCAGTAATAATGTATTAAGGGCAAATGATTTTGTCAGTAATAATGTATTAAGGGCAAATGCCTTTGCCGGTAAAAATGTTTTACGAAAGTATTTTGTTTTGGCAATGTCACAAGATAAACTAACTTGATCAAATTCCCGAGCCGAAGGCGAGGAAATTTGTCAAAGTTAGTTTGTTGAGGAGCATTGCCGAAAAAACAACAAATCGTGAGTAAAACATTTGCCGAGCAAAATCATGAGCCCGTAATACATTTTGTGGACTATTTCCCAAATATCGGTTCATTTTGACATTTATACTGATGCACAATGACAGTTTAAATGACGTTTCTTAAATACCACCTTGATTAAAGCAATATATTTGGTGGTTGCCGTGGATGCAAGTGGCAAAAGAAACTGACAAAATCCCAAGGGAAATTTTCGAGTTTTTGCCACTACAAAAACACACGATTGGTTGAATTTTGAAAAAGCATGGCTTTTCATTGGATAATAAGAGATGTCGGAAATAGTCAGTAAAAATGTTTTACGAAAGTATTTTGTTTTGGCAATGTCACAAGACAAAGTAACTTGATTAAATTCCCGAGCCGAAGGCGAGGGAATTTGTCAAAGTTAGTTTGTCGAGGGGCATTGCCAGAAAACAACAAATCTTGAGTAAAACATTACCCGAGAAAAAAATTATGAGGCCGAAATACATTTTGTGGACTATTTCCCAAATATTGGTTCATTGTGACATTTATACTAAATGACGTTCTTGAAATACCGCCTTGATTAAAACAACATATTTAGTGGTTGCCATGGATAAAGTGATAAAAGAAACTGGTAAAATTCCAAGAAAAATTTTGATTTTTTGCCGCTATAAAAACACGCGATTGGTTGAATTTTGAAAAAAACATGGCATTTGATTGGATAATAACAGATGCGGGAAATAGTCAGTAAAAATATCAGAAGATTTCCTTAGTATATTCCAAGAGTTCTCAATTTTTTTTTGTGTTGACCCCCATACAAAATACTGTTTTCCCGGAAGTGAATGTTGTGAAATTAACAATTTTGAAAATATCAAAGAAAAAAAAATTGTCAAGGCGTTAAAGGTCCAAAATACACCTATTTTTATTAAGGATGAAAACCTGAGCTATGCGTAAAATATTACTCTTATTTAACTCGTAGTTCTTCAGTTTAAGCAGAAATAGACAGAATGAAAAAGTTTTACCCTGTTTATATTTGACCAAAAGTGTACTCGGTTTCGAGTCAGGTATACATACCGGATGACCGGTTTCAAAGCCGAATATAGCAAGTTTTTAATGTTTGATAAACAAATTATGCGTCTAACATAATTGTAATGTAATCTCTAAGGGCTTTACCACCCCCCCTTATAGTTTAAAGTTCTGATGTAGACAAGCTTGTTTTTTAAATTAAATTAAGTGCTTTTAATAACATTGTGATATACCATTCTTTTGCTAAATTCGGTTTTGAAACTGGTTAGCTGGTATAATCTGCATGCAAAATCTTGTCTTCCTCCAACAAATACTTTTTACGCTACACCGCCAACGATGGGCAGCCAGACAGACAGACGTATAGCTAGACAGATTGAGAGACGGATTTGAGAAAACATGTTTTTCGTCATCTAGAGACTCTGAAACATGAATATCTGAAGAAATATCGGAAATTTTTCGCGATTACAATACCTCGCCTTTTAATCGAGGAAGATAGAAACGGATTTGCACAGGAACAAACCGAGTTTATATACATAAAAGGGTGAGATTTATAGGGCGTGAATAGTCTATATTATTTAATTTAAGATAAGAATTCCAGTTAATTAATGAGATACAAATTCTATATTATGCAGGTTTCGGCAGGTTGCTAGAAGAAGCAAAACATTAGGACAATGCAATTTTGGTAGCTCACACAAAATCTGTTGAAACTACATTCGACTACACTTATACATAAATCGTAACAAAAAAGTATTGATGCAAACCATATATTAATTAAAAATTATTATAAATCCGTCATTAACAAAATGATAGATGGTATTAGTTTGTAAGTTAAGGCTTGCATCTTTGGTATAATAAACCGACCATTAAAGACACGGAGAAAGTAAGATCTATAAAACTAATTGAGAAGAAAAAATTAATTGTTGTTAACGTTTCAAATGGAAATGTTTTCTAACAATTGAAAACAGCAATAACGAAATCGTTGTTTCCTGTAATAAAGTAGCTTCGTGGCAGGTTACAAGCATCTTTCAAAAGAACGAATACGTTTGTAACAGAAAGTGACAGTTGTAAAACCATCAGTGCTCTAGATAGTAAGTGTGAACGTTCTTAAAACATGGTACGCTGAAATTTCGGGTGCTTTAAAACGTTAGGGGTCAAATGCGTGTGTTTCCGCTACACCTGATGCATATGCTACTGCGATGCTTCGTTCAAAATAATGACATCGTGCCAACTGGCTTCCAGTTCTCCTCCATGTTTCCTCTTTGGTGCTTCCAAGCGCATCCACGTGGCACCAAGCGCGGACATCGACCAGAACTAGGACAGTGACCATGACTTACTATACATATATTTTACAAAATTCTAAACTAAATAATGCGGTTTAAATTATTTGACGTTCTAGGAAATAAAATATTTATGAGTAACCCGAATTCAGTTAATATCAGTTCATGAGGTCGTATGCCTGTTTGGGGTCCCCAATAGCTTACAGCAATAAAAGTAGCAGTAGTAGCAAGTACAATTATTAGTGTATATTCTAGAATCACTAAGACATAAAACCAGCAAGGTGCCTGGTTAGGTTAGGAGTGATATAACAACGGAAAATTCTAACAATTTCTTCACATTTGTTCACACTTATAATTCAAAACGCCACCGATAGCTATAGGGATATGCCAGAATTCTATTGTTAAACTAGAAATTGGTTTTTGGTAGTAACATTCGTAGTCTTTTGTTGTCAATCTACATTTAATTTAGACGTTTAGAGCATATTGAATACTAGTGGAAGCGGTTAGCAGTTAAACTTGGAAGAAAACTGCACTTAATGACAAAAGCAAACGCTTTTCAGGGATTATACAAAATACCTTAAGGAACGGTTTTGCCGGCAGTACCCAAAATTTCATCCCTTAGTACTTGAAATGGCAGCTATTTTCCATATTTACTGTAAAAATTAAGTAAAAACAATTACTCATATTACCAAGGCTCGGTTTATGCACGAGGTTACAGCTGCTCCACTTTACACTAATGACTCAAGCCTATGAAATACAAAAAATACAAAAAAGGCAGAAACCGTTTGAGGAATAGTTATTACAAATTTCGCTTGATTCATCAACCGTTATGTTCTGGGTTATGGTTTTTAGTTTTGAATTTCTTTTACTAAATTTTGTCAGTCGATAAGACAAGGCGATTATCTTTTATTTAAGGAGAGTTTACAGCAAATGATGAAATAGTTTTTCCCGTTTGATCATACGAATTACGCAGGCTGGCTAGCAGTTCGTTTAAAGGATCTACAAGACTTGGAAGTAAAAGCTCCATCTGTGCATGGTTTTGTAAAGGTTTGTAAATAAAGGAATGCATTGGTAAAAGAATCTGGCGGAGCTATTGGTCTTACTCAAGATCCGGCATCTCTGTGACGCTTTACTGTTGCTGATCCACAAATAAGTTATATTTTGAAAGAATATGAGTCTCATATATTTAAACCAGCTATTAAAAGTCGTCATCATGAAAATTATCCTGCTTTTCAAAGAAAATACTTCGAATATTGTATTGCAATGAAAGGCAGTTTTAGACAAATGGGTAACCCATGGGTAAAGACATGTATGAATCATTTATTAAAGAATATTTGTAGAAGGTACAAAATCTATTCATGCCCCTATAAAAAAAAATAAAGATATTCTCTACACAGCAAACAAAAAAGTCTACAAGTGCAATTAGAGAAAATACTTTAAAGGGTGATGTCCAGCTATTTTCAAGGCTTTTTATAATTGCAAGGGAACATACTTAAAAAAAATTTCAGCTTGACATTTTTTTTAAGTATGAGCTTGACTTTTTTTTTAAGTATGAGAATCATAAATACCCCCCCCCCCCCTACCACCTCATCAGCGAACAGACTACTACGCCAAGGAACGAAAGCGGACTTGGCTGAAAAATTGGAGTCTTTAGGAGGTGCACACGATATTCCTGAAATTTTTGATTGCATTATTTACGATGGCGCAGCATTAGTACAAAAGATCAGACTTAAAACCCGAAAACATTTCAGGAGTATTTTGATATAGACCTGAAGATCTATGTAATGCTGGATGTTCAGAAAACAAAAATGTAAAAGGCTTGATTTTGTTTGGGATTTGTATTTGCCAAATAGTTCAAAAAGACAAGAAAGAGAGGGTCAAGGAGTAAGGTCTCAAAGACAAGTTTCACCCAACACTTCTTTGCCTTCAGACTGGTTCAATTTTCTCCGAAACGGAGACAATAAAACCGAGTTCTTCCGATTTCTTGCAAATAATCTTTTAAGTAACATGCCTGAAGTAAAAGTAGCAACAAACGTTGATCAAATGGTGTATGCTTCTAGTGATAATAATTTTTCCTCTATCGTGTGCAAAGAGTTTTATATTGAAGAAGCTGATGCTCGTCTAGTCTGGCACGCCAGAGATATGGCAGAACATGGTGTTACATGTCTATTGATAAGGTCCTCAGACACCGATGTCTTGTTTTTATTTGTGTCATATTTTGGCATTCTAAAAGAGAGTGTATTAGAAGAGTTATAGCTGCTGACCGGAACAGGAATAAAAAGTCGATATGTACCGATACATGCTATAGCAGAGGTTCTTGGTAGAGAGAAATCTGAAGCCCTTCGTGGATTTCACGCTTATACTGTCAGCGACAATACGTCATATTTTGCGACTAAGGGTAAGAAACCGTGTTTTAATACGTGGTACCTTCATCCGGAGGTAACACCAGGTTTTTCCATGCTATCCTCACCATTATCAGTGATGTCAGAGGAAAATATGAAACTGTTGGAAATGTTTACTTGTTTTTTATATGATCGTCATACTTCGTACAAGTCCCTACATAAAGTACGCAGAGACCTTTTGCGACCAAGAACAAGCTTGTGCAGTTCATTCCACCAACTTTTGCTTCATTAGAGCAACACGCACTTCGTGTAATGTATCAAGCAGGTCACTTGTGGGGAAATGTGATGACAAGTGATGTTAAGCAGCCACCATCGCCATCTTTGTGGGCTTGGCAATTTTCAAATGAATGTTGGGTACCTCTATGGTTTAAGAAAAATGAAATTTGGAAAGACCTACCATGTCATGATCGTTGTGGCTGCAAAAAAGATTGCAACACAATGCGATGTGTTTGTCGCAAAGTTGGTCTATTTTGTACACTGAAAATGTGAAAATAATAATAGGTTAGTCTTTTATGAAGGTGGAGTATACCTAGATCCGATTATTTTTCCAAATTTCCTATTAATTTTAAACTTAATAAGTTCTTTTGTCTTTCATATTTCCTCCGACCAGTGAAGACCGTGAGTTCGAAGAAAATGTTTAATAAATCATTTTTATATTTTCTATTTTTTAAAAGAAAATAAAGTTGTATAGTGCAATTTTTCTGAGCTTTTTAGTTATATAGCTAAAATTAAACACTAAAGAATTAAGAAAAGAGAACAAAATTATTTTAAATTCTTTTTTTTTGCTGTTTTCTACTTTTTTATTTTTGAGCTACGCCGCTGGAATATGTCCCATGCAATTAGTTTTTTTGTGATGTTTAGATTAAAAAATATGTAATTTTTAATTTTAATCATAAAATCATAATATATCTATATTAAGAATTTAAAAAATTAATTTTTAATAATTGTTTTTGAAATTAATTTTAAATTGCCGCCATCTTGAATTCTAAGGGATGGAATTTGGGGTACTGTCGGCAAAATTGTTCCCTAGGGTGTAATCCGTTATCCCAAAGCCGTTTTCTTTCATCATAAAGTGCAGTTTTCTTTTGCTATCCGCTTCCACTATACGTATAACATAATACAGTATACTACAATAGCACATTGCAATTTCATTATGATCAGGAACTGATTTCATAGATTTTTTTGAAATTTATTGTTTTTAAAATTTTTATGAAACTAATTTAGGGTTTACTCTTTTATCCGTTGATTAAAGAATCTATATTTGTATCACATATAACATCGCAGTATTATGTACTACTCAATTAATACTGATGGCAGTATTGCCATATAAATTGTTAAATTGTCGTACGTTTTCAATTAATATGTAAAAACCTTTTCCGCAGGCTTGTATGAAGACAGATAATAACATTAGTGATAGTCCTTTTCAAAAATAACAAAGGGTATTAGAATAACACATTTTTAAGAGAGAAACTTGAAACATAAGGGAGGTAGTTTATGAAGAATCATTAAAAACATAGAAATGGAGGCATATGCTCGTAGTTAGAAACAACACAGACACTTTAGCGTTATAAAAAACTAAATAAAAATACACTTTTACACAAGAATTAGATAATATGAGGGGACGAGAATTCCAGTAACAAAAAAATGAAACAGATAATATAAAAATTCATACCACTAATAGAAGAAAATGTGACACCTACAGATGAAAGTAAACCAAAAACTCTTTAACTTGCGGAAAATAAAATTGAAGAACAAAAAAAAAGTTTTGGGAGGAATTAGAAAATGTGTTTCGATAATGCAAAAGTTGGTAGAGAAAAATAATGTACTCTTATAATCAGCAAATATAGAGAGCGCGTGTCTAGACTTCGTAATTCCTGTCAACTTGGTGTATCAGTAATGTCGGATTAACAAAACAGGGTAATGAGCACATCCCCGAATTGTCCTTGACGTACCTCATTTTTGAGATGGCAGTTCTTAAAAGTCATCGAAAATTGATTTAGAAAATGAGAAGCTATAGGGGAGCCAATATGAAATCAAACCATTATTTGCATGGGTTAAAAATGAACCTAGAGATATCAGAGGTACACAAATAAGAAAAAGTAGGGAGGCAAGCAGAGAAACAAAATACATTCTAATAGTACCTGTAAGTTGGTAAAAATGACGATAACAAACAGTTGATGAAAAGTGGAGACATATTCAAAATGTTTCTTCTTCATCCATCCTCTTACAGAGGAGTAGTGACCAAAAGGATATAATAATGTAAAAAAAAAAACAATAAAACCGCATGCTCTACGACGGTCGAAGACATGGGTTTACAACATCTATCCACTGGTTTCTATCTTCGGCTAATCTAGTAGCAGTAATTACAGCGGATTGGAGAGCGTCCTCTAGGTCGTTTACCTTCAACTTTACCTTGAATGATTAGCTTCTCTAAATTACTCGGACTGTCACAAAAAAAAGAGCCAACCTGCGTCTTAGCTAGGGTAATAAATCGGTAACCGCCAGAACGCAGATCGACTTATTTTTCGAGATAACCACACTTACCGTGTGGGCCAAACTAGCTCTATTCGGCGCTTTTTAGGTCGTGGATTTAAAGCTCAGCGGTGCACCCTGCAAGTAGCTACAAAACGCAATAGGGCGCCAAGAATCAAAGTGATTCCGAAAAGAACAATCCAACAACGGTTGACTAGATTTTATTAAATGTAAAAGATTGGTTAAACATCAAAACGGTGTAAATAGATGGTTTATCAAATTGTTTAGATTACAAAACAATATCGCAAAGTTTCACGGAAGGTTTCCACACTCATAATTCTAAGGAACCCCTTTGTGGATTTTTAAAAACATTTGAACTTGTCGGATTAATCGAGAGATGTGCACATTGCTGTCAGTAAAAACCTTAATCCCGGGTCACCGATAACTCAAGCGTGGGTGCGCCTTTTACAATAAATTCGAACATGAAATATTGTGATAGTAATTAAGAAATTATGGAAATATAAACATATTAATACCGCGCGTAACTCTTCACGTACTGACTTCGCAAAATAAGTAAAGTTCACCACACTAACCTCTGGTGCTCGGCTTTGACCTTTGACTATGACATTTACGTAAAATAGTTTTTATAAATGTCATAGTCAAACGTATACTAATATTAGCAGTATTAATTTCCCCTCCGGTTTCCACTCGGTATATAAAAACACAGCAAACTATGTTATAGGAATAAAGACATCTAAAAAATATCAAATGATTTATTGAAAAATAGAAACAGGTAACCAAAAGAGAAAGCCAAAACATGGTACGAACGAAAATATCAACAAAGCAAAAAAATAATAGTTCTCAAAAGGATAAAAATAACTTTTAGGAAAGGAGAAATAAAAATGTTAGAAAAACCGAAATAACAAAATAGATAACAAAAAACTTCAACATAGGATACTGTTTTGTAATGAAAAAAAAAATTGAAAGAAAAAGAAAGAATAGTGGAAAATACAGTCTGTGAATTTTGAGAAAAAAATAAATGAAGATGAAAACGAAGTAAAAAGGCACGACTAAGATACAAAAGAAATAGCCCCAGATATGACAGACATCGTAGAACCAACTAAAGAGAGGGCAGGAAAAATAATACGTAAAATATAAAATAAAAAATGTCTTGGTGAAAGTGATATTAATTAACACAGAATTAGTTAAATCAGGAGAGAGAGAATAGGCCAACAAAATATATCAACTAATAAAGAAAGTGTAGTAAACTCAAGTGATGCCAAAGGCATATAAAAATCAGTCATCATCCCAAATGCATATAAAATTCTAGCAATAATTATTAGAAACAGAATACAGAACTATGCAAAAAAGTAATATACGACTACCAAGGAACTGCCTTTAATGAACACGGTCGCGGAATTAAAAATCCGGACACTTATGATTCAGTGTATACCTTACTTTACTTTACTTATCACGTTACCTGGTGAAATTAGTCAAAGTCGACATAATTACCTACTTGTATATGACAGCATGCCTCATTTCTTAACTGTCAATTGCCAACCTAGAAACGCAAAGTCCAATTTACATTATCGAAAAATTGGAAAAATCCTCTATACGACTTGTCCGGATTTTTAATTCCGCGACTGTACACGCCCTGTCCATAGCCTTTGACAGTTTTACGACTCGGTTAAAAACACCACCAAAAAGTTAATAATGTTAACGGCAAAACCATTCATGGAAAGGCAAATAAAGTAAAATTTCATGGCAATCTATCGTTTAATGTTATTAGAGGTTTACGACAATCAGATCGTTTGCCGCCAACGTTGTCTAATCTGGAAATAGAAAGTATTATAAGAAAGAGCTGAGCCAATAGGAAATGAATCTCACTTGATAAAAAATACCAGTATGTAGCAGAGAACATCACCCTCTTGACTAGAACAATAAATAAGCTACGAAGAATACTGAGGAACGTTCGAGAAAACGGTAGGAATGCCGGCGTAATTATTGATTTAAAAAAAATCGAAATTCTTGATAATAAAAAGACACAAAATATTAGAGGAAGTAAGAACAAAGAAGATCATAATCCAATTAAAATATAAAAAGAAGTCTGAAAGAGATAAAATGCAACACATCACTAGTGACGTACAAGCGCGAAACATGGGTTTTGAATAAGGTGTACGGAAATAAGTTGGAAGTGTGGAAAAGAAAAGTTTTTAGAAGAATTTATGATGGCAGAAGTGTTGAATAATAGTGCCAAAGTTCTATTGCCACAACGCCCAAAGTAGATTCGTGCGAACTCGAAAATGTCTTGATTTTTCTGTAAGAGAAAGAATAAAATTTAATATGATCACTTTGCCCTATTAAAAATTTATTTTTGTTAAAATTTTTAATTGAATTGGAGTCATGGAACCGTTCGCTCAGATATCTTCGAAACCACTAGTTCGATTTAGACGAAATTTGATATCTATGGATGCATGTTTTTTCGGGCAGATATTTTCCTTGCCACTTTATTATAATTTTTTGGTAGCAAACCTAGGCAGGACCTTAATCAAAATCGATTATTATAGGAAATGGCGGCAGTTATTGAAGTAATTTAGGGCTAAACTATATCTCTTAACGATTCTAAATCAGAAATTTTACTCAAACTTAAAACTTAAAATTTAACCAATTGAGCCGATTTCAGAATTTTGAAAACTACCATAAGACATCGGTTATGGGCGTTGTGTCCCTCGTGGTAATGTGGGCGAAGTGGTCATGTTGGGCAATGTGGTACATATCAAAATTTGGGCGAAGTGGAATTTCGATTGGGCGATATGGTACTAAAAGACGAGTGGGCGAAGTGGTCTGTGGGCGAAGTGGTATGGACCCTTTTTAATCATAGTAATTTGGAATTTTGGTGATCTGTACATATGCTTAAGGGGGCATCGGCTACCTATTTGGATTATTTCCAACTTTGCATTATAGCCTACTATAATCGATTCTTCTTCTTCCTCTTAATATAGACTGAGAACCTCTTAGTACCCACATAAAGTGTGGTTTTATAAACCATCTTCGGCAGCGACCAGGGTAGGTGACTAGCCCAACCTCTTGAATTAAGGAAAAATTCCCTTGGGCAAGAGTCAAGAGTCAGTCAAGGTGGGCTGAATTATATTTCAAAAACCTCAAAAATCTTTGTTTCAAAAATTTAAAAAAAAACTGTTGAAGCAATAATAACCGCAATATGGTCAAAACATAAAATGACAAAATCAAAATTAGAAAATTTTTCAGAATAAAAACAAATTATATTCGGTATTTTGTTTTTACTTCAAAAAAATAAAAAATTTAGTTTTTGTCATTTTATATTTTGAACATATTACCATTGCTATTAAATCATTTAAAATAATCATTTTTCCTACAACAATCCTACTGCATAATGAACGTTTTCGGGCACACGTATATCTGCGTCAAATAATTTTTCAAATTAATTACATCTCATAATACAAAATTATACATCCAATCAATGTTTTCAAAACGAGATGTCCATACGAAAAATGCCCTTTCAACTCCCTCGGAAGAGAGTTTCCCGAGTTCATATGATCTACATATTACAACTCACGTGGGAAACACCAACTTCCCGAACTTGTTATAAAAGTAACTATTAAAATGAAATTCAACTTATCTTGATCGCTAGAGCAAGTTTCCGAAAATAGTAATTTTTAATCAATCATAGTAAGCGGGAATGCAAAAGTGGAAATAATCTCGGAAGTCTGTACAAGCCACTTTAAAATCATTATAATTAAAAATAGAAGAGATTAGTAGGCGCTTTCACTTCAAGTGAAACACACTGTATATAAAATAATCTCTCTCCTTGTACTCGTCCTTATTCTTTGTTATCTCCTGCTTTTTATAATTTTTGTGTCCGTTTACTTGTTTTTGTGTTTTTTCTTCTATTTGCTGAGCTGGAGTCCATTCTTCTGCAGTGCATTTCTATGTTTTCAATCTGGTAACATGGCCGGCCCAGCTCCATTTAACTTTGTTGTGGTTTATTATATCACCTGCTGTACTTCTTTCAATTCTATAACTTTTATACAGTGATATACGTATATGAAGGTGCATACTTTTACTTTCTTTTACTTCCTATAATAAAATACAGTAATCATCATTTCTACAAACTCGAGATTTTTGCAGAAATATCCGTTTTCTTGCCTTCTGATTCAGAAAAAGGTAGGTACATTTTTATGACCTAAGCCGGTAATATTTAGGAACTCCTGTGATTCGTGTTACACGTTTGGCAGTACTGAAGTATATTGTTCCCGGCACTGTCAGCCGATATCAAATTCGAGGTTAACAGGTTAGGTTTTTCGTCAGTCTGACACAAACTGACGCAAAACCTAACCTCGAATTTGACATAGACAGGGTCGCCAACTATATACTTTAGTGTTGCAAAACGTATAACAAAGAGCACAGCATTTTAAAGCAAATAGTTTGAGATAAATCTTTAATAAAATTAAAATGGTTCTTGTCCTTGTTCAGTATACAAAAAAATACGACACAAGGGCGATATTCGCGTTTATGGCCTCTTTAGTTTACGTGTGTCGCCCTGGCGGAGTCGGCCGTGATGTACTAGGTCGCCATGAATGTTTAGCTAACACCGTTATGTCGTAAATAGCTATTTTATAATAGACGGAGAGCCAGCGAAAAAATAGTTACGTCGTTTCATTAAGAAAATATCCCATGTTACTATACTTTCTTAACATCGCTGATAATTAATTTGGATGTCTGCCTGCTTTCCGGTGGTGGAGAAAGCTGCAGCAGGGGCGCAAAGTGCTAGAGATGACAGATAAAATAAACGTATCTGGCAGTACTGAAATGTATTGTTGGTTACACTGTCGGTGTATGTCCAATTCGAGGTTAGCAGGCTAGGTTTTGTTTGTTATTTGACAGAAACTAACACAAAACCTAACCTGACAACCTCGAATTTCAAGTAGACTGGCAGTGATACCAGCAATAAACTTCAGAACTGTCAAACATATAACAAGTATCACAGGCGACTTTTATTACAAATTTATTAGATCTCTCGGTATTTCATTTTCTTATGGTCCTTGGGAAAAGTATCCCCAGTAGGTCATGTTTAGTTATGTGAAACTGACCTAACAAAATGTCAGGTATACTTTTTATAGTTAGGTTATAATTTTTGACATTTAACAAATACACGTATAGCTAAAAATGTTTGTCAAAGATAACAAATTATAACCTAATTTAAAAAGGATACGTGACATGTTGTCAAGTCAGTTTCACCTAACTAAACATACTTTTCTGAAGGAACAGAAGAAATAGATACATCTCTATTTCTTTCCACCACCTAAAACCAGGCAGACTTCCGAATTAATTATCAGCGAAGTTAAGAAAGTATAATAAGATGAAATATTTTCTTAATGAAATGACGTTACTATTCTTGTAGCTGGCTCTTAGACTATAAGAAGTATGGCTTTGAAAAAATCGCAAAATAAAATTTTTACCAACAGTAAAAGAAAGTCGTGTGGTGACCAAAGCTTTTTTTAATATATCTTATATAGTATTCTTTGCGAATTTGTTCTTGATATTGGTAACACATTTTCCAAATTGTCAGTCATATTAATATACATCTACGCTAACTTACCTATTTTCAAATAGAATAGCAACTGCGATGTATGAAAATATGTTTGTATATTCATGTTTTCAAATTGAAAAATAGAGGAAGGGGAAGTGTTGGAAAGTATGGGAATCAAGGAGAACTATTAATAAACAGGAATGGTAAAAAGATGTTGGAATTCTGCCAGATAAATGAATTACTCATCGGAAACACGATATGGAGCCAGAATAAAGAAGACGTTTAAGTATAACCCAAGAAAGAAATGCTAGGAGGATTATAGATTACATAACATATACCGAAACTAGGCAAGGAGAGATAGAAAAAGTAAAGACAGAAATAGAAGCAGAATTGGGACCCAGCACAGATTGGTCACAGCAGTAATAAAAAAAAGTGGAAGTGGAGAGAGAAAAGACACTAAATTATAAGAAACTACCCATATACAAAATAAAACAAGAAGAAAATATGAAGAAGCATCAAACAGAAACCGATAAAGAATTTCAAAAAATAGAACAGGATGAAAAATTACAACTAGAAGAAAGATGGAGGAGATTTAAAGAAATAATATATAAATAAGGCAGTTGAAATATGTGGAATGAGAAGATATAATAATAATGTGAAGAGCACACATTGGTGGAATGAGGAAGTGAGACAAGGAATTAAAAAAAATTAAACCTGGAAAAAATACTTAAATTCAAAATCAGAAGAAGAAAGAAGAAACTATATAAGGAAAATAAATATAGCTAAAAATATGGTTAGAGAAGCAAAAAAGAAAAGCTGGGAAGAGTTTGAAACAAACTTAAATGAAATGTACAAAGCAAACAATAGAAAATTTTAGAATCAAGTAAGAAGACTAAAAAGCAACAAAAAGAAACAAGGGAGAAGTATCAAGAACATAAATAATGAAGTGAAAGCAACTCCCAAGGAAATACTACAGATATGGTCAGATTTTTATACGAACAAATTTAAGTAAGAAAACCAAGAAAATCAAGAAGAACGAAATAGAGAAGATGAAGTAATTGAGGAGGAGTTAAATGGAAAGATAGAAGAAATAACAATGCAGGAATTCGAAGAGACACTAAGGAAAATCAAACGGATAAAGCTTGTGGCATAGATAAGATAGATTCAGAAATGATCAAATACTTAGGAGAAATAGGAAAAGAATGGCTACTCCCAAGGAATTGGAGGATAATATAGTACTGCTAATATACAAGAAAGCAAGTTATTCAGAATGTGACAACTACAGAGCCATACGCCTATCAACAATCCCCTAGAAGTTTTACATAAAAATAATAGAAAAAGAGACTGCGAAAGATAGTCGAAAGTAAGCTGGAGAATGAGCAAGCAGCATATAGGGCGACCAAACAAACTAACGATAATATACATATAATTCACAACATCATAAAAAAGAAACTAGAAACGGGCAAAAAACTTTACTAACTTTCCTAGACTTAAGAGCAGCATTCGATACAGCAGACAGAAACATATATGGAAATGCTTAAACAACTAGACGTACCAAGAAAATTAATCAAAGTAATAGAAAGTCTATATAAGACAGCAAATGAAATAGTACCAATAAACGGAGAAAGATGTCTGAAATGAAAAAGGAATAAAACAGGGTAATAGTTTGAGACCACTGTTGTTCATAATATTAATGGATATCCTAGTAAAATATAAAAAAATACAATAATTATAAGAAGATGAAAGAAATAGTAGAAATGTGGAAGAAGAAATAGGAAAAATAAATCTCGAAATAAATGTAGATAAATGTAAAACAATGAACATAAATAAGAAAAACAATAGAGGTAACATAATCTACATAAAAGAATAAAGATTGGAGAAAGTTACAACGTAAGAGTATTTAGGAAGCATGATATCAGAAGATGAAAGAGACATAAACAACAGAAAAAAGAAAACAAATAACATATATGATGCCCCTAAACAAAATTATCTTCGGGAAAGGTATAATACTCAGTGGTGTTACCAATAATAACATACGCTAGTGAATCATGGACACTTTAAAAGAAGAAGGAGAAAAAATCATAGCAGCAGAAATGAAATTCCTACGGAAGATAACCGGAGAAACAAAATGGGACAGAATACGGAATGAATAAGTAAGACAGGAAACAAATCAAGAACCAATAACAACCAAAATAGAGAAAAAAAAAGCTGATTTGTTATGCTCATATAGTTAGAATGAATCTCATGCAATAGTCAAAAAAGTAGATGAAGCAAGAAATACAGACAGAAAAAGGGAACGGAAGGCCGAAAGAAATGGGAAGACAGATAGCAGAAATAGAAAGAAAAAGGGAAAAACTTTAATACAGTTGAACGAGCTTGCCAGGAACCGGAAAGCATGGACGAAATAGATTAACAGCTAAGGGAAGACGCTCATATTGGATTAAAGGATTTAGAAGAAGATGAAAAATTTAAACCTCAATTTTTGGCATATGTAATTTCATTTAGCTTCAGGTTTAGTTTTTGAAAGAGAATCGTTTCAAAATCAAAGATAAGGAATTTTCCCACGCCCACATCATTCACCCGTCGTTATCATAAAATCTACAAAGAAGTTTTGTAAATTGCAAATACTTTTCAACTAGTACATTAGTATGAATTTAAACTGTAACCGTTGTAAAATAAATAGTTTCAAGTGGTTGCATTACCTTGCGGGTGCAAATTTTTTCGTAAAAGTTACACCGTTATATTGCATGAATTGGTTTACTTCTTCCATTACAACTATAGTTTGCTATAAATGTTTAGATATGCAATGTACTTTGGATTTAAAATTTTAATACTGCTAGAATGCAAGATAGAGCCATTTTTAAATTTTTGTTCATTAATATTGTGATCGTAGCCATGCATTACTAAATTCGTTTTTATATCTTAACTTCTAGATATTATGTACGAAATATTTCAAAGGTAATATAAAAAGAAGAACTATTTTTGAAAACGAAATTAATATATGTAACACAGAACTCAATAAACACATTATAAATATCTATAATTTTAAATACGTTACAAGCTTACAATATTGCTGATTTTTAAATAATTTTTTTATTAATAGAAAAACCCTAAACTGTGGATTATACATTTACTAGTAATTAATATACGAGTGTTCACTTAAGGTGCGAACATAGAGAAATAGCTGGTGGTTGATCAGCATTTATCAACCCCAAAACTCTTTTTTCCAGCTCATCGTTAGTTCTTCTATTACGTTTTTCCTGTAATGTTAGTGTCTCGATTGAATATTTGTTTAAACTACAATATTAAAATTACCTTTTGAATCACCAGCTGCTACCGTTGCTGTAGTTTCAAATTGTTACTCAAACTTGTGAATTGTTGATACAGGTGGAATAGGTCGATTATTAAATTTAATCGAGAATAAATCACGAACTGTGCGTAAACTAACGCCACTGTAAAATGTATTGATAATAAATACCCCCTCTTTATTAGATATTTAACATTATTATTCATAGTAATTAGTTAAATAAATGAATTGAAGAATATAACATTTATATTGGCATAAAAAAGTGTGATCATAACTGGTCTGTTTTTTTATATAAAATGCAAAATATTTATTAAAGTTTTTAAGCTATTTCTATCTCAATATGAGCAAAAAATTCAAGTAATGTAGTATCAAATTACGAGCATTTTTTTTCTCTTTTGATTGATACCACTATCAAGACTATCAGTTCAAGCAGTAGCAGGAATCTGCATATATACGATTTTCCACGCTATTTCTCTATGTAGCACCTTCAGTGAAACACTCGGTATAGCCACGCAGTGTGACTCGTTAGAAAAGGCGTGACTTTGATAAACGGGGATGAAAAATATATTGTTTCATATCACATGTGTGATTATATTCAATGTTATTAAATTACATTTTAAACTCCCTTGGACTCCACTATGACAAGCTACCAGTTTGTCTATATGGAGGTACAACTAATTCATTGAAGAAATAGATCCAACTAAAACAATAAAAACACATGTAAATCAAGATTAAACGAAGCATTTAAGTTTATTAGTGGATCATGACAATTAGCAGCACATCAGTGTAGTTTAATATGGGAATGTGAGTGAACATCCACACCATCATCAGAAAATCATCCGTTATTATACACTTTCATTCACGTTTAGGTTGCAGACCATAATCTATTGTTGACTTGTACTAGATTTTCGTTCCTGTTCAAAGAGTTCCAAGAGTTCAAAGCGTTTAAGAAAGTTTGCTAAATTTTAAGGTAGTTACCCTTTTGGGTCATATATGACACTATAATCGCCATCTCTTTGATTTTTAAAGAGTGTCAACGTTAAACTACTTAATATACCCACTACTGCAATAAAAGTGACACGATTTTATGATGCACTGGAAAGCTTTTGCAAAGCTGAAAGCGTAAATATATTTAATGTGGGCCACTCACTTTTCACAGCTAAATAATTTGCTCTTTTACAAATGCAATTGTTTAACCTAGTTACTTGGTGCTATTTTTTTACTTAACTCAAATTTTGATATACGTTTAAGTAATAAAACTTGTTTTTGTCCTATGGTTTGCAACAGCATTTTCTTCTACTATGCGCTACCTAACTGAGATTTAAAATTAATTAAAGACAAATTATATTCAAGAAGTTACATGTAGATTTTCACAAATACTTTGAAATAACCTATCTATTTCGAAATACTGTTACAGGTCTTTGAGACTGTGGCAATGCTTCTCATACAGCTTAAAATAAACTAAATTTTTAAATATATCTTGACAATTTTTAAATTTTCACTGAAACAAAATATAACCATATTTGCTTTTTTTAATTTTGAAATATACATAGTTCTTTAATAGTTATTTGTAAATACCAAATTTGGCTAAATTTGCCTATCTTAATTAAAGTGTAAGACATTGTAAAATATTAAGGAAAAGGAATGGCAGTAAAGAAAAATGTTACTATGTATTATATATTTCTTTGGCGATACAGAGGACGTCCTTATACACTTTATAAAAATACTGAGAAAAGGAACTGGCAGCAAAAAATCTTAGTCTGTACTACACGTTTGTACACATTATAAAATATTTACATAAGGAGATAAGGTAGTAATAAAAAGTTGTTCTTAAGGTTTTTCTTTGAGATCAATACCTTTAATAAATACAATTGCAACGAAAAAAATACATTAATAGAGATACTTCCCTCATACACTAACAATGCTTTAATTAAAAATTGGAATGATAGGTAATAATTGATTTAGTCAAGAAAACTCGTTTAAAATGTTATTGTGATTTACGATCTTCCCACTAAACTAAGTTCTAACAACAGGTTAGAGTTATTAATTAGTAAATTAGTGCATATTGTGTGAATGTGTAACGTGTGATCTGAATTTTCAAGAATTACAAAACAATTAATTAATGTATTCGTTTCAGTAGCGATGCACTACTAATACTAATGCCTCTTTGTTTTAGTGAAAGTGCTCACTTGCCTCTACGAAGAAATGAATTAGGATTCCTTGTAGATCAGTTCTCACAACGTACACGCTATGAAGGCCTCAAAAGTGTGCTGGTACATACACGATTTTTCCTAAGAAACAGCTAACGTTTAACCAGCTCAAGAATGACGTAGAAATCAACATGGGCAACAACGATGCTGAAAACGACGAGCGGTCTAACCAAAGAACTGGAAACGGTTTAGCAGTTAAAGTGCGCTTTAAAAGAGTGACAATAACTTATTAGTGTTTTATGTGCAATATGTGTTTTAATTGGTGTGTGTGCTTAATTCAGTGCAACAGACCTCCTAGGTTTTTAATAGATGGACAAACTGAAATTGTTTTAAGACTGAACGAAGGAGAAGAAACTCCAATAGGTAAGTTACTACAAAATTATTATTTTAAATAATTAATTCGATATCACTATTACTTCAAATGTTTATTGTTATTGTTTAATTTTATTCGCAAACTGGAGAGTGCAAATTCCTAAAACTGATGGCATGGCATTACGTTTTCAGTGCATTAGAACAACAGATATGCTTAGTGTACTTTTATGGAAAAAAACTCTAATGGTTAGGTTTATATTCATTTTTCGAATAAAAGTTTAATAAATTACTATAATTTATTGTATTATGGATATTACAGATAGGGAACAATTTTTATCTTTATTGCTTCTAAATTTATCATAAATATGTAAATATTAATTGTTCTTCGCCAGTTTTAACACATGCCACTCAAATAATTCTTATACTTTTGATTGGCTACTATTAAAATTAGTTTTGATATGGAATAAAAATTATATTACATTGTTTAGAGAATATATTACTTAGGAAATGATTGCAGCAAGTATATCAGCTATTAGTCAGTAAATCTCACGCCAATTTGCAATGAACACTAGAATATGGACTACTAAACACTTTGCTTAATAAATAAATTACACGAAGGTGTTGAACACACTAAAATCATTATATTAATTAATAAGCATATTATATTGATCACAAATTAATGTAAATATTTTTAATTTTATAAAACTGTTATATGTAGTTATATAGAAACCTCCAGTTTAGTAAATATAAGTATGTATACACACACACAGTTCTGTAAATATACAGAATGAGTTTTGTTTTTCAGTTTTAAGCATTGGGATCTAGGAAACCTAAAGTTAGAGACTGAATATGTACTCGTAGTTTAAATAGAGAAAGATGGGCTAATTGTTTATTTTTGAAAATATTCTTGATCACCAGATATAAGGAAAATTTGTAATTCGTTTTAAGTATACCAGCATCTTTATTATTTCAGGTCGATACAAAAAATTAAAATTACAATTTTTCATGCTGTTGTAGTCAATAAGATGTAATTTATAATTTTGTTTCGACCTGTTTTAAATTTGAAATAATATGACCTCAATGTGCTTTTTGAAAAAGTAATTATTATATTTGGCTTGGACATTTTTTAAAAACTGCTTGTTTTTTGCTTAGAAGAATATAAGGGCTTTTATAGTTATTTTGCACGATTAAGGATGCTGTGGACATCCCTTTCTTTCTTCTTTTTTTTAGCCTTTATGTCCCTAGTTGGCTGACTTTACAACGGCTCTCCAAGCTGTTCTGTCTTGTGCTTTTCTTCTTCAACTTTTATATTTAGTTTGCATAAATCTTCCTCCACACTATTTGTCCACCTTTTCCTAGGTCTCCCTCTCTCCGTAATTCCTGGAATTTGCCCCTTCATTACTTACAGAACATGACATAGCCATTTAATTCTGCTTGCTTTAACTAGTGCGATTGTGTTTTCGTTTCAAAGCAGATTATTAATTTTTTTCTTAGTGCTCTTCTATAAAAGTTAGTATTGGAATAATTTTTTTTTAAATGTTTTCAACATTCTTCTTGCTTTCATGTAAGGGTCCATGTCTTGCTTCCATTAAAACTCAGCGAGCATTTTGATTTAAATAAGTTTAGGTGCATAAAAGCTTGTTTCCTTGTAATATTCTAGCTGTTAGTTCTTCTTCTATATGATTATTTGTATTCATTATTGAGCCTAGGTATTGAAACACTGACTGTTTTTAAAGTTGTAATTATCTATAGTTAAGTTTTGTCCAACCCTTTGTACTTTGCCGTTTTCCTGCAGTTAGAAATGAGTTTTAGATCTAGTTTTCGCGCCTCTTTTTTCAATTTCTATAAAACTTTCCTTAACTTGTACCACTCCTCCTCCCAGAAGATTCACATCATCTGCAAAGGCTAGTGTTTAGAGGTGTTAAGAATTGTTCTTCTCATATTTATGAATAAATCTCTAGCCACTTTTTCCAGCCCAAAGTTAACAGAGTTGTTGAGAGACAGTCACCTTGTCTCAACCCTATTTTTATTTCAAATTCTTCTGATATGTATTCTGTAGCACTATCTTACTTTTGGCCCCGTTCATTGTTAGCTCCATCATCCTTTTTATGGATTCTAAACTCCCCAAAATATATGTCATTGCTTTTCTGTGTACGGAGTCATAGGCTTGTATGAAGTCAAGGAATAATAATTGATAGATGTTTTGTATTACGGTCTAGGACATTTGGGAGCGGCCGTTTGGGCGCGGCCGTCTGGGCGCGGCCGTTTGGGCGCGGGGACACTTGGGCGCGAGGACACTTGGGCGCGGAGGACACTTTGGGCGCGAGAAAGGGTCAACATTGGGATTCAGGAACACATTAAGTGTGAATAATTTCAATTTGGCATAAATAAACAAACATTTATTAAATCATTATTTATCCTGAGAAGTTAATGTAATTAATCAAACAATATTAAAAGAATAATCCAATTATTTATTGAAACCGTTATGAGATTAATTTTAAATAAGGTGGTAGTATGTACCTATATTAGATAAATTTTGAAATAAATACGAATAAAAATAAAGAAGGTAGAATATTAGATTAGTTTTGAAATAATTCTGAATACATAAAAAAGGCAGTACCTATGTTAGATATAAAATAATAATTCTGAATTGAAATAAAGATGGAAATAGATTATATATAGGTGTTGAAAATAATTTTAAATAAAAATTCATTTATTGTGCTGGTAAATGAATAATGCTGTGCTATATTTAATCGATTGATGGTTCTAATGTTTAATATGTTTCTAATATGTGTTCTGTTTTGACCGAAACTAGTCGACTTCGAGTTTTGTTTATAATGATAATACTTAACAATAAACCTTAAATTTTAAAGTAATCAATTATTTTCGTTATGTTATGAACCGACTAACTGAAGATAAAAGCAGAAATAAGAATAATAATAAATAATCATATAAAAAGATTAATTTTAATAATCAAAATTTATTTTTGACATTTTTACCATTATAATACATATTATTCTTAAAGTAAATATATACAATTTTTTAAAATATAAACAAGAAGCATCCACGCATTTATTTCATAATTGTACGAAATGCCTCTTAAAAATTCTAGAATGTCCCTATTGTTTACGCCGTCTACATGATTATATTGATTATTATAATCTTTAACCAAATTTTTTATTTTCTATCAGCCTGGATAAATTTTTGTTTTTTTTCAGTGGGCTCATTTCCCGCAAGTAACTGTTCATAGGCAACATCTCTCCTTCGTTGAATAGTTTTCAGGCTGTCGACGAATCTCCAAATGGTTGGATGGTTCATCAATAGCTCTGTTTGTACCCAATCTCTATTCATTTATTCTTTGTTACTTATTATTTTAATGTAATAAATCTCCGCAAAAGATTTGCTAGTATTTACCGGAAAGTTAAAATTTTTAACTTGCTTTAATAATATTCTAATTTTTGACAATATTTCTATACTAAATTTTTGCCGCCCGCCACCTCCTTGAACGTGCTTTAAGTAATTTTCGTTATTTAAAATAAATTTTCAGACCTATGAATAGTAAAGCTAGCTAATACTAATATACGTTAATTAATTTCCTCGCGCCCAAATGTCTTGCGCCCAAGTGGCTCTGCGCCCAAGTGTCTTCACGCCCAAACGGCCGCGCCCGAACGGCCGCGCCCAAACGGCCGCGCCCAAATGTCCGGCTCCGATCCCATAATCAATAAAAAATCTCTTTATAAGCAAAGTGCGCCATACTAATATACCGATGGGGACACAATTATACGGAAGGGGCCATAATTATACAGTGAGGTCGTAAAGTTTGGAATAAATTCGATAAAACATTTTAGAAGGGTTTTCACAGAAAATCCTCGGACACGTCAACCTTATTTTTTAAAATGCAATTTTTTTACGCCAATGGCATATTTTGATCGTGTTTTGTTTTGGAGCTGTGACGTCATCGGCATGTTTTTTAAATTGCAACCCTTATTTTTCTTCACGAATTTGGATAGAACACATTTTTCTGAGTACGCAGATGTCAAAAAAGTATGACCTTAAAGAAGAAAACTTTTGAGATAATCAGTCCCAAAGTTTCGAAAATGTATGTTAAAGTTATTAGAGTGGGCCAATCATTTATCAAGGAAGCGCTGGAAACAAAAGACGAAGTCGTTGATTCGAATAAATTTTAATGACTGTCAAAACCGTCTTTTGTTTTCAGGGCTTCCTTGATAAATGATTGGCCCACTCTAATAACTTTAACATACATTTTCGAAACTTTGGGACTGATTATATTAAAAGTTTTCGTCTTTAAGGTCATACTTTTCTGACATCTGCGCACTCAGAAAAATGTGTTCTATCCAAATTGGTAAAGAAAAATAAGGGTTGCAATTTAAAAAAAATGCCGATGACATCACAGCTCCAAAACAAAACACGATCAAAATATGCCATTGACGTAAAAAAATTGAATTTTAAAAAATAAGGTTGACGTGTCCGAGGATTTTCTGTGAAAACCCTTCTAAAATGTTTTATCGAATTTATCCCAGACTTTACGACCTCAGCCCTTTCTCTTCCTGTGAAGATTTTCAAAGGTCCCTGCAGCCTCAGCTTCGACAGAAGAGCTGGAGCCTCGACACAGTTTCCTCGTAGAGCATCTGTACAAACGCAGTTTCCTTGGGTTTCGCACGTTCGACGCAGAGCTACGTAACGTCCTCCAGGTGCAACTTTGTTACAAGAGCTCACATAATAGCTTACGACTTCACGATTTTGGTTTTTGGTTTCCTAGCAACGTTTCTACAATGATTCGAACGTAACAGATAGGTTTATGTTTAACTGCATAAAGCCAAGAGTTTTAAGGTACTTCTTCTTCTTCATCACGACGTCTTGACAGACGTTTTGCGACCCATAAATTTTGAGTTTGTGAGCTTCTTGGTATCAGTTTGTTTCCATGTTTCGAATTACTCGTCTAGTTGTGGTATACCATCTATTGCGGTTGTTTGCAAGATGTACAGCTTCACCAAAATTGGTTTGTAAGAGGTCTTTGGTAGTGTCGATCCAGCGTTTTGGAGAACGTCCACTCCGTCTTTAAGGTACAGTTTTAATATATAAACCTCTAATTGTAACGGTAGTGTTCACCCCCCGAATAAATCAGTGCATCTACACATCTAGGGTTTGCAATCCCTTGCTACTTGTTACTAAACTCACTTGCTAGTTCCAGATAAGGTCAAAATAATTAAGGTTAGTTTGAGATAATCGCGGGTTAGGATTACGAACACAGAACAGATCATGAATATAGATTTCTACCCTACCGGTGGAAGCCGGGTAGCGCAGTTGGGTAGCGCTAGGCTTGCTAGTAAGCAAGTCCTCGGTTCGAATCCCGCGAGGGGCGAAATTTTTCCGCAGCCTTGGCGATTGGAATCGGGCTCGGTGAGAACATTCACAGTTGGGCACCAAATTAACTGTGCTCTATTCAGGTCCACTGACCTAAGAGATAGAGTAACAAGGTCAACACATCAACATGACACACACTTCACACAATGGTTGCTGTGCAAGCACAAAAGGCGCGCTCAAACTTTGTTTCCCGAATCCGGGGCAAGTTGAGCATTGTACCGCCAGATGCAAGCACATAAAGCACCAGCCTCTACACCGCAAGGAAAAATGAGGTTAATGGTAATACAATACCCTACCGGTTGGGCATATAGAGGGTGCGTCCGAGTTAAAATTTGGATTACAGTTAAACTCGTAATCTGTGTGCTTATAATCAGCTCTGCGTTCTTGCCGTATAGGTGATATAAAAATACGTGGTCAAACTGTTGAGATCTTTCTGTCCGTCGCCCGTATACACCAAAAGTATTTTGATTAAAACAATTGGAACCACTTGTTCTGTACTATAAGTGGTGGTTGCGAGCGCGAATTTTGATCCATTGATTATTCCTGTGTTAGTAGGCCATATGCCCTTCGCTAAGGAAAATTTGACTTCTAACGATTGCTTTTTCGGCTTTATTTTAAGTAATCCGTTGTATTGAAATTCGGTTACCTATAAAGGCGTGACGGATTAATCGTTGGGTGGTTGTTGGCTAACGTAATAGAGCTTTGAGTTCCTTTCATATCGTGGTTATTGTCACCGTAATTTAAAACAAGAAATCACTTTCATGAATCGCTGCTAGTTGTTATCTTCAATTAGTTACAAGAATATAAGATAACCCATAACCTAATTATGCTTGCATTGTGCTTCATTAAAAAAAACAGGTAGACTGTTTATTGTATTACTAATTAAGTATATTTTCGAGTATGTTTGTAGTTGCTATGTATAACCAGGTTCGTGAATGCTCAAGGTTAAGATAACGAATAAACAAGCTGAGATGTTGTATCGGACTTTTTCCACTGTCGCGGGTGACAGAGAACATAATAAACAAGCTCATATACCTATCTGTCTTGTTCTCTTTTGTGTTTCCTACAGAGGTGCCCTTAGTATTTTATTTCAGCATTTGGGATAAGGAATGGGATCCGTGGCTATTCGCTCTGAATTACAGGGTGGCGCCCAATAAACTAAGCTATGCTTTAGGAAGATTCAACACGGTATTCCAAGCATAAGTTTATGCATCCTATCGGTGGCAACAAGGAACGAGGTTAGGGCATCGCCAGAGCAAAAAATTTATATTTGCTCTGATAGCCAAGCCGCACTATATACAATCTTCTCGGCCAAGACCAGATCAGCCCTTGTCCAGGAATGTGGAAACGCTTTAGTTGAATTGGCAAGGGAAAAGGATGTCGAGCTAGTCTAGGACGATAATGAAGGCGATTGAAGGAATGGCATGGGGTTGACAAAAAGGGCCTATGGTGGCCTACCTGCTAGACTTCGGTCTCCCCACAACTACTACTACTACTACTAGATACGACGAGTTTGATAAATCTGGCTAACAATCTTCCACTCACCCTTATTGTTATATTTAAATTGCCAGTAATAGGTGTAGGCATTTATAGTTTTCTGAGTGTATTACTATGGTCAACATGTTGCGAGTAAATTACTTGCTTTCTGATGAAGCGATTGGAAATTATTATCTCAGAACGTCGACTGTGTAGAGCGGAAGGTTGAAGATAAACGAAAATTATTGCGAGCACAAATTAGTTTTAAAAAATGCAACCATAACGCGTTTTGCAATATAAACAGGTGGAATTTGATGTGCAATCGAAATTAGAGATTTGAAACCTTAAGCTGTTAAGAGTTGGCGGGTTTGATTAGACGATTTGAAGATAAACCGCTTACGTCAGAATTTAATAGATTAGACACCAAGTTAGGGCATGTTTTGCTCCGTATAAATTATTTTGCTGGAAGAATCGATGAGGCAATTAAACCAGATTGGCAAACGGTTCGCGATCGCTGTTTGGAACTGATTAGATCTTTATCTGAGGTAGGAGAAAGCGATGTTATGCATCAGACTGATTTACTTTTTTAATTAAAGCAGCCACAATTAGACAACGGTTCTTCAAGGGGTAAAGTGTTGAGTAATGTCCCGATTGTGAGGGATGATCAAAATAATTTGGAATTCGAGACATTTACTTCGATTCCCATTAGTGAGCGTTTGCCTTCAACAAATATTTTTGTGTGCTCCCACTCCGTGTGCATCTTCAAGCAGAGCCGCTTTGGTTAATAATGGGTTTGCTACTACTACCGTCGTAGGTGCATCAGTATCAGCTGAATAGTTCGCTGCTAGACTAAGAGATATAAATTTTTCGCACCCTGTATATAATTCGTACTCGCCTAGTCGTTCAGTAAGCATTTCCAAATGGAACCTCAAACTTAGCGGGAACGCAGCGACGCAAGGTGTTAGTGCATTCTTGGAACGGGTGAGGAGCTAAGGGTAGCTCGTCATTTGTCTTTTCATCAATTATTTAGAGAGGATGTAGATTTATTTGGCGATCAGCAACTTATCTGGTTTAGATCGACACGTAATAAGGTTAAAAACTGACAAGAGTTAGTAGGTCTTCTACAGAGGCATTATCAGCATAGCGATTGTGATGATGCGTTATGGGCAGAAATAAAAGCGAGTAACCAAGGTGCGGACGAACGCCCTTGCATATACATAACGGTCATGCTAAATTTATGTAATCGGTTAAGTAAAATTCCAACTGAAGAGACCCAGTTGAAGTACATACGTTAAAATTTACAACCTTACTATTCCAGCCACTTGGCTTTAACAACAATTTCTAATATTGAAATTTTGAATCAGTTCTGTCGTGAGTTGAAAAAAACCAAAGAACTAAATTAAAAAACTAGACCAAATTTTTCAGCATCTAGTACTCCATTGGAGCCTCATCTTGCGTACAGGCCCACCACTAACGTGAAGCGTCAGGTTACCGCTATAGCTCAAAGTAACGCTAGTTCATCTCGATCATTTCCTTCGCGTCCATTAACGTTTAAAAGCACATCGTTTGCTAGGTTTTAACTGAATTTAATTTGTTGAAATTGTCGGCAGATGGGATATACCTACTTATCATAAATGCAATGCAGAGAGCACCTTATTCTGTTTAGTGTGTGGATCCCCTGAGATAACTTTTTCTAATTGCTCCAACTGTAAACAAAATCTTCCAAAAATCGAATGAAGACTGGCTTCGTTCCCACCCAGCAAAATGTTAGTCGGATAAATTTAGCGGCTGATGATTGGGACAAATGGTTAGGACATGTCAAAAATTGTCTTTAAACTTCTCGGGTGAATTCTGTTTCTTATCACCGTAGATCTAGTAATCGTCCTTATGTGTCTGTAAATATCTTAGGTACGGGTAGCATTTAGGCATTCTTTCTATTTCGGCACCCAGAAACTACCACGCGCAGTGATTGGTCCAAACGGTGACGGGACTCGACGCGAATATGGTTGCCAACCGGCTTGTGTAATTTGCACGAGTGTAAGAAATGGATAAAATGCAGTATCGTAGACTACTTCTGCCTCATGAACAGGAGCTATCATTTTAGGCTAGCTGCAGTTTGTTGTTTGTTTGTTTGTTTGTTGATGGACAAGGTCTAGGCATGCAGAGTACCAGGTACCTTAGACACCGACTGCTTTGGTCATATTTTTCATATTTTGATTTTAAATTGATTTAGAAGCGTGTGTGAAATTTTGAATATATATACGTACTTTTTTCTTTTATTTAACTACATTGTGATTTTTTTTTTAATCGACTTCAAGGCTTGAAATTCTGATTAAATGTACTTGTTTTTTCACAATTATTTACATTTTCATCTGAATCAATTTAAAAACATGACATTTTGGATAAATGTACGTGTTTTTGTTTAATTATCCACATTATGCATTATTGATCGAACTAAAAGCTTAAAATTTCCAATAAATGTATTTGTTTTTCTTTAATTGTTTATAATTTGATTTTTGAATTGATTTAAAAGTTTGATATTTTGAACAAATGTACTAGCGTTAATTAATTATCTACATTTTTATTTATTTTTTTTTAAATCTATTTTTGACTTATGTTGTGAATGTAAATGCTATGGGGAAGTTAGTAGGAGTGCAGCCTAATTTCTGGGAGTGGTATTTAATTACTTTCTATCCCTATTCATATTGGGTGGTGGTAGTTACCATTTAATTAATTATAGTTATATAATCTGTTTATTTTGCTTAATTTTGTATTAATAGTTTGTGTAGTTTTAGCAACAATGGTAACCGTTTATTATCAGAACTGTGGAGGAATGCGCACCAAGCAGCAACAATTATGGATTGAATCGAGTCAGTTAAACTTTGATGTAATATGCATAACAGAAACATCTCTGAATGAAAACATATATGATTCCGAATTATTTGATCCTAGTCTATATACAGTGGTAAGAGCAGATAGAAATTTGAATTTTTTTAATAAGGTAAGGGGTGGTGGAACATTGGTGGCGGTACGAAAATCGTGTGGTATCAAGATTATCAATACTTTCATTAAATGTGCCTCATATGAGGCTGTATTTGTACACCTCAGAATACATAAAATTAATTTCATAGTTATATCTGTTTATATACCTCCTAACTCAGATATTCAATATTATCGAGACTTTTTTGCATTCGTTGATGAGAACCGGCAAACTGTTGAGGTATCTGATGTATGTATTGTGGGAGACTTCAATCTCCCAGAACTGAATGGCACCGATATAAATTTTAAAACTAATTATTCCACCAAAGTTCGCGAATTATTGAATTTCATAAATTTAAATAATTTAGCTCAATTAAATCATATTATTAATGAAAACGGGAGAACGTTAGATTTGGTACTGGGAAGAAGTGATAAACTTAGCACATTCCAAATAACTAAGGAGGAAACCCCTCTTCTTAACGTAGTACCACACCATCCGCCATTAACAATTCAAATAGAAGTAAACCACACTGCAATAAGTGAGCAAAATAATAGTCCCAGGTTTTATAATTTTAAAAAATGCGACTTTCTTCTTTTAGCGTTTCTAATTAGAGACGCCAACTGGACACATGTGTTTGAAATGAAAGATGTAAATGCTGCGTTAAGCAAATTTTACGAGATACTATATCACATTTTTGACAACTGTGTACCGAAAATAAAAAGAAGGAGAAATAAGTATCCTATATGGTTTGATGAGGAGATAATAAACTGCTTAAAATTAAAAACGAAACATTACAAACTCAGGAAACTATCTCCATCATATCAACAAGCATATAAAGAACACAGAGCTAGATTGAAGTCTCTTATTAACACTGCATACAAAAAATACTTAAACGATATTGAATCTTGTATTAAACAAGATACTAATCAGTTTTGGAACTATATAAAATATACTAAACAAAATGATACCTCAATAGATTCCTTTATTGTAGGAGATAAAATTATAAGTGGATCCCAAGTAGCGGATGAGTTTGCAAATTATTTTCAATCGGTTTATTCAAACATCGTGTCATCTTATGATATTGAACATTTAGCTGGAGATGTGGTCAGTAATGAACTGTTTTACTTTACCGAAATTACAGATGCAGAGTATAACTTAGCTATAAAAAAACTAAAACCCAAAAGATCTGCTGGACCAGACAACATTCCACCCTACGTCTTAAAAGGCTGTGGCGACTGGCTAAAAGATGTTCTGCTGTACATATTCAATCTCTCAATACAAACTCAAGTTTTCCCAGAACTGTGGGGGGAATCTTTAGTAACACCTATTTTCAAAGCGGGGGATAAAAAAGTAATAGAAAATTATAGACCAATAGCGATATTGTCTGCTCCAGCAAAATTGTTTGAGCAACTAATTTATACTAAATTATCTTGTCACATCATGCCACACATATCTAATTGTCAACACGGATTTGTTCCCAAAAGATCTACTGTATCTAATTTGTTAACTTTTACAAACGACGTACTGAACGCATTTGAGTCTAAACTGCAAACTGATGCTATTTATACAGATTTCCGAAAGGCATTTGACACTGTGGATCATGATGTATTGTTAAAAAAATTATTTACCTATGGTTTACATCCTGTATTAAAATTCTTTGCGTCCTATCTGCAAATCCGCAGGTATGCTGTTAAATATGGTGGAAACACCTCAGGAAAATTCACGCCGAATTCTGGGGTACCGCAGGGTTCCAATTTGGGACCTTTATTATTCCTAATATTTATAAACGATTTGCCAGAAGTACTGAGGTTTTCAAAATGTTTACTTTTTGCTGACGATTTAAAGTTTTTTAGAATTGTTAAGGATGATCAAGATGCCGAAGGACTCCAAAAGGATTGTGATGCTATATATGAATGGAGTATTCTAAACAAATTACATTTTAATGTAAATAAATGTCAAATTATTAGTTTTAATTCCAGGGGTGTTTCCATTATGTTTGACTATAACATTGGTGGAGCTGTACTCAGACGCACTGATAGTGTGAAAGATTTAGGAGTAACTTACGATTGCACATTGAGTTACAACCAACACATATCAAACATCCAGTCGGGTGCTTTTCGTACTCTGGGATTTATTATGAGACAAACGTATAAATTTAACAATATTGCTACAATAAGAAAATTATATGAAACACTAGTCAGACCTCAACTAGAATATGCCTCTGTTATTTGGAATCCACTTTTTATATATCAGTCAAATGAAATAGAAAAAATTCAAAAGAAGTTTCTGAGATTTCTCTATTTTAAAAAGTATAAACGATACCCTGACTACAATCATGTTCGAACTGCAGACTTAATGGGTGAATTTAAAGTCGTAAGTCTAGAAAGTCGACGTAAGTTAAATTTAGCTATGTGCTGCTACAAAATTTGGAATAATTTGATTGATGACAGCAACATATTATCATATCTAAAATTGAAAGTTCCACCTCGGCGTATTCGAGCCTCCCTAATGTTTCACATACCAATAGTAAATCATACATCTAATGCTCCCTTAATTCTAATGCCGCGGCTTATGAACGAACTGATGAAACGTATTTCTGATTTGGATCTATCACTTCCAATTAAACAATTTAAAAATCTATTACGTGACTATTATAAAGATAAATAACGTTTGCTGTTTGATGTTGCCCCTCCATATCTGATTGAATGTGACCAACACTACCTAGACACATTTATTCTTATTTTTTATTATATATATTACATATGCATTGACATGTAAGAATTTAATGTACATTGTTGTGTTGTCTGTGTAATTAGGCTAACAGCCTGTTCAGGCAACAATAAATAAATAAATAAATAAATATTGTCAAAGTTTAAGATTTGTTTGTACTTAGTACTCACCGAGTCACCGTTTAGACCAATCACAGCACGCTATAGCTTCTGGGTGCTGAAATAAGGTGACGAATGCCAAAATGCGTACGGGTATGCTTGCTCTTTTAGACTCAGGCGCTAATCAGTCAGTGATAGAGAGTCAGGGATTATTTTGCTAAATGAACATAATTTGAAAATGCTCGAATCACCCTCAGAGATGCAGCTTCATACCGCTGATGGGACAAATCAAACTATTCTAGGTTTAGTAGAACTTCATTTGACCATAGATGGAACGACTAAGACTACCAACGTCCTGATCTCGCCAGACATTTCGGATGCACTCATTTTAAGATAAGACTGTTGTTATTTGTTTGGCCTTAGAACTAATTTTAAATCTGATAGCTTCACTGTGTCAGGTACGAGTACAAACAAAAAAGTATTTATAATAAAAATGATCTTGATCCTGAACAAATTAGAGAACTGAAAATAGTAATTAATACATTTCAGAATATAAGTGGTCCAGGTTTAGGGCGTACTCCTTTAGTAAGTCATAATATCGATACGGGTGATGCTAAGCCCATTAAGCAGAGGTATTATCCAATTTCCACCGTCATGTTAGAGGCATTTAATAAGGAAGTAAATAAAATGCTAGAACTTAAGGTGATACGAGAATCTTCTTCACCGTGGAACTCCCCTATCCTGATGGTTAAAAACAAGGATGGCAGTTTAAGATTTTGTTTTGGTGGTCGACAATTGAACGCGGTTACTAAGCGCGATGGGTATCTACTCCCGTACGTGAATGGCATTCTTAACCGTCTTAGACATTCGCGATATCTGAATTCGATAGATTTACAGAAAGCTTTTTGGCAAGTTTCTTTATCTGACAATAGTTGTGAGAAGACGGCCTTTATTGTACCTGGAAGGAGTTTATTCGAATTTACAGTTTTACCTTTTGGCCTTAGTCATAGTCCTCAAACCCTTCAACAATTGATGGATAACCTTGTAGGTCCACAGTTTCCTAACGTATTCGTGTACTTGGACGATATAATAATAACTTCCAGTGCCTTTTCAGAACATATGTTAACCCTTACTAGAGTTTATGAACGATGTGGGCTTTGTAAACCTTCTTAAGTTTTTTAGTAGACAAGGAGTGATTGCACACGGGTCCCTCTAAGGTAGAAGCAAAAACTGTCACCGAAATCAAACGTTTCCTTGCCATGGCCAATTGTTATCGTAGGTTTATTCCAAATTGTTCAACAGTGGTTTCTCCTATATGAGAACTCAATTTCGCACACTGCTGACTGACGGATAAACAATCTGAACTGTGTAAAAGCATGACGCACTGCTGTGAGCGATTGTTGACCTTATTATTTTCTTCAAATGTATACATGTTTTCACGCAGAGGTCGTATGAGTTGCTCTTCCATTTAATAATACAGTTCAGTGAGCCTTACCTATTTGCAATTAAACAATGTTGCCAGTTCACCTAGTTTCGAGGTTGATACAAAGAAGTAAACAAAGAGGAAATCATAGTTGGGCGTATTTACAGGGAAATTGCCAGCCTGTTGGTTTGATAACGTTATCGCGCCTAATTTCGTATTAATTTCAGTTGAGCTTCCAAAGTTTTACACTTTGCAATTTTTACTTGAAGAAGCTAAAAAGCGAGCAAGTAACGTCCCTCTTCTATAGGTAATTGGAATATCTCATAAACAGTACTTTTTGCGTAATAATGTTTGGTTAAAACTTTTTAAATCAATAATAAAAAAGTGATAAGACCCATTGCGTTACTTTTACCTCTCACTGTATATACTTACAACTGTTGATTTTAAGTTAATTACCACGCTTCACTTGAACTTTCTCTACTTATCTAACTTCAGGAACTATACAATAACCTATAAATTTGTATTATCTTACATTATTATACTACACGTTTACACCAAAATTAAAGAATATATTTATAAACAAAATAAAGTTAAATTTTACATTAGTTGTTATAATACACGAGTAGATACAGAAGAATTTTGAAATAAACAAATTAGGGGAATCCACAACATAAAATTTATGAGTCATCAGTGGTTGTTGCATAAGATATAACAAAGGGAAATATGTATAAAAATTGTTGAACTTTCTCACTGCACAAGTTCTTCAACTAACGACACCACCCCGAGGTTATCATTCTAAAGTTTTTCTTTCGTGTTGAACTAAAGTACTTTTCTGAGTTGCTTTATACTCGCAAATTGAACATTAATAAGGTTTCTCTCATGTAGGTTTCTTCAGATGTTTAACTAAATGACTTTTCTGAGACGTTTTAAACTCGCAAATTGAACATGAATAAGGTTTCTCTCCTGTATGTACTATCTTCACATGTTGAACTAAATGACTTTTCCAAGCCGTTTTAAACTCGCAAATTGAACATGAAAAAGGTTTCTCTCCAGTATGTATCTTCACATGTTGAACTAAATGACTTTTCTGAGCCGTTTTAAACTCGCAAATTGTACATGAATAAGGTTTCTCTCCTGTATGTAACTTCACATGTTGAACTAAATCTTTTTTCTTTTCCGTTTTATACTCGCAAATTGAACATGAATAAGGTTTTTCTCCTGTATGTACTATCTTCACATGTTGAACTAAATGACTTTTCCGAGCCGTTTTAAACTCGCAAATTGAACATGAATAAGGTTTCTAGTAGAGTACCTATAGGCGTTCTGGCTCAAAATGTGTCACTGCGCAGGTTTTCTGCGCAGGTGTCTGCGCAGGTTTCTGCGCAGGTTTATCAAGGTCGTTGGTCTAGCCGGGGGTCACGGGTCTAGCCTGGGGTCAAGGTCACGGGCCTCACCTAGGTCACGTGCCACTTCCGGGAATTTTTTGGGTTAAAAGTGTAGTTTTTGAAATTTTCCCACGCTCGAGCGTCTGGGATGCAGACATGTCTATTCATGCAGGATGTTATCAGTAAATCAGAAGCTATCAACATTTTCTCAGGCTCGACCGGATGTGAGTCATCGTCTGACAGACATGCATATTCTTGCAGGATGTTGTTGAACAATGGCATCCCTTGTTTTAAAATCAGCACGAAATTCGAGAACAATGAAGCCATTGTTGTCTGGAGATTAAAAAATGTGTTGATCTGCAAAAAATTCAAACAAAGAAACCCATTGTTTTAGAAAAATCAACACAGTTGGAAGTTTTTGCTAATACAGTTGATGAGTCTAGAGATTAAAATGTGCTGATCTGCAAAAATGATCTTGAAATAAATTTGTCAAGTACTGATGTTTGTTAGACAAACAAAAAAGAATTACCAGGTGTGGGGTTCGAACCCACGCTTCCCTTAGGGAAACAGAGCTTAAATCTGGCGCCTTAGACCACTCGGCCAACCTGGCATATTCCTGTAATCGGGCACAATGGTGTAATAAAACAACAATGTAAATATATTTGTATTTATTTACCTAAAACATACATGTATAAAAATTATTATAAATACATATCAGCTAATTATTGTGCTACGGATGTCATGTCTGTCTGAACGATTTCCTCGAAGACAAGTTTCGTGCTGTTCCCACACTTGCCACCCGAGATGATATAGTAGCGACGTTTTCCTAATTGCTGTAGGTCTGCGTCTGTTAGGCAATCGTAGCGTGCTGGTAGAATGAATCTGAAGTTGTCCAATTCCACCGCCACTTTATTGCCGTATTTAGTGGGACATCGATACACATTTATTATTAGATATTTTTCGTCAATCTTCAAATCTCGTACATTTCCCCACTCTTTAACCTCATTTAAGTTGCAAAGTTTCTGGTTGAAATCTGCCATGTTTTTTTGGATAGAGCTCGTACAGGAGAATGCTAGAAATGCTGCAACACACCAGGTTTATATAGCACCAGTCAGAATGCTAACGTGCTGAGTGTTTGAGAATTTTTTTGCACCGGATGTGAGTCATTGTCTCAGAATGCGCGCGGTTGCTAAAATAAATGTATGGTGTCTTTGTTTGAAAAATGCACACCGGATGCTGTTCAGACTTGTTTAAACTGATGTGGGCGTCTGGCGGATGTTATTGTCTAAGAATTTTGCCGAATGCTGCAAAAATAAATGTATACAGTTGTTGTTTGAGAAATCTGCACGATTGCAAAAAATAACTGAACAATGAAGCCATTGTTGTCTAATAGTATATATCGAATTATTTCCAGCTAAAAAGATGCAATATAAAAATCCAAACCATTTTAAATACCTTGTTAGGTTTTTGTTTTATTACGCGTTCGACGAGATGTATGTCTGGATATTTAACTTGAATAGGCCGATTGGAAGCATCTTTTAGTAGATAGGTAATGTGTTCGATCCCACTGGAGGACTGTTTAAGCGGTAGACAGTATATAACATAATACAAAAGTGTTGCGGTCTTAGAGACATTGTAAGCAAAGTAAATATTACGTGTTTTTTTCCAGTACTTTATTAAATACACAGTCTCGAAAATTGAGCCGATAGTTATATATATTCCACTTTTGCTGTTGGATTTATGTACAGCACCCCCTCGATTTAGAAATAAGCAAGTTCCTAAAGAAATATTATGATGCTGTAGAGATTTACACGTTACAGGTGTGTATAAAAATTAAGTATTTATTAGATATTACTATTAACAAACCTGTTAAACGTATGATACAGGCAATTATTAATTAGAGTGGTGGTTTAATTTTTTCATTAGAATTTCGGTTTCTTACAACGGTATTTGTAAATCATTCGTAAGTAGTCCAGCGATACACATTTATTTACGTTATGCATGTGCAGACTTGCTTGTTAAGCAAGGTCGTTGACTTATCGTATGCAGTGTAGGAAATGTTATCATATGACTTTGTCAGCACGCCATAAAAGTTGGTTTTTGTAGTATAAGACATCCGCAAGCTAATTCGGTAAAGAGGTGAAAAAATACTTAAAGAAAATATTAGCAAATAATACATTTGAAAAATCTGCACGACTAATACTCAACATTATTACAATTACATGCTAAAGACTGCAGACAAAAAGTAAGATATCAAAATTTTAAAATAAAACCCAGAGAATAAGAATTAAATAAAGCCAAGTCAAAGCTATTAGATCACGACAATATATTAGTAAAAAACCAAGTTCCTAAAAAAATATTATTATGGTGTAGATATTTACAAGTTACAGTTCGGTGTGTATAAAAATTACGTATTTATTAAATATTAGTGTTAACAAAGCTGTTAAACGTATGATACAAGCAGTTATTAATTACTTAATAAAACAATTGTCCTATATCCGGTATTCATGGTTTATGTCTTAATCTGATTTTAATAGTCGATTAGAGTTGAATAACTAAGGTTATTACAATGCTAAATGTAAGATTAAAATCAAAAATTTTAAAATAAAACCCAGAGAATAAGAATTAAATAAAACCAAATAAAAAGCTATTAGATCACTGCAATCACTACAATAATAAGGATGCTATACTCAATGGTGAGAGACAGTATAATTTTGAACTTATCTAGATTGGTTACAAATCAGATGTATAAGAGAAAATCTCAAACTTGTTTTAAAACATTTTGTAACTAAACAATCACATTTAAAATTGTGTAAATAAAGCTAAAATTAGAAGGAGGCGCAGACTATAGAAAATACGTGTCAATACTTGCGGATGTGAGCGTCTAGGAAATGTGCAAGGTTGCTAAAAATAAACCGGATGTGAGTCATTGTCTGTAAATGCCAAACTTGTCAGAACCTGCCTGCCTGTCTGCTGCCCAATTAAACAACGAAGCCATTGTTTGAGAAATGTGCAAGGTTGCAAAAATAAACCGGTTGTCTGGAGTTTCTGCGTAGGTCTGCGCGATGGTTTGGCGGGAAATTCAAAATTCTGCGTAGGTTTTGGCTGTAAATTTAAATTACACTCAGGTTTTGACGGTAAATTTAAATTATGATCAGGGTTTTGACGGGAAATTTAAATTCTGCGTGTTGTCTGGGGTTTCTGCACAGGTCAGCGTGAGCGTCTGCGCGAGGGTGTGGCGGTAAAATCAAATTCTGTGCAGGTTTAGCGGGAAATTTAAATTCTGCGTAGGTTTTGGCGGGAAATTCAAATTATGCTCAGGTCTTACAGGTAAACAGATAGGTAGACAGGCAAACAGTCAGACAGGCAGTATGGTTTATGGCTAAAATGTATGGGGCCTTTACACCAGATGTAGTTAATGACCTCCATTATCAGTGTCTATAAATTTGGTAGACAGACAGACAGGCAGACCAACAGGCAGGCAGACAGACAGACAGGCAGGTGGACAGACAGACAGACAGACAGACAGACAGACAGACAGACAGACAGGCAGACAGACAGACAGACAGACAGGCAGACAGACAGGTAGGCAGACAGACAGACAGACAGACAGACAGGTAGGCAGACAGACAGACAGACAGACAGACAGACAGACAGACAGACAGACAGACAGACAGACAGACAGACAGACAGACAGACAGACAGACAGACAGACAGACAGACAGACAGACAGACAGACAGACAGACAGACAGACAGACAGGTAGGTAGGCAGACAGACAGACAGACAGACAGGCAGATAGACAGACAGACAGACAGACAGACGGACAGACAGACAGACAGACAGACAGACAGCTAGACAGCTAGACAGGTAAACAGCTGTTTCTGTAACGGTTTTATGGGCACGATGGTGTAATAAAACGACAATTGTAAATATAATTGTATTTTATTTGTCTAATGTACATGTATAAAATTATTACAAATATATTATACACTAGTCAATTATTGTGGTAGAGGTGTTGTTGTCATCTCTGTCTGGAGGATCTCCTCGTGCTGTTTCCGAACTGGATTTATTCAATTATTCCTGCCTCTTTTAACTCTTCTATTATACTAACAATTTCATTTCTATGATTTGTATGGCCAGATGCTTGAGAGGCATACAGTAACTTTAATCGATCAACTAATTCGTTCGGATCATCCCAGTAAACATAATCCAGCGGTTTATTGCTAACTTGCTGCATACCTTTACCAGTAAGCTTTGTAGTCCTTAACGATATCGATGATGGCGAGGGTGATGATGACAGGTTAGATTTTATAAATTTCTTGTATTTCGCTTGGTTGAAACCTACCTTCTGATCATTTTTATCAAAATTTCTATGCGCTGCATTGGTTCTGTTTATGATATCATTATAATTTGCACTATCTGTCAGCGTTGGAGTTATTTGAGGATCGTTTTTAAATAGTAATTCGTACAAACCAGGCGTACCTTCATAGCGAACATTTTTTACAATTATATCAGATCCCTTTATATCTAGCTCATCTCCACCAAAATAAAATTGGTTTTTATCAAAATCATATCTAATTCCATACCTCCCTAGATTTGGTCTTTCTATAAGATAATTGCTTACATATTTTCTAGGAAGTTCGTCATACTGTTCTAAGAAAGAACTTATAGCTTGCGGTTGAAATTTGTTTGTTATAGTTGTATTAGGTTCATCTTCGGTGGATTCACACAATACTTCATCAGCCGGTATTGGTGTAAATAATTCTAGTTTTGGAGGATTTGATATATTGATATATTCATCATCGTCATCATCCGCGTCATAATCGTATTTAGTTTTTCTTTTAAGATCATCATCATAATTGTATTTAACTTTCTCTTTCTTTTTCAATTAGAAAGGCTTAAATTGTGATGGAGGATTTTCTTTTGTATTGATTTCTTTTGCAACACTTTGTATTTGTTCGGTAACAGGTTTAAAAAATTTACCGAGGAGCTGTTGTTGCACCAACTTACCCTCCTTAAGAGCTCGAACTTTCTGTCTTATAATATTTTTAGTTTTAATAAGTTCTTTCGCTACATTCGTTTTCATTATTGTCACAAGTATGTAAGCGGTAGACAGCCAGACAGACAGACAGGTAAACAGCTAGATAGGTAGACAGTTAGACAGCTAGACAGGTAGACAGCTAGATAGGTAGACAGCTAGACAGGTAGACAGCTAGACAGGTAGACAGGTAGACAGCTAGACAGGTAGACAGCTAGACAGGTAGACAGCTAGACAGGTAGACAGCCAGTTAGACAGTTAGAGAGACTGACAGATTCAAACTAGTTCACACGTCAACAGTTTCTTATCAAATGATAGATATCAGAATTGTTAGATGTATATATAAGAATCAAATTCATGACGATAGCGTCCACCAAGCTGAGTTCAGTTATTCGCTAGAATTGTCTGAAATATGATTGAGGATAATGTTTACCACCACTGTTTTCTTTCATATGTTCGTGCAATATAAGCAATACATTTTCATCCTTCTTGATCGGTTTCCCCTTTACATTTTGGACACTTATACTTAACTGGTACAGGTATCTCTCTCACACCTATTTCTATTACTGCTCACAATCTGTACAATAAATGGTGTTAAGAATGCCTGCCTGTCCGTCTGCCTGTCTGTCTGTCTGTCTGTCTGCCTGCCTACCTGCCTGTCTGCCTGCCTACCTGCCTACCTGCGTGCCTGCTCGCCTGTCCGCCTACCTGCTTGCCTGCCTGTCTATCTGTCTGTTTGTCTGCCTGCCTACCTGTCTGTCTGTCTGTCTGTCTGTCTGTCTGTCTGTCTGTCTGTCTGCCTACCTGTCTATCTGTCTGTCTGCCTACCTGTCTGTCTGTCTGTCTGTGTGTCTGTCTGTCTATCTGCCTGTCTGTCTGTCTGTCTGCCTACCTGTCTGTCTGTCTGTCTGTCTGTCTGTCTGCCTGTCTGTCTGCCTACCTGTCTGTCTGTCTGTCTGTCTGTCTGTCTGTCTGTCTGTCTGTCTGTCTGTCTATTTGTCTGTCTGTCTGTCTGTCTGTCTGCCTACCTGTCTGTCTGTCTGTCTGTCTATCTGTCTGTCTGCCTGCCTGTCTGTCTGTCTACCAAATTTATAGACACTGATAATGGAGATCATTAACTACATCTGGTGTAAAGACCCCATACATTTTAGCAACCTTGTACACTCCCAGATTTCCCGCCAAAACCTAGACAGAATTTACCGCCAAAACCTACGCAGAATTTGAATTTTTCGCCAAACCTCCGCACAGACTCCCGCGCAGACCTACGCAGAAACCTCAGACAACCGGTTTATTTTTAGCAACCTTGCACATTCCCAGACGATGACTCACATGCGCAGGTCTAGACAGGAATTTGTCTGACAAAATGTTTTTAAACAAGTTTTCTCTTATACATACATCTGATTTTTAACCAATCTAGATAAGTTCAAAATTATACTGTCCCTCACCATCCTTCTTAATTAGAGTATTGCAGTGATCTAATAGCTTTTACTCGGATTTATTTAATTTAATTCTTATTCTCTGGGTTTTATTTTAAAATTTTTGCGCACAGTTGTTAGCACTGTAATAACCTTAGTTATTCGACGCTAATCGACTATTAAAATCAGATTAAGACATAAACCATACTGCCTGTCTGACTGTTTGCCTGTCTACCTATCTGTTTACCTGTAAGACCTGAGCATAATTTGAATTTCCCGCCAAAACCTACGCAGAATTTAAATTTCCCGCTAAACCTGCACAGAATTTGATTTTACCGCCACACCCCAAAACCTACGCAGAATTTGAATTTTTCGCCAAACCTCCGCACAGACTCCCGCGCAGACCTACGCAGAAACCTCAGACAACCGGTTTATTTTTAGCAACCTTGCACATTCCCAGACGATGACTCACATGCGCAGGTCTAGACAGGAATTTGTCTGACAAAATGTTTTTAAACAAGTTTTCTCTTATACATACATCTGATTTTTAACCAATCTAGATAAGTTCAAAATTATACTGTCCCTCACCATCCTTATTAATTAGAGTATTGCAGTGATCTAATAGCTTTTACTCGGATTTATTTAATTTAATTCTTATTCTCTGGGTTTTATTTTAAAATTTTTGCGCACAGTTGTTAGCACTGTAATAACCTTAGTTATTCGACGCTAATCGACTATTAAAATCAGATTAAGACATAAACCATACTGCCTGTCTGACTGTTTGCCTGTCTACCTATCTGTTTACCTGTAAGACCTGAGCATAATTTGAATTTCCCGCCAAAACCTACGCAGAATTTAAATTTCCCGCTAAACCTGCACAGAATTTGATTTTACCGCCACACCCTCGCGCAGACGCTCACGCTGACCTGTGCAGAAACCCCAGACAACACGCAGAATTTAAATTTCCCGTCAAAACCCTGATCATAATTTAAATTTACCGTCAAAACCTGAGTGTAATTTAAATTTACAGCCAAAACCTACGCAGAATTTTGAATTTCCCGCCAAACCATCGCGCAGACCTACGCAGAAACTCCAGACAACCGGTTTATTTTTGCAACCTTGCACATTTCTCAAACAATGGCTTCGTTGTTTAATTGGGCAGCAGACAGGCAGGCAGGTTCTGACAAGTTTGGCATTTACAGACAATGACTCACATCCGGTTTATTTTTAGCAACCTTGCACATTTCCTAGACGCTCACATCCGCAAGTATTGACACGTATTTTCTATAGTCTGCGCCTCCTTCTAATTTTAGCTTTATTTACACAATTTTAAATGTGATTGTTTAGTTACAAAATGTTTTAAAACAAGTTTGAGATTTTCTCTTATACATCTGATTTGTAACCAATCTAGATAAGTTCAAAATTATACTGTCTCTCACCATTGAGTATAGCATCCTTATTATTGTAGTGATTGCAGTGATCTAATAGCTTTTTATTTGGTTTTATTTAATTCTTATTCTCTGGGTTTTATTTTAAAATTTTTGATTTTAATCTTACATTTAGCATTGTAATAACCTTAGTTATTCAACTCTAATCGACTATTAAAATCAGATTAAGACATAAACCATGAATACCGGATATAGGACAATTGTTTTATTAAGTAATTAATAACTGCTTGTATCATACGTTTAACAGCTTTGTTAACACTAATATTTAATAAATACGTAATTTTTATACACACCGAACTGTAACTTGTAAATATCTACACCATAATAATATTTTTTTAGGAACTTGGTTTTTTACTAATATATTGTCGTGATCTAATAGCTTTGACTTGGCTTTATTTAATTCTTATTCTCTGGGTTTTATTTTAAAATTTTGATATCTTACTTTTTGTCTGCAGTCTTTAGCATGTAATTGTAATAATGTTGAGTATTAGTCGTGCAGATTTTTCAAATGTATTATTTGCTAATATTTTCTTTAAGTATTTTTTCACCTCTTTACCGAATTAGCTTGCGGATGTCTTATACTACAAAAACCAACTTTTATGGCGTGCTGACAAAGTCATATGATAACATTTCCTACACTGCATACGATAAGTCAACGACCTTGCTTAACAAGCAAGTCTGCACATGCATAACGTAAATAAATGTGTATCGCTGGACTACTTACGAATGATTTACAAATACCGTTGTAAGAAACCGAAATTCTAATGAAAAAATTAAACCACCACTCTAATTAATAATTGCCTGTATCATACGTTTAACAGGTTTGTTAATAGTAATATCTAATAAATACTTAATTTTTATACACACCTGTAACGTGTAAATCTCTACAGCATCATAATATTTCTTTAGGAACTTGCTTATTTCTAAAGCGAGGGGGTGCTGTACATAAATCCAACAGCAAAAGTGGAATATATATAACTATCGGCTCAATTTTCGAGACTGTGTATTTAATAAAGTACTGGAAAAAAACACGTAATATTTACTTTGCTTACAATGTCTCTAAGACCGCAACACTTTTGTATTATGTTATATACTGTCTACCGCTTAAACAGTCCTCCAGTGGGATCGAACACATTACCTATCTACTAAAAGATGCTTCCAATCGGCCTATTCAAGTTAAATATCCAGACATACATCTCGTCGAACGCGTAATAAAACAAAAACCTAACAAGGTATTTAAAATGGTTTGGATTTTTATATTGCATCTTTTTAGCTGGAAATAATTCGATATATACTATTAGACAACAATGGCTTCATTGTTCAGTTATTTTTTGCAATCGTGCAGATTTCTCAAACAACAACTGTATACATTTATTTTTGCAGCATTCGGCAAAATTCTTAGACAATAACATCCGCCAGACGCCCACATCAGTTTAAACAAGTCTGAACAGCATCCGGTGTGCATTTTTCAAACAAAGACACCATACATTTATTTTAGCAACCGCGCGCATTCTGAGACAATGACTCACATCCGGTGCAAAAAAATTCTCAAACACTCAGCACGTTAGCATTCTGACTGGTGCTATATAAACCTGGTGTGTTGCAGCATTTCTAGCATTCTCCTGTACGAGCTCTATCCAAAAAAACATGGCAGATTTCAACCAGAAACTTTGCAACTTAAATGAGGTTAAAGAGTGGGGAAATGTACGAGATTTGAAGATTGACGAAAAATATCTAATAATAAATGTGTATCGATGTCCCACTAAATACGGCAATAAAGTGGCGGTGGAATTGGACAACTTCAGATTCATTCTACCAGCACGCTACGATTGCCTAACAGACGCAGACCTACAGCAATTAGGAAAACGTCGCTACTATATCATCTCGGGTGGCAAGTGTGGGAACAGCACGAAACTTGTCTTCGAGGAAATCGTTCAGACAGACATGACATCCGTAGCACAATAATTAGCTGATATGTATTTATAATAATTTTTATACATGTATGTTTTAGGTAAATAAATACAAATATATTTACATTGTTGTTTTATTACACCATTGTGCCCGATTACAGGAATATGCCAGGTTGGCCGAGTGGTCTAAGGCGCCAGATTTAAGCTCTGTTTCCCTAAGGGAAGCGTGGGTTCGAACCCCACACCTGGTAATTCTTTTTTGTTTGTCTAACAAACATCAGTACTTGACAAATTTATTTCAAGATCATTTTTGCAGATCAGCACATTTTAATCTCTAGACTCATCAACTGTATTAGCAAAAACTTCCAACTGTGTTGATTTTTCTAAAACAATGGGTTTCTTTGTTTGAATTTTTTGCAGATCAACACATTTTTTAATCTCCAGACAACAATGGCTTCATTGTTCTCGAATTTCGTGCTGATTTTAAAACAAGGGATGCCATTGTTCAACAACATCCTGCAAGAATATGCATGTCTGTCAGACGATGACTCACATCCGGTCGAGCCTGAGAAAATGTTGATAGCTTCTGATTTACTGATAACATCCTGCATGAATAGACATGTCTGCATCCCAGACGCTCGAGCGTGGGAAAATTTCAAAAACTACACTTTTAACCCAAAAAATTCCCGGAAGTGGCACGTGACCTAGGTGAGGCCCGTGACCTTGACCCCAGGCTAGACCAACGACCTTGATAAACCTGCGCAGAAACCTGCGCAGACACCTGCGCAGAAAACCTGCGCAGTGACACATTTTGAGCCAGAACGCCTATAGGTACTCTACTGTTTCTCTCCTGTATGTTTCTTCATATGTTGAACTAAAGTAATTTTCTGAGTTGCTTTATACTCGCAAATTAAACATAAATAAGATTTTTCTCCTGCATGTATCTTCACATGTTGAACTAAATTACTTTTCTGAGTTGCTTTATACTCGCAAATTGAACATGAATAAGGTTTCTCTCCTGTATGTTTTCTCAGATGTTTAACTAAATGACTTTTCTGAGCCGTTTTAAACTCGCAAATTGAACATGAAAAAGGTTTCTCTCCTGTATGTATCTTCACATGTTGAACTAAATGACTTTTCTGAGCCGTTTTAAACTCGCAAATTGTACATGAATAAGGTTTCTCTCCTGTATGTATCTTCACATGTTGAACTAAATCACTTTTCTTTGCCGTTTTATACTCGCAAATTGAACATGAATAAGGTTTTTCTCCTGTATGTACTATCTTCACATGTTGAACTAAATGACTTTTCTGAGTTGCTTTATACTCGCAAATTGAACATGAATAAGGTTTCTCTCCTGTATGTTTTCTCAGATGTTTAACTAAATGACTTTTCTGAGCCGTTTTAAACTCGCAAAATGAACATGAAAAAGGTTTCTCTCCAGTATGTATCTTCACATGTTGAACTAAATGACTTTTCTGAGCCGTTTTAAACTCGCAAATTGTACATGAATAAGGTTTCTCTCCTGTATGTATCTTCACATGTTGAACTAAATCACTTTTCTTTGCCGTTTTATACTTGCAAATTAAACATGAATAAGGTTTTTCTCCTGTATGTACTATCTTCACATGTTGAACTAAATGACTTTTCTGAGTTGCTTTATACTCGCAAATTGAACATGAATAAGGTTTCTCTCCTGTATGTTTTCTCAGATGTTTAACTAAATGACTTTTCTGAGCCGTTTTAAACTCGCAAATTGAACATGAAAAAGGTTTCTCTCCTGTATGTATCTTCACATGTTGAACTAAATGACTTTTCTGAGCCGTTTTAAACTCGCAAATTGTACATGAATAAGGTTTCTCTCCTGTATGTATCTTCACATGTTGAACTAAATCACTTTTCTTTGCCGTTTTATACTCGCAAATTGAACATGAATAAGGTTTTTCTCCTGTATGTACTATCTTCACATGTTGAACTAAATGACTTTTCCGAGCCGTTTTAAACTCGCAAATTGAACATGAATAAGGTTTCTCTCCTGTATGTTTCTTCATATGTTGAACTAAAGTAATTTTCTGAGTTGCTTTATACTCGCAAATTGAACATAAATAAGATTTTTCTCCTGCATGTATCTTCACATGTTGAACTAAATGACTTTTCTGAGTTGCTTTATACTCGCAAATTGAACATGAAAAAGGTTTCTCTCCTGTATGTATCTTCACATGTTGAACTAAATTACTTTTCTGAGCCGTTTTAAACTCGCAAATTCTACATGAATAAGGTTTCTCTCCTGTATGTTTTCTCAGATGTTTAACTAAATGACTTTTCTGAGTTGCTTTATACTCGCAAATTGAACATGAATAAGGTTTTTCTCCTGTATGTGTTCTCATATGATTAACTAACTCCTGTTTCGCTACTGCTTCTGATTCATTACTACAGTTTTTCCAAATAAACTGATCTTCTAACATGCTTCCGTCTGCTGCACACGCAGAGAGCAGTTCGTCTTTTATATCAACTTCCTCTTGTTTGATATTCAATCCGTGATAAGCTGTGTTGTCGACAGTGGCTTCGATAATGTCTTGCTGTACGTGTATGTTTGCAGCTGTTTTATTTTCTTCAACTTGCATCAGTGATTCGTTTAAGGTGATAGCTGTTGCACTATGCAAATTATTGTCAAGTAATTCCTGCTTCACGTCCATTGCGATTCTGAAAACAAAACCCCCATCAACATTTAGTTAGGTTAGGATCAGTTGCCTATGTTTATTAAAAAATTTTAAATGTCCTGTAATCGAATTCTAATATATTTACTTACATTAAATAATGTGAAATTTGAAGAAGCAACTAATACCCCGATAATCTAGCAGCAAAAATGTTGGATAACTACACAAACCACCACGTCTCGAACAAAATGAATTACATCAAACGATTCAAAAGAACTACTTTTATGTAGAGGATGTTCCGCAACACGATTTACATTCAGGAGCTGCATATTATGTAAGGGCAAATGGATTGCTCAAAATTTACATCACTGCAGCCATGTTGTTAAGGTAAACCAAACAAAGAAAGTTCAACACGTGAACATCTGTAACGGAGTTTTAAAAACGCGAATAAATAATAATACAGCCGATTTCCCCGAAGTAAGTACGTTTTCATTGTTCTGATGAATTAAAGCAACTATTTATCGGGAAAAATCTGAACATTTAAATAATTTACTGTGAAGAATTGTTAGGCTTTTTTAGATTTAAGATTCTAGGCAATCTTTCAAAGCAGCATCAAACAACAAAATAGCTACACTCGGGTGCAATTTGCCGGCCGCCGGCTCAACGGTAGGAGGCCGCGGGGTGAATTACAGCAGAAATAAATCGGTAGAGTATTAATTGAATATAAAAATCCCAGAGCGCCAACAATTTTTGAAGATACGACAATTGCACCCCGGTGAACTAAGGAGAAATTGTAAACTCTATAGGTACCTAGGAAAGCAACACTTCCTGAAAGATAGCTAGATAGCTTCAATAAAGGCATTCAGTACCTAGCTAACACATCCTGTATATTGATAGTTTAAGATCGTTTAATTTCATGCAGAATTACGATATACCTTTTACAATAACTAACTTATAACTAGCATGAAATGAAATGTGAGGTCCGCTCTAAATAAATATTATATGCACTAATTGTACATACAGTTTTGACATAACATCCAAATAATATCAACAGGGAAGATGGCTTTAAGCTTAGTAAAACGTGGACCCCTGTGATACACGATCTAAAGCGTTACAACCACTCTGCGTCATACGGCCACGCCCCACGGATTACGTTGCACTCGGACGACCAACCAGCGCCAGCGTTACGCCACTCCGCGCGCCTGGCACAGAGGACTATAAATAGCTCCACAATAACCCTGAACCTTTACCTTTTTTTTACCTTTTACCTTCGGTTCTTAGTGCGACTTTCACTCTGATTATGCAAGCTGCAAGGTCTTGCGAAACGTTAGTGAATATGGATGCACAAACAGAAAAACGGCCAAATCTGCCTAAGTATCCTCGTTCTCAAGATACTCAAACAACACGAGCCACCAGAGAGCATGGCCGTCGCGCGGGTTTTTACTCGACTTCACAAGGTGCAAGGCACATTAAGCCAGAAAATGCTGGGTGTTCATATACAAATACTACGCGGTCTAAGCCGAAATTCTATGCTAAGGAGAATAATTCGAGTAACCGCGAAAGCCTCAAACAACACATAACAGTGGTTTACAACACATTAAAACGGGCAACCTCTCTAGCTACTAGCCGTGACAGAATTGGGGCTCTGTTCTGGATGTCGCTGCAATCATACCTCGGCTTCGGCCAAGGTCGACGGTGGCAGTTTTGGACGGCAAACTAGATCGAAAGGCCAAACCTCGGGGTTAAATACACCCCACAATGCGGTACCTTCTTGTAACGCTAAACAATAATTATATAAAACAACTTATATATAGGTTTAAAATTATAATCTAATTGTTATAATTATTAACAAAAACGGAACGAAAAATATCGGTTTTTAAATATGTTAATAGTAGGAGCGTCGACGATATCGGGCGGTAGGCTGTTTCACGTATGAAACACTCTGTTCACAATAAACAGTCGTTTACAAGGTAATCTTGAAAACTCTCTTTTTAACTTCAAACGATAGCCTCGGAGACGGTCATCGGTGTTAAGTTTGTAGACAGAACCAACGTCACAAGAAAACAGTCTATTTAGTGCGCGAAAAGTGATAATTAAGTCACTTCGACAGCGTCGAATTTCGAAGGTAGTTAAATGTATAACTTTAAGCCATTCATAGTATAATAATCGCAAGCAGCCATATGGTAAGCGAGTTGCTTTCCGTTGTACATTTTCAAATCAATATCTGTCTCTAATTAAATCCAGATGCAAATTCCAGAATAGGACGGCCATACGTACGATACAGTTTGACAAATGTAGTTGGAGAGACGTTCCTAAATGCTTTATGCAGTATATACAGAAACTTATTGGCTTTTTTACACACATCTGATATGTGTTCAGGCCTGATAAGTCGGTGATAATGGTTACGCCTAGATCTTTCTGATTGGTAAGAGAAAGTAACAAGTTCCCCGAAATATAATAATTATACAGTGGGTTAGTTTTTCCTAAATGCAACAATACATACTTCGTGATATTTAAAAGCAAACACCACTCATTACACCATACCGAGAGGGAGTCAAGATCATTTTGCAATACAGTTCGTTGCTTCACTGAGGCGTACAGCTTGAAGAAGAACTACTACGCCAATATGTGGAAGGTCTGCGATGTACACTGCGAATAGGATGGGACCGAGAACGGACCTTTGCGGAACACCACTTAACACTGGTTTGATGGCAGATAAACATTCTCCAACACGAACACAGAAGGATCGATCCTAAAGGAAAGCCTGGATCCATAACAATAAATTTCCGCGTATGCCAGCCCGTTCAAGCTTGGCTAAGAGGGTAGGGTGAGGTACCCGATCAAAGGCACGAGAAAAATCAATCAGTAAGGAATGCGCTGTCTAGAGCCATTATCCAATTATTAATGCATTCAAGGACATTGGTAATTATAGATCTACCAGGAGTAAATCCATGTTGTTGGACAGATAAAATATTTTCATCCATCAAGAAAGGTACTACTCTGTCTATAATTAAAGACGCCATGAGTGTTGCTGCAATTGGCGTTGAAAATGACTCAGTCGGATTACAAGAATTGCTCGAATTGCAAGGTGTTCCAATACTGAAAGAGTAGAGAGATTTGTCGGCATGGACCTAACAACATTTTGGTCTGAACTATTTGGGAAAAAAGAACTTGACTTCTCGCTAACTTTCCCAACGACTTATTTATATGAGTTAGGGTGGATTGTTGGTGTGGTGTGGTATATGTTTCGGATTCTTAATAAATTTAAGATACGTTGTTTTTGGTGTTGACAATATATTCACTGAATTTGGGACAAGTTGCACTTAACAGTTATGCCTGATGACCTAAATGGTTAACACGCTTCTACTCTTAAAAGTTAAATTACAAATATTGGTGCTCCTTCCCTGATGATGCTGACAAGTGAGGGTGCGTGGTTGACTAACGAGACTGACCAGGTATCTTTCTCATAGGATACGTTTCTGGTTCTCATTGAATGTTTGCCAGATGACTGACAAAGCTTTATTAGACGATACCAATCAACCAAAGTTTGTAAATAATCAACTTAAATAAATCTGCCCCTTTCGTAATTTTTGGTATTTATAATTAACAAAATGGCACGAAACACGATTTCGTGCTTTGACAGAGTGAAGATACTGAGCTTCTTCCAGAATGGATTCACATAAAGAAAAGTTGCAGAAGCAATTGTGGTTTCACAGAGTGATTATAAAAAAGATCAGAGAGACATAATATGATGTTAAAGTGAGGCCAGGAAAGGGTAGGAAAGGGCCACTACACTTAGACAAGACCGCCAAATGGCTATGATTGTCCGAAGAAATTACACATTGTCATGTAGTGCCGTACAAATGGGATTCCAAAAAATGGAAGAAATTAATATCTCGTGTACATACTGTTCGTAGGCGGTTGAAATTGAACAATTTACATCTTCGAATGCATTTTTATGTGACGAGACTAATTCAGCAACACTCATCTGCGTTGGGCACGTGAAATGATGGCCAGGAGGGACCAGGGCACAAAATTGGAACAGTGTCCCATTTACGGATGAAATCAGAATTGGTTTAGTAAGCGATTCAAAATGGAAACGTGTATGGAGAGGTTCAGGAAGACAAGCACGCTTATCGTCGTGCGTTTCAAGGTGGTAGCGTGATGTTTTGGGTACATATAATGAGCGGTGCTCGCATGCCACTGGTGGCCATTAAAGGGACGATGACAAGAAATTGTTTATATTCAGAGCGTCTTCGCTCATGTTGAACGTGTGTTTCGGGGTGCAGTGGGCGAATGATAATGCAACACCCCATCGCGCCGTTGCAGTCGAAGAATATCTTCAAGAAGAGGATATCACAGGGTTGTGACGGCCACCAAATTCGCCCGATATGAATACCATGAAACATGCTTAAAACTCGAGTTAGAAACAGAAACAATCCACCTTTAACTTTGAGAGATTTGAAAGATCCTGCTCAAGAGGAATGGAATGCAATTTCTCAAAGCCACGTTGATAATAATCTTATTGAAAGTATGGAAAACCGCATAAGCGCATGTTTTTTTCGCAAGGACACACAGATTATTAATAAGATTTTTGAATTTAGGGTCTCCACCAAAAAGGTTAAGATCCATCGATGTATATAAATGCGGCTGAAGCTGCGTGTGTGCATGTGCCCATCATGCTGGTTCGGACTTGCTTCGGCCGCGATCGGGTTTACTTTCTTCATAATCAAGGATAAGACAGTGTGTTGCGAAGCGTTCCTGGCCCATTAGTCTAGGCGTCTGAATAGAGATCTTACCTACCGTATTTTTTGCAATTGTAATTTTTGAGAGACGAAACAGCTCCCCAGATGAGTGGTTTAATTAGCAAATTAAAGCGATGTAAAATCCACTACAGAAGTCTGATTTTTCAAATATGAGAAACGCACCCAACTTCTTTCTTCATCCAATAAGTAAACGGAAGAATAAACAAATAAAAATGAATGTTTGGACAGGGCGTGTCAAAATTTGTGAGATAATGCAGGTCCGCATTATTCAGCGTCCGCAACAATTTTCGATGACAAAACCTTTCTGCGGAAAAGTGAAATATGGGCTTCAAAAAGGATGGTTGTCGTATAAATCTTATTTATTTAAAAAATTGCACTTGGCACACGCGCTGCACGTGGGTATTTGTGTTTTGGAAACATTGCAATTATTCCAGCCATTTCCGTTGAGCAAAAAAGGTATGTCAAGAAGTTTATAGCATTTTGGAATGTCACTGAGAATATATGAGTTTACGAAGAAAATATAAATATGAAATTTTAAAGAGGTTAGTCATGAAAATATACAGATGAAAGTCAAGGTCAATGCTGCCAAAATCCAAACAATATACATTGCATTGTTATGGTAACTTCTTACATAATGTAATTTTATTTGAAACAAAAAGGTCTGTATGTTAATAGTTCTATATCATTGTCTCAAATATTGATAATAAAATAGCATGGCTACACAAGACTTTCCGCTTTCCACAGTATTTAATAACTAATTCCTGTTTAATTTCCGCTGTACACTGTACCTAACTTAATATACAGTGTGTCTAAAAGGTCTGTATAAAGTGTTGTCACATATTCCTGACACCAATATTGAACGATTTAACCAAACTTACCTCTATCCAAAAGTGCTTCGTTAAGGCGTTACCGAACGTCAAAGATCTTCAACAAAATTCTATTTTTTTACTAACACGTAAGAGTACTTTTCGCGTTGGGGATTAAATTTGAATCTTTACTAGAAAAAGTGTTTTTTGACATTATATTTTTGCTCGTTACTGTAACGTAGTCAAAAGTTAATCATCTACATACAAATAAGCTCACATCTTTTTAACAGTCTGCAATAGTTTAGCTAGAAAAAAGTTGCAACCCTAATGTAACTACTGTAAAGTTTGTTGGAATTGTCTTTTAGAGACACCCTGTACATAGAGAAATAACCGGACATCAAATATTTTTCAGTGAAGAATGATATTCACCATTTAAAATTTAACATATCCGAAATAAATATGCATTGTAGAACTTTGATGATATGTCATTTAAACTGTTATAATATAATTATCTAATCAATCGAAGAGTGAAGACATAAATCTATAATTAAATAGCAACTGTACGCTTTCAGCTTCACTCGTAAAAGTAGGCGGTGAAGCCAATGAAAATCATTTGTCAGTTTCTGGATGGCCAATATTTCTTAGAACTAGCTTTAAATATGTTACTATTCCTCCGAAGTACGCCATAAAACAACAAGAACAAAGTAATAATAACGTATAGGGGCTTTTTTAAATTTTGCACCGTGTTCTAACAACTTTAGGTATTTAGTTAGTTCAATACGTTATAAACGAATGTGGAAAACAATAACCTTCCTTTTATTTTCATTAGAACACAAATTACAAACATAAATTACAACTACGTAAAATTACGTCAATATGTTTAAAATACAAATACGAACAGAGAATTACGTAGAAACGAATATTGGAAGCTAATTTGGAAATTAGATGCTAAGGAAACTGACCCGCGCCTCGTCTATAATAGGTCCTTTGTGCTAGGCGAAATGATTCTCTATTATTTGAATACAATAGCTTTTGTCCAGCCGGGCACAGGCTGACGGTTAAAATCTTCACTTTTAACTAAGAAAAGATGAATTCCCGCTCGAGTTTATGGTCCTAGTGTCCAGCAGGGTTGACTCTTACTTACCTTTGGCGTATTGTTATTCGAGTCGGACATCCGTTCGTTTATTGCTCCCTGCAATTGCGTCTATTCCATGTCGCAAACGGGGTAGATGGAGATCATGCTGTAATGATCCGGAATGCCTGCTGTATACAGCTTACATTACTTAATAAGTACTTAATAAAATTTAAAAATTGTAAAAACAACCATTGATTGAGCTTTTAATTCTGATTTCAAAAATACATGGTTTGTTGGATTTTAACTCCCAGTCAAGTTGCTATAAAGAGGGAGAAAATTCAAAACATGAACTGTATGTCTCCCGACCTGCATAGTCTGAGACAATGAGTCCTACCCAAAAACTATACTGTGTAATAAATAAAAATGTTTGCATACATAATTCACCATTAAATATTTTAATTTTTCTGTCTACACCTTCACATTCTGTATGGCACCAACTGCTACAGTTCTGACAACGAATCGAGGTCTCTCCTTTTCTGGATGTGGAATATAATTCATTACAGTACAGACAGACTGCATCTGATTTATGGTCGCCTTCGTAAATCTTGTAGTGAAGGAGCAATAGGCATCGACGATAATTGAAGAAGACATTCTTTATATTTAGTGTTTTTTCCAGGTTTTGTAGAAGAAACTGATAATTCTGAAGCCACTTTTGAAGAAGAAGAAGCAACTTCCAGTTCATTGACTTCATTTGTTAAATTATTTGGATTTTTATTATTGACAATATTAGTGGTTTCAGCTGCAAAAAAACATAATCAGGAAATACATCCATGTTTAGCGGTTGAATTCCCGTTTTGGAAAAGCCACTCAAAGCATTTACAATCGTAGCTGCTTTTTGTAGGCATTACTAAATAACTCCCCACGTGAGTGTGACTCACAGCGCGTGCATTTCCTGCTCATACTAAATGCTCAAAGGTTCATAAGCGCTTACATTCAAAGGATGTAAGCGATGTGTAGTATGAGGCGATAGACAAAAAGAATAATACCATTTTCTTTAGCAAATTCCAATACAGCTAAGTTCTTATGACTTCCATGCCCATCAACTATTAAAAGCACTTTTAAGGTCAATGATGGTTTCATAAAAACTGAAAAATGTTTGAACCAGTTGAAAAATGTTTCTCATTAACCCATCCATTTTTCTGGCACAATCCTGGGAAAACTGGTAAAGATCTAAGAGATATTGTTTAATTTTTGGCTGGCATATATAATGGTTGGAGGAACAAATGTCCCAATCGCATACCACCGTAAAATGCTTTCCTCTCTCTGCAGCTGACAATATACCAACCTGCTTGCGTCCTTTTGTTGGGAATATCTTGGCACTCTTGGAGTGTACAGTTGAAAAGCCACTTTCATCCACATTCCAGATTTGGTCTGGTAGCAAATTATTGTCATAAATAACCTTCGTCAAAGCTGAAAAATTATCCTTAATTTTCGGGTAATTAAACGCTTCTGCTCTGGCCAGTCAAGTTTTTTTTCTGGTAATCGTAAACTTATAGAAGAATTTCTTTTTAAAAAACCATGCACCCAGTCCCATTCTGCCATTTTCTTCGTTTTATTAAAAGAATGTGTTCAATTGTTGCACTCTGCTAGATCGAAAGCCAGTCTTCGAAGTTCTACCATGTTTAAACAAAAAAAAACTAACTTCAAGATCTCTTAAATGAGCGACAACTAATTCCTCTAATTTCTTGCAAATGTAGGATGTTTCCCTCCCAAAAAAAATCGTTACAGGAAGCTGTGGCATAACGATTTTTTTCATGAAAGTTTTTCGTAATATACTTGCAGGTACATTGTAAGTTTCTGCAGCAAGTTTCCAACCCATCTGTTTGTTTCTTATTTTTTCCAATGCCGATTTCATGTCATCTTCTCTCCAAAACTGCCTTTTTTATTTCATTTCCTGATAAGCAAAGAAGCAAACAATTGTTTTACACAAGCAAATTTTAACCTTAATGTTTCTAACTTTGATAGCTCGTGCAAAAGACATGCTTCTTAATGTGTAAATGAATACAACAAAATTCTTTAATAAATGAAATTGTTACCACATAATTACGTATCGACTAATGCTAAATTACCACCCACAAATTTCTTATAATTTGTTTATTTCGATACTCCTGCTTGTTTCGGCGTTGTCTTCGTGTACAATGACTTTTAGTGCATTTGTGCAATGCCCCACAAGGTTGCCAGATTGCATTATAGTTGCATTCAATAGTTATTAGTAGGGTGCCATCATACCCAGTGAGCCAACACAGACTAATCTCCCCTAAATCCTTAAACAAACCTCAACATAATAACAATAGAAGCTTAGCTCTTCCTTACCCTGGAAAGTACAAAAACCTCCATTTATATGCGTCGATTATAATGACAAATATATACCAGAAAGATAACATATTCACGTTGATTTTTGAAATACCACTAGTTAAGACATTTTCAGAATACCGATTAATTAAATTGATCCCTTTCCCTGCATACGCTAGAAATAACGAGTTTCGTAAGATATTTTACATCTGATGCCAAAAATTCATACTGTTTTAAAGCAATTTGTTTAAACAATTCTATAGTAAATAATAGCAGGCACATTTTTAGGTTATGTGGGGTGAATGGAAACGAGAGAAGAGGCGAATAGGAACGACAGAAGGGGTGAATAGAAACGAGATAAAGAGAGATTAAAAACTAAGTGAAGAAAAAACGTAATTATCCCAAGAGTTTATAAACCCGAACCTAAGAGTAAAAGATACCTGAAGTATGATCCTGCTACTCTTAATAAAGCTATCCAGGCTATAAAAAATGGAATGAGCTACCTATCGGATTGCTGAGGAAACTTACAAAATTAATTATGCAGTTTTATTTCGGCATTCGAAGAGAAAAAGGAAAAGGCAAGGTGGGCAAACAGTTTTGTCGGAAGAGGTAGAACAACTATTTGTTAATAAAATAAATACATGTGCAGAATGGGGTTATCCATTGGATAAGTGTGATCTAAGATTGTTAACAAAGAGTTACTTAGACAAAATAGGTAGGAATGTAAAAAAAATTAAAGATAGCATGCCTGGAAACGACTTTGTTGAAGGATTTTAAAACGACACAAGTCAAAAATTTCACAGTTGTATTGTCAGAATATTAAACGAGCCAGAGCGGGAGTTTCCCATGCTACAATAAATGAATATTTTAATAATCTAGAAATATTTTTAAAGGACATTCCACCTTCACATGTGATCAACTATGACGGAACCAATCTATCAGATGACCCCGGAAAACCTAATATCTTAACAAAAAGGGGTTGCAAATACCCTGAAAGGGTCCTAAATCATAGCAAAAATTCCACCTCAGTTATGTATGCAGCTGCAGGAGATGGCTCACTTCTCCAGCCGTATGTTGTATATAGATCTATCCATTTATATGACACATGGACTATAGGTGGACCTAGGGGAACAATCCCTTCCGGCTGGTTCGGCACAACTACATTTGAAGATTGGGTGTTAAAAATTGCTGTACCATACCTGAAAAAGCTGGATGGCAGAAAGGTTCTTATAGGTGATAACCTGTCCTCTCACCTATCCATCAGCATTATAGAAAAGTGTCAGCAACATAATATTTCATTTATTTTCCTACTAAGCAATTCTACTCATTTAACGCAACCATTAGACGTTGCGTTTTTTCGTCCTCCAAAAATTGCTTGGTAAACTATATTAACTGAGTGGAAAAAAACAGATGGTATTCCAAAGGCAGTGTTTCCCACACTTCTAAAGAAGTTACACAGTAAAATTGAAGCCAACAGTCAACATAATATAAAGTCTGGGTTTCGAAAGACCGGAATCATTCCTTTGGATAGAACGCAAGTGTTGGAAAGAATTCCTAACATTTCGGGAAACGTAGATGCCAATGCAGACGCAGTGAACGACTCTGTAACTAATTTGTTATGGAAATTAAGGTATGAACATGTACCTAAACCCAGAAACAGCCGAAAAAAGTTGTATTTTGAGCCAGGCAAGAGTGTAGGGGATGATGTTAGTGAATAGGAACAGAATGAGGAAATGGAATATGAAGAAACTGGAAGTGAAGATCTGGAAGAAGATGTGCTATCTGAAAATGAAGAATGTAATGTTAAAAATAGTAGTGTCATAGGAGGTGAGGATGAAACACACTACAACGAAAATGAGAATAATGTGGAAGTAGAACAGCCCAAACAAGAAATAGTTTCCAGAAATGGAAAAATTTTAGACAATGTAAAGATGATCAAAAATTTTAAAGATATTAAACAGAATGATTGGATAGTTGCTGCATTTTCAGTACCTACACAGAAACAAAAAAAAAACAGGCAAGAAATGCTTTATCTAGGAAAAGTTCTCAAAATTAATAACGACAATACTCTTAGGAGTACATTCCTAAGGCCTTATCCCACAAAAAAAAATGGTACTTGTTTTAAGTATCCTGCTGAAACAGATGAGTGTGACATTGAATATGCTCAAGTAGTGGGGCAACTAAAAAATCCCACTGAGAGAAGAGGAATTTACAAGTTTGACATAAATTACGAAAACTGGTAAATGCATCTATAAATCGAGATCTGCTCTTTATAATAAAGCAATACTATTGTAATAATGCTTCCTATAGACAAAAATAAAATATATTTTTATATTTAGTGTTATTTTTAAGATTTCTGATGTTAATGTTTAATTTTTGTTGAATTTTATGTAAAATATTATAATTAAAGCATTTTTGAGTTCATATAACTTTGTATTTGAACCCATTTCAATTTTGGACGGCAAAAAATTCTGTGGTGTACAACATACTTTTTTATTAATTTCTAGTGTTTCTATTTTCCCCTTGAAGTTGTGAATAGAACATTTTTTGCTATATTGCAAGTATGTTTCTATTCACCCCGATTGAGGGGTAACATATTTTTAAAAAAAAGTAGTATTTATCTTTCAAGCTTGTCAATAATTTTTCTCTTGCATGCAGTATGCTGCATGAAAAGACTTTTTAATTGGTTTCTAGGCGTTATTTAAGTTTTACCGGGTGGCCATAAATATCTGAGATCCCGGTAGCCATGGAATTAGCTACTTATAAATGTTGGTTTAGTATTATTTTTCAATTACAATAAGTATTGGTACCTATGTAATGTAATAAAATGCAATAAGAGGAGGAGAATGCTCCCCGGATTCTGCAGTTTAGACTAAGACTCGATTATAAAGATCTCCTGTTCTAACTCCATTACTTATTGCAATCTGTAATAATTTTTGACAGATAGGAATTTTAGTTGTGATGACATTCATGACATTTAGTTTAGTTGGATTCATCACTTTAATAAAGCGGTGTTCGTTCCAAAGGTAATGTGATATCAGATATTTATGGCCACCCGGTACGCATATTTGAGTTCGCTCGATGCCACAGCGCGGACCGGGAATGCGGGGCTCTGATTGGTCGCCAACTTCGTGTCCTTCTTTAATGACGTTTGAATTTGAACCGATGATTCTTATTAGTTTTAATTTTATTGTAATCTTTTTTTTGACTTACGTAAGTGCACTTGTTGCATATTAGCACCAATAAATATATATCTATCTATAGATGAACAGACAAGATTTACCCTGTTTTGGTGTTAAGAAATCATCCTATTCAGAAACTACTTAAGCTGAATTCTATGAAACAATAAATAAGTAGTTATACTTATTTGTTATTTTGAATTTTGTCGTCTTTTAATACTTGTTGGAGTCGCTGCTTATATTATTTTCTTGCAAAGCTGCTGCAGTTTGTGTTAATGTACTTCAAAAGATCTATGAAAATTTATTTTTGTTATAACCTATATTTTGTTTTCAATTGTATTATGTTCATATTATTTTTTGAATGTTACTCAATTTTAAGTTGCAATTAGGTGTTGACAGTAGGTACGTATCAGAGCTAGTCTGGGTGTAAACAAAAGCAGGTATTAGATCTATTAAACAATCATTTTAGTTATTGCCTACAGAGTTAACTACATAAAGGAAAACGAGGCATTGACCAAGCATTGCGCGGCGCACCACGGACCAATCAGAGTCTGGCATTCACGGACTGCGCTGTAGCATCGAGCGAACTCAAATATGCACCCGTACTTAGGTTTAGCAATATAAAATATAATACTCAAAAGTGTTTCTATTCACCCAATTTTACGGTACCTATCAAAAGCAACCAATGTCAACAAACTTCAATAAATAACTACTTCTTTTCTAGATAATTATTTTAATATCCCATACTCAAAATGATGCGAAACACAATTATGGTCCTTTCACGACAATCAAACTTGCTAGCCATACATTTTGTATTTAACTACAATTAACATTTTGCAGGATAGACTCAGCTGTGTGGCATATTATTTCATCCGTTCAGCTATTTTAGATATTCAATGGAATCAGATTATTACGAAAAGAAAAATTACAGGATAAAATTTAATACACTTAACTCCTGACTGTTCAGTTTTAATAAATCACGAAGAACTATTGTTCACCATGAAATCTAAGTCCACAAAACACATGATTTTACAATTGCCCAGTATAAACGACTAGCAAATAAACAAATCTATAGTAAAATCACGGAAACAAACGGTGCACGTAATCAAATGTTTCGGTATTAATTTAAAGTTACTTGATTAATCATTTTAAACTATTATCGTTTGTTACGGTATTTTAGTACGTGCAAATTAATTCAACTCGGTTACTATAAGGCCAAAAGATAATTTTATTTTGTTATCATGCTGTCCTACTGATCGTAGGTATAGGCAATACAAGATAGGAAACAACAAGGAAATACCATTATGGGGGTAGGGGAGTATGTGTATTTTGGCAGCGGAGGAAGAGGACCGGAAACAAGGGACTGAATTTTTAACAAGTAGAAACATAAAAAATGAAATAGCGAATTTTAATCCAATATCAGAAAAGATGTGCACGATAAGATTCAGAAGTAAATATAGAGAATTCAGTATCATACATCCCAACCGAAGAGAAGGACAAGGAAAAAGAAAAGATGCATTCTATGAAGAAATTGAGAAGAGGTACAATGAAATTCCAAGATACGACGTGAAGATGATTATTGGTAAATACAATGCGAATACAAGGAGAGAAAAATTATACAAATTGACTATAGTTAAACACAGTAAACATGCGAAAAGTAATGAAAACGGTAAGAAATTAATAGATTTTGCAATGGAGAGAGGATTACGGATAGCAACAACCTGTTTTCGACATAACGAAATATACTAAGCAACGTGGACAGCTCTGGATGGGAAAACGTTCAACCAATTTGACAACATAGTGATGGAAAGAAAACATCTGAGCTATATAACTCATGTTATCGGGGTGCAGACGCTGATAGCGACCACATACTGTAAGAGCGAAAATGAAGTATTGAAAACCACCCATATCGAACAAATCCAAAACAGCAACGAAAAATTATTCAGTGGAAAAACTGGCACAGGAAAATAGATAATTCCAAAGCAAAGTCAATATTGAAATAAATTTTAAAAAATAAACGCATAGAAGGGTGTGGTCAGAGTTTGAAAAAGTAATGGAAGAGGAGGCGCGGACACTAAAATGTCAAGAACGCCTAGTAAAAAAACCATGTTTGATGAAAGATATAAAAAAGATATCATAACAAAAACAGCAAAAGCCAGAATGCAAATTATCAAACTGAATTCAATGGGTAACAGGAAATACTACGAAACATGCAGAAAAGAGGAAAAGGATTTATGCAGGAAGAAAATAATTAGGCATTTGGAGAAGCAAATGGAAAATTTAGAGAGAAAGTAGGTGGCGAAACAGACAAGAGAGTTTTACCAAGAAGTAAAAAATCTTAGACAGGGATACAAGAATACCTTATTTTGTAATTTATCCTCCAGGAGGAATATGTAAAAGTTTAAATAAGTGGGCCGAGTATTTTCAAGATTTATATAAAGAAGAAAACGAAGACGTACAGGAACAAATAAATATGGAACAAGAGGATCCAGGAGAGAATATAGCTAAAGCATTTAAGAACAATAAGGCCCCACGGGAAAACGTAATAAGTGCGGAGCTGTGAAAAGTAGGAGGTGATAAAATTGAGAAAAATTTGCACAGGATTATTAAAGGAGTATGAGAAAAATAAATGATGCCAAACTCATAGAAAGAAGCTCTGATTTGTCCTTTACACAAAAATGGGATTACAGCAGTTGTGAAAATTATAGAGGCATAGCACTTTTAGACATGGTAAATAAAATATTGGCAGTAGCACTAAAAAATAGGTTGAATGAGGTTACAGAGTCAGAGATAGGAGAATACTAGTGCGGGTTCAAGAAAAATTGGTTAGTGATGGATCAAGTTTCCATGATCATGGATAACAGCATTGATCAGAACCTGCCTATGTATATGGTATTTATAAACTTCAGGAAAGATGTAAGACAAGGGGACCCATTATCTACCACCTTATTTAATATCGGAGACTGTAGTAAGAGCAAGCGGGATAAAAACAACAGGAACAATATACAGGCAGATTATGAAAATTATAGCAACTAAAAGAAAAGTACATATCTGATAATAAAAGAAAGGCAAAATATAAGTCAAGAAAGGAAGCTAGAATTATAACAGAAGACAGGGTACAATACAATTTTGACATAGTGGAAATATTCAATTATCTCGAAGTGACGGCAACAAGTACAAGTGAAGAGAAGACAGAAATAGAGAAAATAATAACTAAAGGCAACAAATGTTTAGGATCGTTGAGAAATATGTTCAAATCAAAATATGTCCCAAGAAACACAAACATCAGAACTTGCCATACAGTTGTTCGGCCGGTAGTGATATATGAAGACAAACTATGGAAGTTAAGTCAAAGGGAGAAGGAAGGACTATATGGGAAAGAAGAGTACTGGGAAAAATATATGGAGGGAGAAAAGTAGAAGAGCAATGTATGAAAAGGACGAACAAAGAATTAAGAGAATTATACTGGCACCCATGCATAACAAGTATACTGGGGGCACAGAGAATGCATTGGTTGGGACAAGTTGAAAGGATGACAGAGAACAGACCTACAAAGCAAGTACTAACAGGGGGCATCACACGAAAGAGGAAAAGAGGAAGACCGTGAACGAAATGAATTGAAGCAGTAGAAATAGATTTGCAGAACCTGGGAATAACAGATTCGATGCGGTTAACGCTTAACGGCCAACAAAAGAGAATGGAGGGAAAATGTAACCAAGCCAAGGGCCTACTAGGCTCGCAGCGCTGATTTATATATATATATATATACACAGTACAATGTTATTTCTTGACTGGGATAGGGTTTGGAAAAACTCCAATCTCAGTGCTACGCACAGGTACCAAGCTTTAATGGTTGGATTGAATTAAAACCACTTGTATGTTACGCCTGACGTTTCGTTTTTTTATTCAAAACATTATCAAAAGCTAACACCTTGTGGACAAAACACATGTTTTAATAAAAGCATGTGAAGATATTCAAATTTGAACAAATTCATAAACAGGGGCAGTAGGCCACCAAGATTACAGACATGGGCTGCACATGATATAATACACTTAGTCTTACATCGAGTCGGTTACACATTAAAAATTACTAGCACATTTAAAATTTGATTTACAATAATTTTATTAGCTATTTAGCCAACATGGCCGTCAATTCTCGATATATATATATATTGCTCTGTATTGTATACATTCAACGTAGTTATATATTTTTTAAATGTTTTTTTACAAGTATTATTATAGCAATATTTGTTATACTTTAACTGTTACGTTTGGCTTTTCCGATACTATTTTATTTTTATCCAATTCTGTGTTAAGATGAATTTAAGTAATTCATATTCCCTTCTATAAATTATGAATTATCAGTGTTATTCAATATCTCTAGCTCTGGCAGAAAAACAATTTCTCTTAAAAAACGGGTTCACGCGTTATCAAGACTGTTGTTATTCATGAAAAGTCGTTTTGTTTAATGAAAACTTAGTTCAAAATTATATGGCAATTTCTACGACTGTCAATGTCACTTCAAACTATGAAAGTGAAATCAATCAAAATAACTATTCGTTACACTACCTGTCATTCAATAAACATGAAATAGTAAGTAATCCCTTTGTAATTACCTCACTTCACTCTTTTAACGCTTTACTTTCAGTTTTTTCAATAAATACCTGCAGCTGGCTGTCAGTCGCCTAAGGAAATCGATCCACCTCTTCACTAATCCAAACGCATACCAACTGCTCACAGAATCCTCCCAAGCTGCAGACTATCCCCAGTATAGATGCAAGCAATTGCTAGTAACTGCAAACACTATCTATCCAATCACGATAGGATAATTGTTACTTCCACCAACAAGATCGACAAAACCCACAATGAGTAACTGAATGTTTCCCTTTCAAATATCACCAGTCGCCGACAACCCAGCAAGAAGAATTCCTACAAGATCCAACTCACAAGACGTCTACTTCACTAATAAGCTTGATGCAGTACAATTCTATCAAATGCAACATTCGCCATTACCAATAAACTAAGTTCAGCACCCAATTCCAGAAATTACTTTTATAGATTGTAGTATTTTAACTTATGGTCCTCCTACTATACACATTTTCTCCATATCTTCTCCATATAATCTTTTTTTAAGTTTCTTTTTATCTCTTCTCGCATTATACACCCTTTTATGAACCAAATATATTAACCATTAATTATAAAAGGGTTTGTTTTCAAAATTCCATATTCCCCAAATTCCCACTTTTTATACTAGTACCTTTTCGTCAGTAATAATCATAGCAACAAAAATTAACAACCATTTCCATTGGTCGAAATCCAAATAGACACTCCCATTATGCGGTACGATCATGACCTCCTCGATTTTTCCCGACCTCCTCGATTAAACAATCATTTTACAATTAGAAAAAAATCTTCCAAAGCAGTAGAATACAAAATTATGTATGTAACTCGTACGAAAGTGAACTTTGAGACTCGCCTTGATCTTGGCTTAGCCATAAACTGCGGCTTGTCAGAAAAAGTCCGTAATTTCGAATTTGTAACATAAATAACTATTATTCACAACCATATATGTAATAAGGTCATTACTTATTTTTAAGAGTTGGAAAATAAACCATTACCAACTTTTACTTTCCACTCCGGGCGCGCAGAAGATTATCATAACAACGGTTGGGAGTTGTTTACCTTTACTTCCCGTCCTTATGGGTGGGGACAGTGGGAATATCGTTAATCCATACATGCGCGTCAGAACCTGTCCAATCAATTTTTCTAATTATTGTTTAGAATAAAGTGGTTGTGAATAAAATAGTATACATAGCACGGTGAAAAGTTTCATTCCTGTCTCGAGATAAAGTTCACCTCGACGCTTCACGTCTCGGTGACTCAGTTAATCCCTTGACAGTAATGAAACACTTCCCACGTCGGTATGTAATATACTATAATGTTCAAGATAAAGTTCCATTTTCTTACATGTGCGGTAGACACTAATTGGAAAACTATTTTTTGAAAATAGTCTGTTGCATTGAAGAAGCTTCTTGCACCCACAAACAATTTCTGTTGTAGGTATTTCCACTATACAACTGTTTTAAGCATTTTTATTCGTTGTATTATGTATTTGAGTGACGCATTTTTTAATAGGTTATGTACCTATGTTATGCAAAATATTTAAAACATTGAAAATTTTAGCTAAAGTTAAAGAAAAATATGTGTTTTTTCGTCTTGAGATTGTTCAGTTAGCTAAAACTAACACATGCTATAAAAATCTCATTGAAATCTTATTTAATTTTCGAAAAATAGCAATTTTTGGATTTTGACAATTTCGAAAAAACGCCATTTTCTAAATAAGTAAAAATCACTCGATATACATATGATAGGGGCTAAATAAGTTTTTAGACAAGCATAAATTATTGACATATAGTGAAAAAAATTTTAAAAAAATTTTCCCATATGATGTCGACTTTTTGGCGGACGCTGTATATACAGGGTGTTAATTAACTACGTAGACAAACTTTAAGGGGCGATTTCTTGATCAATTCTAAGATAAAAAGTTCATACAAACATGGGACCTTAACGGGTTCGTTTTCAAAATACAGGATGTTGAAGTTTATACATTTTTTTTTAAATATGGAAAACTCCTAGAGGTATTCTAATGAAAGTTAGTGTAGGTTAGTACCGGGTGACCATAAATGATTGTGATTTTTTTTAGGTTGAAACTGTTAATGTTGGTTACCTTGCGGTCAATTTGAAGTCTATGTCAAATTCGACGGTAGCAGGTTAGGTTTTGTGTCAGTTGGTGTCAAAACTGACGGAAAACCTAACCTGCTAATTTCGAATTTGACATAAAATTGACGGCAGGGTAACCAACATTAACAGTGCCAACAGTCCCCCGGGATTTCATAAATTGGCAAAGTTTAGTCAAAATAAATTTAAGTTATTTCCACTAGTGGCGTGCGTCGGGGCGACCTCAGTTACCTTATTTTAGAAAATCTGGTACGCCACTGTTTTTTAGCCATACGTTTTGTAACTATTGTAAGATTGTTTGTTATTAAATAATACTATCAGTTCAGTGAGACAAATGTCTCATTTAATAAAACAAAAAAGACCGTTTTGCAAATAGAACGCGTATTCACCACACGTACGTATATGACGTCATTGCTGGTAGCAAACTACCAGTCGCATTCCCTTGATAAAATTTGCCTAGAATCTAACCTAAAAAGTTAGGATTAGGATAATTAAGTAAATAATTAGTGTTAGAGACTGAAATTCGGTTCCTGACTTGACATGACCATTCCAAACATATAACTTTCATAACTTTTTTCTCTATCTCTTACGGTTTGGCTGCTGAAACAGCGTCCCGGACCCCGGACGGACACGTCTATTAGATAAAGGATATTTTCTATAGCACATGTTAAAGTGTGCTTTTATCAACTCAAAACAAAAGGTCAAGTTTTACTTTAACAGCACGGGTAGATAAAGTAGCACTTTAACATCAAGGACAGCTAAAGTAATTTAATTTTCTAACTTTTGTTTAAATTAAATATGACAGCTTCGTATTATCGTAGCAACCCAATCTAGCTACTGACATTTTGAAATGTGATTGACTGTCCTTATTTTCTTTTGAAATTGTCAAAGTTCTTGCTATAGAAATAGTATATTACTTTACAAAGGATGTAGGTAAGATTTGCACTACCGAGGACCGTTTGATTCCTGAGTGAACGAAGCGAACGAAGGTAGCAAGGTACGAGGTGGTGTAAATCTTCCTACATCCTGTGTAAAGTAGGTATATATTTTTTTCGCTACTAACATTTCCTTATGTAAAGTAAATGGTAGGTAATACCTGATGTAAAATTATGACATTTGCTAAATTGTAGTAGCCTTATAGCGCTGTGACGTTTTGTTTGACAGTTATAGACGCACTGTGAAAAATTCTTGGAAAAAATGTGTGAATACGATAGCGAATTCTGTTTTGCGAGCTTTGTGATTGTATTCTGATTAAAAATGGATAATAGTACGAACGATAATGGTTTTCTTCGTGTTAACCAAGTGGCAGACATGACATCTTATCAGTTGTAATACATGCGGGATGTAAGTAATTCACTTCTCTAGGGAAGTAAGTACATTGTCAAGGAAACCGTAACAAATTTTGTAAATGTTTCCTACATCCCTGAAACCTGACAGTGTAAGGATCACTTACAAATAAGGTAGTGAAAAATAGTATATTACTTTACAAGGGATGTAGGTAAGATTTACACTACCGAGGACCGTTTGATACCTTAGTAAAGTACATAATTTTTTTCACTACCAATATTTCCCTTTGTAAACTAAATGATAGGTAATAACCTGGAATAAAATTATGACATTTGCTAAATTATAGTAGCCTTATAGCGATGTGACGTTTTGTTTGACAGTTATAAACGCACTGTGAAAAATGCTTGGAAAAAATGCGTGAATACGATTGCAAATGCTGTTTTGTGAGCTTTGTGCTTGTATTCTGATTAAAAATGGATAATAGTACGAACGACAATGGTTTTTTTCGTATTAACCAAGTGGCAGACATGGCATATTATCAGTTGTAATACATGCGGGATGTAAGTAATTCACTTCTCTAGGGAGGTAAGTACGTTGTTATGGAAACTGTAACAATTTTTGTAAATGTAGCCTACATCCCTCAAACTTGACAGTGTATAGATAAGTTACAAAAATCGTAGGGAAAAAAAAATATTGTATTATACACGACGATAAAGTTATTTCTATCCACTCTTGAATCATTAACGTCTCGACTTCGTCTCGACGTTAAACGATTCACTCCTGGATAAAATTTAACTTTATCCTCTTCTATAATAAATTACTATTTTTAAAAACTTATTTAAACGAAGCCGTGTAGGTCCCACTAACGTCCAATGAAAAAATTGCTGTTACAAATGTTTCTGTTTTTCTCGAAAAAGGTTTAATCTATCAAAAAATAAAAGATACAGCTTTTGTAAAATTTCAATGAATGAAGCTAAAAAACTTGTCGTATTGGCTAAAAAACAGTGGCGTACTAGATTTTTCTAAAATAAGGTAAATGAGGTGGCCCCGATGAACGCTACTGGTGGAAATAAATTAAATTTATTTTGACTAAACTTTGCCAATTTATGAAATACTAACCTACACAAAGTGTCATTAGAATACCTCTAGGCGTTTTCCATATTTTTGAAAATAAAATTGTTTAAACTGCAACATCCTGCAACTTGAAAACGAACCCGTTAAGGTCCCATGTTTGTATGGATTTTATTATCTTAGAATTGATGAAGGAATCACCCCTAAAGTTTTACTTCGTACTTAATTAACACCCTGTATATTGCAATGATATGCCCTAATAAAATGTTTTACGAACTGGTATAATATTTATACTTACTTCAAATTTCTGTAGTTCATTTAACAATATGCCCGTTTATTTTTATTAATTAAATATCAATTTTGCTAGCTTCAGCATTACAATCAACATTGAAATGTAAGTAGGCTGGATTCAATTAGTTTTCTTTATAATAAATCATTTGAATTATTTTGTATTTTATACCATTTGGTCTAATAAGAATTATATCAAATAATATTTTCTGTTGAATGACAAAGTTAACTTCAAACTGCAGGCAAGCTAATTAAATATTTGTACAATTAAACCACTTTCAGGAATCATTAAATGGTAAGTGCTTCTTAAGTTATATTTGACAGATACCTGTTTACTTCGCTTAAGTTTTACGCTACCTAAATTGCTTCCACAACAAGTCTGTATTACCAATTCCCTCGATTGGCCTCGAACAGCAACTAGGACCCCACACTCATCTCTAATACTGGCAACAGCACACCATCCCCGAAAGCTGCCTCCATAACTTCTCTGCACACCAGTTTCAAAGTAACCTGTATATGTAGATGTGGCCGATGGCCAATGCGCTGCCACTACACGTTTCCTCTAATTACACAATCCAATTGTAGATGCTCCAATGTATGTCCAATTATGGACACTCCGACGGTGTCCCCCTGTAGATGCTTCTTCAGGATACAAATCGCACTGATCACCAAAATTCTTGCCCTTGGCCTTTCATTGGAAGTGCAATAATTATGTAGTACACACCCTTTGTTGTTGTTTCATTAATTCAGTAAAATTGTAAATAGGTAGGTATTGGATATTATTTATTGTAATACAAAATTTTTGTTACATTTCTTTTATGATAATTTCCCGTTGTTATTCTTCATACCTCTCCATCTCCATAGTAACTTGCTATTCAAAAATTTTATATCTAACACTTAAAAATATTAAACTAATTACATTCTTATACATTATTTGACATTTCATATTTATTGGCTTTTTAAGTATTATATTAGCTTAGATCTTTCAGTGTTACACAAACTATCTTGTAGTTTGCTGTATTTATTATTAAATATTATTCATAATATAAAATCTTAAAAAACCAAACAACACTCTTATTAATTCATATTTGAAATATCCAGTCATATGTAGAACCCCCTCTTTAAGAATATAAATTGGAGAATCGCAGTCAAATCAAAACTTACATATCTTGTTATATTGACTTTAAAATTCGCTCATAATAAAATATAATATCATTAATCTTGAAAACAACCGGGTAAGTATACCACTTAATCCAAAATCTAATTACCCAGAGATAAAACACAAATCGGAAATCACAAAAGCAAACATACCAATTCTATAAGTCATACTCAAATACACAAGGTTATAACACTACAAAACCTTCCAGCACGAGGTGCAGAGCTGGTGAATGTGGCAACCAGGCAGTTTGCCGGCAGCTGGAATAGGTATGTGCCATGAAGATGGCCTCGCAACGGGCTGTGGGTGACCCTCGTTACAGGGGCAGGGATCGCAAGGGGATGGCAGCAAACCCAGCCACAGGTATGGTTAGCACACAGGCTTCCAACTGCACAGCATGGTCCCATGCAAAATAAATCATTCCAAATCGAAAAGTATCCCAGGTACAAAAAAAAATTATTCCAGGTAGAAAAAAGCTAAAGGGAAGAGGCCGAAACTAACTTGACGGTGGCGAACAGCCTTATAACCAGAACTCTAACAAAGCAAGGAACCCAGGGCAGCAACCTCTCTCGACCGAATCAGGGATGGAATCGAAGAAAAGTTTTCCAAAAGCAGTCCACAATCTCAGGTTACAAGAGTTCAAAAACTTGAAAAAGGAAGAAAAACCAGGAATGCAAGCATATGGGCCACGCTGATAAGCACAAAACTGTAAATTGCTGAATTTGTTAAGGGTGTAGATAGAGTTGCCTAGCCATTTAGTGAAAAAATGTACTGAATATTTAAAAATAAAAGTGAAAAGTAGAATCTAATTACTTCAAACATTGCATGGTAACCTACAAAATGAGCGTAACAGCGGGTGTATGTTGATCAAAATGACTTTTCTGAGTTGTTTTTTAGTCGCAAATTGAACATGAAGAAGGTTTCTTGAAGTATGTTGTTAAGTGATTTTGACGTCATTAAGCTATCCTTGTTATCAGTTCCACGATTGGGTATTATTAGTGCATTTAAGCTGAAATTATTCTAGTTAAATTTCTGAAGACGGCCCTGTTTAAAGTTCAACCCTGGATCTTAAAGCTACATGTTAAATTCCTTTTGGCCCAAACAACAATGCGTTCACGATCCGTAGAATTCGTCTTAGCAAGCATTCTTCGTTCAGTGCACAAAGTGCGTATTTGTTTCGACAATCAAGCGTTGAACGCCTAAATTCGTAGAACGCGTCGTTATCCGTATGATATTCGAGAACTGTGGAATGTTCATTGTAAACTGGGGACTTCCCCTGGTTCTTGCCAATTCAGCAAGTGCATCATCCGTTAAAGCCTTCTTTGTTGTGCTTCAGCCCACGCATTTTACGTCCAGCTTTGGGACCATTGGAAATAAAGTTTGATAAACCCTTAGTTAACCGCACATATAGAAATGAGCGTTTTGGGGTTCGAGGTTTTTTTCCGTTGTGTTTCTTCGCGCGGAATTCGATTTGAAATGAGAATCTGTACCCAGCATTTGAGTGAGCAAGACGTATGTGAAATTTCGCGCCCCCCGACTGTGGCGTGACGCTGCAGTTGGGGGAGCTTTTGTTAACGCTTTAATGAACTTTTGGCTGCGTTGTTTTGTTGAGCTTTTGGCTAACTTGTGGTGATTGAGTTGTGAATCCTTTTGGTTTTTGTGCGAACTTTTCGAGTGTCTTGGGGCACGTTAATGGCGAGTGCAGTTAAACCCGAATCTTCGAAGTGAACATTAATCCTTGGGTGTCTTTGAAAATGCGCGGTGGGCAGAGGAAGTGTATTTAACTCGGACGTTGTTAAATTGGCCGATTTTCGTTTCATAGAGTTGGTCTCCGGGGAGACTTTTGGCACTTTTTGCCGATTCGATTAGAGAAACGATATCTGATGAGCCTCAACTAACTTTTTTTCCTGTTAAGTCGGGAAAAAAACCTTTGCGTAATGCATATCTGTGTCAACGTCGCGTTTTAATTGAAGAAAGGGCCCCCGCGCGATATAGTGTTGTTTGATGTCACTTCGTTGATTGACGTTTGCTGCTGATTCTCCTCAATCCTTCGAGTTTCTGCTCCACCTGTTGCCTCTTCTGGAGAATTCGTTACACCTCTGGCACGTTTTACCAGGCCTCCACGAGGACATCTACATCTGCACTTAAGACTGCATGCTGCAACTATCAGGTAGGCGCCCTGCATTGTACCAATTAGGTAACTCTGGTGCCTAACTTAATGTGCGATTTTATATTTTATTGTGCGTCAGTGCTTATAAACGTTGCGTACGTCCGCTAGGACTTATGAGATGTTTCAGTTAATGTTTACCAGGGGCTTTACTCCTGGCGTCCATTTTATGTCATTTGTTTTGGATCATACTGTTTTTTTGTGTCTTTGTAACTAGCCCTTGAGATATATTTTGGTTTTGTGGGGCCCCCTTTCACATTCACGTAGGATATCTTATTACTAAATTTAAACTCACCTCCGGGTGTGTGTTTTAATGTACCGATTTCTGTAAACTGTCATTTGTGTCTTTAAATAATAAACCTGTTAAAGTCAGTTCATTCTTTTTATGAATCTTGAAACCCCTTCTGGGTCATTCACTAATCCAGTGTGGCAAAGGCCAAGTGTAATTAACTTTGTGAAATTAAAGCATGCTCTTCTGATTAAGCGAGCCCCGAGATTTGGGCCATTCAGTGTTCCTTTGTTATTCTTTAGTGACGGTGGCCTTGAAGGTAAGTGATTTAACGACAAGGTCATCCGGCTACTCGGAGGAGGCTTGGTAACCAACAGGCTGAGGTGTTCAGCAACGTACTTGGAGGACTTCTACATAGGCTACGTGTATTGTTCTTGGTTCTAGACACGTCAGCCATCCCTAATCAGAACCAAGTGGCGCTCAGGCATTTCCTTTTCTTTTAAGCAAGCTTTAGGGTAAGTACCCCGCCGGTTTTTCTTTGAGCTTTCGAACCACGCCTTCCCGACTGAGTTAAGTGCGAGTAATCGGAGCAACAAAATCTGCTCCAGCACATTAAGATCTGTGTTCTTTTTAGTAAAACCGGCGAACCCTGTAGTTTATACCCGTTTTTGAACAATCAATACGACCTATGTCGATCTGATGAATTAATACCGTACAATGTATCTTCACATGCTGAACTAAATGACTGTTGTGAGCCGTTTTAAACACGCAAATTGAACATCAATAATGTTTCTCTCCTGAAAGTATTTTCACATGTTGAACCATTGCCTTTTCTGAGCTGTTTAAAACTCGCCAATTGAATATGAATAAGGTTTCTCTCCTGTATGTATCTTCACATGTTGAACTAAGTGATTTTTGTGAGCCGTTTTAAACTCGCAAATTGAACATGAATAAGGTTTCTCTCCTGTATGTATCTTCACATGTTGAACTAAATGACTGTTCTGATCTGTTTTAAACTCGCAAATTGAACATGCATAAGGTTTCTTTCTTGTATGTATCTTCACATGTTGAACTAAATGCCTTTTCTGAGCTGTTTTAAACTCGCCAATTGAATATGAAAAACTTTTCTCTCCTGCATGTATCTTCACATGTTGAACTAAATGACTTTTGTGAGCCGTTTTAAACTCGCAAATTGAACATGAATAAGGTTTCTCTCTTGTATGTATCTTCACACGTTGAACTAAATGACTTTTGTGAGTTGTTTTAAACTCGCAAATTGAACATGAATAAGGTTTCCCACCTGTATGTAAATTCATATGTTGAACTAAAGAACATTTCTGAGCTGTTTTATACTCGCAAATTGAACATGAATAAGGTTTTTCTCCTGTATGTATCTTCGCATGTTGAACTAAATGACTTTTCTGAGCAGTTTTAAACTCGCAAATTGAACATGAAAAAGTTTTCTCTCCTGCATGTATCTTCACATGTTGAACTAAATGACTTTTGTGAGCCGTTTTAAACTCGCAAATTGAACATGAATAAGGTTTCTCTCTTGTATGTATCTTCACACGTTGAACTAAATGGTGATCTGTTTTAAACTCGCAAATTGAACATGCATAAGGTTTCTTTCTTGTATGTATCTTCACATGTTGAACTAAATGATTTTTGTGAGCCGTTTTAAACTCGCAAATTGAACATGAATAAGGTTTCTCTCCTGTATGTATCTTCACATGTTGAACTAAATGACTGTTGTGATCTGTTTTAAACTCGCAAATTGAACATGCATAAGGTTTCTTTCTTGTATGTATCTTCACATGTTTGAAACTAAATGCCTTTTCTGAGCTGTTTTAAACTCGCCAATTGAATATGAAAAAGTTTTCTCTCCTGCATGTATCTTCACATGTTGAACTAAATGACTTTTGTGAGCCGTTTTTAAACTCGCAAATTGAACATGAATAAGGTTTCTCTCTTGTATGTATCTTCACACGTTGAACTAAATGATTTTTGTGAGCCGTTTTAAACTCGCAAATTGAACATGAATAAGGTTTCTCTCCTGTATGTATCTTCACATGTTGAACTAAATGACTGTTGTGATCTGTTTTAAACTCGCAAATTGAACATGCATAAGGTTTCTTTCTTGTATGTATCTTCACATGTTGAACTAAATGCCTTTTCTGAGCTGTTTTAAACTCGCCAATTGAATATGAAAAAGTTTTCTCTCCTGCATGTATCTTCACATGTTGAACTAAATGACTTTTGTGAGCCGTTTTAAACTCGCAAATTGAACATGAATAAGGTTTCTCTCTTGTATGTATCTTCACACGTTGAACTAAATGATTTTTGTGAGCCGTTTTAAACTCGCAAATTGAACATGAATAAGGTTTCTCTCCTGTATGTATCTTCACATGTTGAACTAAATGACTGTTGTGATCTGTTTTAAACTCGCAAATTGAACATGCATAAGGTTTCTTTCTTGTATGTATCTTCACATGTTGAACTAAATGACTTTTGTGAGCCGTTTTAAACTCGCAAATTGAACATGAATAAGGTTTCTCTCTTGTATGTATCTTCACACGTTGAACTAAATGATTTTTGTGAGCCGTTTTAAACTCGCAAATTGAACATGAATAAGGTTTCTCTCCTGTATGTATTTTCACATGTTGAACTAAATGACTGTTGTGATCTGTTTTAAACTCGCAAATTGAACATGCATAAGGTTTCTCTCTTGTATGTATCTTCACATGTTGAACTAAATGATTTTTGTGAGCCGTTTTAAACTCGCAAATTGAACATGAATAAGGTTTCTCTCCTGTATGTATCTTCACATGTTGAACTAAATGACTGTTGTGATCTGTTTTAAACTCGCAAATTGAACATGCATAAGGTTTCTTTCTTGTATGTATCTTCACATGTTGAACTAAATGCCTTTTCTGAGCTGTTTTAAACTCGCCAATTGAATATGAAAAAGTTTTCTCTCCTGCATGTATCTTCACATGTTGAACTAAATGACTTTTGTGAGCCGTTTTAAACTCGCAAATTGAACATGAATAAGGTTTCTCTCTTGTATGTATCTTCACACGTTGAACTAAATGACTTTTGTGAGTTGTTTTAAACTCGCAAATTGAACATGAATAAGGTTTCCCACCTGTATGTAAATTCATATGTTGAACTAAAGAACATTTCTGAGCTGTTTTATACTCGCAAATTGAACATGAATAAGGTTTTTCTCCTGTATGTATCTTCGCATGTTGAACTAAATGACTTTTCTGAGCAGTTTTAAACTCGCAAATTGAACATGAATAAGGTTTCTCTCCTGTATGTATCTTCACATGTTGAACTAAATTACTTTTCCGAGCCGTTTTAAACTCGCAAATTACACATGAATAACGTTTCTCTCCAGTATGTGTCTTCAGATGTTGAACTAAAAAACCTTTCTGAGCCGTTTTAAACTCGCAAATTGAACATGAATAAGGTTTCTCTCCTGTATGTTGATTCATATGTTGAACTAAAGAACATTTCTGAGCTGTTTTATACTCGCAAATTGAACATGAATAAGGTTTTTCTCCTGTATGTATCTTCACATGTTGAACTAAATGACTTTTCCGAGTCGCTTTATACTCGCAAATTGAACATGAATAAGGTTTCTTTCCTGTAAGTTTCCTCAGATGTTCAACTAAATGAATTTTCCGCGTTGCTTTATACTCGCAAATTGAACATGAATAAGGTTTTTCTCCTGAATGTTTCTTCATATGTTGAACTAAAGAACATTTCTGAGCCGTTTTATATTCACAAATTGAACATGAATAAGGTTTTTCTCTTGTATGTATCTTCACACGTTGAACTAAATGACTTTTGTGAGTTGTTTTAACTCGCAAATTGAACATGAATAAGGTTTCCCACCTGTATGTAAATTCATATGTTGAACTAAAGAACATTTCTGAGCTGTTTTATACTCGCAAATTGAACATGAATAAGGTTTTTCTCCTGTATGTATCTTCGCATGTTGAACTAAATGACTTTTCTGAGCAGTTTTAAACTCGCAAATTGAACATGAATAAGGTTTCTCTCCTGTATGTATCTTCACATGTTGAACTAATTACTTTTCCGAGCCGTTTAAACTCGCAAATTACACATGAATAACGTTTCTCTCCAGTATGTGTCTTCAGATGTTGAACTAAAAAAACCTTTCTGAGCCGTTTTAAACTCGCAAATTGAACATGAATAAGGTTTCTCTCCTGTATGTTGATTCATATGTTGAACTAAAGAACATTTCTGAGCTGTTTTATACTCGCAAATTGAACATGAATAAGGTTTTTCTCCTGTATGTATCTTCACATGTTGAACTAAATGACTTTTCCGAGTCGCTTTATACTCGCAAATTGAACATGAATAAGGTTTCTTTCCTGTAAGTTTCCTCAGATGTTCAACTAAATGAATTTTCCGCGTTGCTTTATACTCGCAAATTGAACATGAATAAGGTTTTTCTCCTGAATGTTTCTTCATATGTTGAACTAAAGAACATTTCTGAGCCGTTTTATATTCACAAATTGAACATGAATAAGGTTTCTCTCTTGTATGTATCTTCACACGTTGAACTAAATGACTTTTGTGAGTTGTTTTAAACTCGCAAATTGAACATGAATAAGGTTTCCCACCTGTATGTAAATTCATATGTTGAACTAAAGAACATTTCTGAGCTGTTTTATACTCGCAAATTGAACATGAATAAGGTTTTTCTCCTGTATGTATCTTCACATGTTGAACTAAATGACTTTTCCGAGTCGCTTTATACTCGCAAATTGAACATGAATAAGGTTTCTTTCCTGTAAGTTTCCTCAGATGTTCAACTAAATGAATTTTCCGCGTTGCTTTATACTCGCAAATTGAACATGAATAAGGTTTTTCTCCTGAATGTTTCTTCATATGTTGAACTAAAGAACATTTCTGAGCCGTTTTATATTCACAAATTGAACATGAATAAGGTTTTTCTCCTGTATGTATCCTCACATGTTGAACTAAATGACTTTTGTGAGCTGATTTAAACTCACAAAATGAACATGAATAAGGTTTCTCTCCTGTATGTATCTTCACATGTTGAACTAAATTACTTTTCTGAGTTGCTTTATACTCGCAAATTGAACATGAATAATGTTTTTCTCCTGTATGTATCTTCACATGTTGAACTAAATTATTTTCTGAGTTGCTTTATACTCGCAAATTGAACATGAATAAGATTTTTCTCTTGTATGATTCTTCACATGTCTCACTAAATTATTTCTCTTAACTGTTTTATACTCGCAAAATAAGCATATATAAAGTTTCTCCCCTGTATATGTTCTCATATGATTAACTAACTCCTGTTTTGCTACTGCTTCTGATTCATTACTACAGCTTTTCCAAATAAACTGTTCTTCTAAAATGCTTCCGTCTGCTGCACACGCAGAGAGTAGTTCGTCTTTTATATCAACTTCCTCTTGTTTGATATTCAATCCGTGATAAGTTGTGTTGTCGACAGTGCCTTCGATAACATCTTGCTGAACACGTATGTTTGCAACTGCTTTATTTTCTTCAACTTGCATCAGGTTTTCATTTAAGGTGGTGACTGTTGCACTATACAAATTATTATCAAGTAACTCCTGCTTCACGTCCATTGCGATTCTGAAAACAAAATGTCCATCAACATTTCGTTAGGTTAGGTTCAGTTGCGTATATTTATTTAAAAAAATTAAAATGTCCTGTAACCGAGTTCCACGGTGTTTACTTACATTAAATATAGTGAAATTCGAAGAAGCAATTAATACCGAGATAATCTAGGAGTAAAATATGATGGCTAACTACACAAACCACCACGTCTCAGACAAAATGGATTACATCAAATGATTCAAAAGAAGTACTTTTTTGTAGAAGATGTTCCGCAACAAGATTTCTATACAGGGCCTCCATATGTAAGGAAAATCCATATGTAATAATAATAATAATAATGTTTATTCAACTTCGCCATAAATACAAAGAAAGACAAATACATAATTTAAATATAAATCCACGAAGCGGAAAAGGGAGTAGTTCAATCACTGCAACAAGTGCGTGAGTGATCTTCTACTACCCCCAAAGTTGTAATTTCTAATAATATTCCTGTAATTATGCCTACCAACAAATGTGTAAAAAGAAAAAGAAGAATGTGTAAATTTAGTGACGCTATCTATCCATCCTGTTCAAATAACAACTGCTTATATGAATTCTTAGAGTTAGTTACAGATGTATTTCTGATATTTTCAGAGAAATTATTGTAAGCCATGCAAATATTATAATATGTAAAAAATCTTTCAAATAAAGAGGTTCTATGATGGGGTATCGTTAATAGTCCCCTATGTCGTAAGTTTAAATTATGAACATCTGTACGGTATGTAATTTTTCTTGTTAAATATTTAGGTGATCTATTTGCTATTATTTTATAATATAATACAGCAGTATGCAATTTTCTTCGCCTGTACATGTTAAGTATCTATTATAGTATAATAGAAGGGCCTGGGAACGAGGAAAACATAGGCGCCGACATAGTTTCACTCTGTGTATTACGCGTCTCGTGCGCATGCCTAAGAATTCGAACTCCCCCTTTAGAAGCGAATTTTAAACTTGACCGCACATCAAGCGCAGGTAAAACCAGAATTGACAACAGGACGGTATGTAGAAAGTACACGGAAAGGTATGTGATACATAAATTTAATAAAGTACAGCATTTAATACCAAAACTAGCTGAAGAAGAAATTGTGCAACATTTATCCCGACACTTAGAAGAGAAGATAACTAGAGCCGTTGCCGTGCAAAATATCAAAACTATGAAATACTTTTTAGAAATAGTAAGGAATTACGATATGGCCATATATAATACTAGGAAAAACAGTAGAAAATAAGAAAACAGTTTTTGAAATTTTAGTAAACGAAGATATGAGGACAACAACATAAATTCAATTATTTAAGAAGTAATTATAATAATTTTACACAAGGCGAAAAGAATTTTAACTTAAAACATTATAATAGGAATTTTGATGGGTGGAGAAATAACCAAAGTAACTGGAATAACCAGAATAGGAATAATTTTAACAATAATGAAAGAAACTACAATAACAATTATAAAAGGAAAAGATACCACGCTATGATTGATGAGAAAAATAAGGAGAAAACAAAGCAAGAAGAGTCAAGAAATAAATATCCCAATCGTCAATATGTAAACACTGTATATAGGCAAGATTACAGTAAAGAGAGACGGATGCAAGAAAACCGGATAGAAGTAGCTGAGGTTCTTGAAGAGCCCTCAGATTAAAAAAACAACACGAATTTTACCACTCCTTTGAGAATAATGGAAAATTTTTACTAGAAGAAGAGGAGGAAGAAAATCAGAATTCATCATTACCACTCATAAAAGACAATTTAAATAATTGTGACTATTCAATTCACCTGTCATCTGTCAAAAAGTGACCAATGAAAATCCAGATTCTGACGTTTCTTGACCAATAAAAAAAATATCAGTGGATATATCTTCCTAGAAGGTATTCAAGTGACTATTTTAAACAAATGTTATTTTTGTTTCGTATTATTTTCTTCTATTAAAAAATAAACCAATCAACTTACCATGGGATATCGGGTATCTGTCAAGTGTTCTCTACACAGTTTGACAATATATTTGTGCTTAGAAAGTATTGCAAAATGTCTGACAAGCTGGAATTGAGAAAAGGCGTTTACAACTTGACTGGGCATACGCCCCAACGTGACATTGTCGCCATTAATGGAAACCAAAATATTTCTGTGGCAACAATTTATTCTATCATTAGGGAATGTGAAGAAGGTTTGCCGTGTATGAATCTTCCCAAACGGGCTGTTTAGGAACCAAACATAAATTTTAATCCTTTTAATTTAATTAGGCGAATATTTCACAAACACATATCGCATACGGAAAATGCTTAACAAAGCGTCAGCAGTAATGTAATCAGTGCTCGAATGACCGGTGAATAGCCTACAATTCTGCACTCTGCAAGTTTGTTTGTTATGAAATTGAATACGCAAGTGCATATGCGAGCTGAAACTAGGGCAAATATTAAACTTTGTAAGCTAAGTCAGTATTTTTATATGTATAAATAGAAAAATATTCACTTATAATACCATGAGTAGTCAAAGTTATGTCGACTATTTTTGCGGTGGTGTCACGAATGTCCATTGCGCTTTGGTACGATTAGGACGAGTGCGCTAGCACGAGTCCTAATCCGAAGCGCAATGGACATGAGTAGTGATACCACCCCAAAAATAATCTACTTAACTTTGACTAAGAATGGTATTCGAGGGACTATTTAATGAACCAAACTACTTTTTCAAATTAGTTTTCAGTAAATCTAGCAACAAACTACTCAATTTCTATAGTAACAGAACACTAATATTGACATTTTCTAATAAAAATCGCATTTGTTAAAAATAGTCAGTTGAATACCTTGTAGGAAGATATATCCACTGATATTTTTTTGATTGGTCAAGAAACGTCAGAATTCTGGATTTTCATTGGTTACTTTTTGACAGATGACAGGTGAATTGAATAGTCACTTATAATACCATGAGTAGTCAAAGTTATGTCGACTATTTTTGCGGTGGTGTCACGAATGTCCATTGTGCTTTGGTACGATTAGGACGAGTGCGATAGCACGAGTCCTAATCCCAAGCGCAATGGACATGAGTAGTGATACCACCGCAAAAATAATCTACTTAACTTTGACTAAGAATGGTATTCGAGAGACTATTTAATGAACCAAACTACTTTTCAAATTAGTTTTCAGTAAATCTAGCAACAAACTACGCAACTTCTATAGTAACAGAACACTAATATTGAATTTTTCTAATAAAAATCACATTTGTTTAAAATAGTCACTTGAATACCTTCTAGGAAGATATATCCGCTGATATTTTTTTGATTGGTAAAGAAACGTCAGAATTCTGGATTTTTATTGGTCACTTTTTGACAGATGACAGGTGAATTGAATAGTCTAGTCAATAAACATACAGTTTGAAGTCTTGTTTCACTGTGTCACGCTGACCAACGGCCCCAGGTCTTTTTTGGTACATCATCTCGTGTGAGACCGCACGAGACCGTTGGTTTGCACCCCTTTTTAATTCTTGCACCCCTAAGATATTCCTGCAACTGTCCAAATTAAATTCATACAGTCCATTACAAGCTCCACCCTGAACATTTTGGTCCTTCGATCCTTTAAACGTTCCAGCCCCTGACATTTTGGTCCTTCAAGCCATTAAAACGTTCCTGCCCCTAGTATTTGATATTTCGAGCCTTTCAACGTTCCTGCCCCTAGCATTTGGTCCAGTGATCCCTTAAAACGTACCAGCCCTCATCGAACAAGACCGTTACGATGGCGCAGCGACGGGAGATTTTCACAACCCAAGAAGATTTAGCAGAATCCATTCGCAGGCAGATTATCAACGTGAGGAAGGATGGCCCATCAAGAAAAAATGCAGCATATATCACCGCTCGCAGATCCACCCTAAAACAACTTTGGGAAGAATTTGAGGCCAACCATTCAGACCTGGCGAAGGAAGTCGAGGAAGAACACCCTTATTTTAAAAACAATTTTTTTCAGCAAACCAAAGACGTTTACAATGAAGGGGTTGCCCTGCTCGACAAGTGCGAAGAAAATCTAGCCACACTAGGTGAAAGTTCACAGCAGCCAGCTGGACCAAAAAAAGATACGACCGCACGTGCCGACAAGGAGGGACAGTTTCGAATAAGAAGGCTACAGATCAAGGTGAATTCACTCCAAAGCGACATTCAGGAAGTCTGGAATAGGTTGAATGAGGAATGCAGTAAAAGGTATTGTGAATACAACATTAAGAATTTTAAGGATGATTGGGATGACATCAGAGCTCTAAACGAGGAGATACTATCCCACGGTAGCTACGACGACAAGGAGTTCCGTGAGACCAAGAAAATGGTCAACGAAATAATTGTAGTCCTGTACCAACACATCCAGGATGGAGAGGTTCAAAGTGTCAAGGAACACAGCCATTCGAATATAGTGTTGCCTACTCTTAAAATTCCATTTTTTGAAGGGACCTACGAAGCATGGCCTAGCTTTCATGATATTTTCCGAAGAATTGTTCATGAAAATTCACGACTAAGTAAGGCGGAAAAAATGCATTACTTAAAGTCACAGTTACGAGGGGAAGCCAGCAAGTTAGTGCAACACCTGGAGGCAACTGAAGCCAATTACGAGTCTGCATGGTTCATTATAAGGAACAGATACGACAACACCAGGCTGCTACTTGCGAAGTATTTGGATGACATATTCAACCAGGCAACCCTGTCGAACGAATCTGCAGAAGGGATCAAGAAACTCCATGACACGACTGCAGAATGCCTAAGAGCAATTGAGAACTTGGGAATTGAAACGGCCACATGGGGGCCTATCATGTGTCATATAGTGACACGGAAGTTGGACAAGGAAACCAACAGACTGTATGAGCAGTCACTAACGGCACCAAGAGAAGTGCAAAAATTCGAGCAGCTACTGAATTTCTTAGAAACAAGATTTCAGTCGCTGGAAGCTGTACAAAGACGGAACAAACTCGAACCCAGAAAACAAGGAATTGGGAAACCATGGGAAAGTCACCAGGATCGGTGGGCAGTGAAGACGTACCACACTGCTGACATATCGTGCTTCCACTGCGGAGAATCACACAGCATTAAATCCTGCCCAAAATTTAGCAATCTAAATATATCCGCACGTTGGGAATTCATAAAGAATAAAAAATTATGTTCAAACTGCTTCAAGCCTACAGGAAAATATAACTCCAGACACTTTTGCCCAGGGAAATGCAAGGTATGTAATAAAAAACATCATTGGCTTTTGCACGAAGATTTTAGCAAACAACAGCCTCCCAAGACCACAACGGCAATTTCCAGTGCGACAGCAACCAATAAGAACGAAAACATTGTTGGAAGCCTAGTAGGAAGACAGCATCGCAACGTTTTGCTTGCAACTGCCCTAATTAAGGTCCAGTCATCCTCAGGGAGTTTGGAGTATCTCAGAGCCCTGATAGACTCCGGATCACAGGCATAATTCATCACAGGAGATGCAGCTCAAACGCTGGGTCTACCAGAAGAAAAGGTGAGAGTGCACATTTCTGGATTAGGCAAGAAAGGAGCAGGTACAGCCCGAGGACGATTAACTGTAAACCTACGTCCACGATTTCCAAGCAACTACACAAACATATGTGAGATGCTGATACTGCCACAGCTAACCAAGTCACTTCCAGAAAAACCAGTCGAAAACTATCAACTTCAGGACTGTAAGAATATGGTGTTGGCTGATCCACTATTTCAGAAACCTGGACCAATAGACGTTATCCTAGGAGCAGACATCTACAAGGAAATCATTTTGGAAAGAGTACGAAAATTCAACGGAGGCCTGTTAGCGCAAAACACGGAACTTGGATGGATCATCACGGGGAATGCAACAGCACCATCAGAAGAAAGGAAAATTCTTAGCATGGTCGCATGTGCTGCAGAAGATGAACAACTCACAAAATTTTGGGAGATTGAAGAAGTTGTACCAGAAAAGATGATGTCCAACGAAGACAAGGAATGCGAAGAATTCTACAACTGCAACCACCAGAGAAATGCTGATGGTACATATACAGTGAAAATTCCGTTCAAGGAACCAATAGAAAAGCTTGGGGATTCAAGAATTGCACGGTTCATTCAACTGGAGAAACGGTTAGAAGAAGATAAAGTTCTAGGTAAAGAATACAAAACCTTTATGAAGGAATACTTAGAACTAGGACATATGAAACGCGTTCAACCAGGAGCCAATCTACGAAAAACCTACTTCATCCCTCATCAAGCAGTAGTAAAGGAAGACAGCACAACCACGAAATTAAGGGTAGTCTATGATGCTTCCTCAAAAACCATTACTGGACTTAGCTTAAACCAGCTAATGACTGCTGGACCAAGACTACAACAAGATTTGAAGCATATCCTGCTGAGGTGGACAAAACACAAATTTGTTTTTTCGGCAGATATTGAAAAGATGTATCGTCAGATTAAGATAGCCGAAGAAGATCAGGACCTCCAAAGGATAGTATGGCGGTTTTCTCCAGACGAACCTATTCAAGAATTTAAACTCACCACTGTAACTTATGGAACAACAGCAGCACCATACCTGGCAATCCGTACCCTTTTGCAGCTAGCCGAGGATGAAAGACAAATATACCCAATGGCTGCAGAAGTAGCAACCAAGGACTTCTACGTGGATGATTTAATGTCGGGAACTGACTCCGTAGAAGAAGCAAGGCATCTCCAAGTAAGTCTAATCAATATGTTAAAAAATGGAGGGTTTACCCTCAGAAAATGGGCAAGCAACAGCCCAGCTCTTGTTGAAGAATTGCCAGATAACTTGCAGGACAAGAATTTACTCGAGATCGACGAAGGAGAAACAAGGAAAACCTTGGGAGTACACTGGAGTCCAAAGGCAGACGAATTTAAGTTTCGAGTCAGTCTTCGAGCTGATGCAAATCCTACAAAGAGGGTAATCTTGTCAGAAATATCCCGTTTGTTTGACCCATTAGGATGGTTGGCGCCAATTGTAATAAAAGCCAAATTAATAATTCAACAACTTTGGTTACAACAGCAATCATGGGATCAGCCAGTGGCCACAGAAATAATGAACGAGTGGAAGCAGTTTCAAGAAGAGTTACCATTGGTTGAAGGCATATCCATTCCAAGATGGTTAGGGTACCACAGCAGCATCCGGGAAATGGAGTTGCATGCATTCTGTGATGCGTCGGAAAAAGCTTACGGTGCTGTAATTTACAGCAGGGTAATGTCTCAAGACGGACGCATTCAAATAAGTCTATTGACAGCCAAGTCAAAGGTTGCACCTATAAAAATGAAGAAAACGTTGCCACGGCTGGAGTTATGTGCTGCATCGTTAGCAGCAAAAATGTTGAAGGAACCTATTAGTGCACTGGACATCCCCAGCATCTCCATCTTCGCGTGGTCAGATTCCATGATAACCTTATCCTGGATAAGAGCAGGCCCGGAGAAATGGAAAACATTTGTTGCAAACAGGGTAACAGAAATATTGGAAGTAACCCCCAGCGGAAATTGGCATCATGTGCGCTCAGAGGACAATCCAGCAGACGCTGTATCCCGAGGGCTCACTCCTGTCAAACTACAGCATCATCTATTATGGTGGAACGGGCCGCAATGGTTACGAACTAATCCTTTGCCACTGACGGAAACAACTATTCCCATAACAGCTACAGAAGAGGAAAAGATTCACCAAGTCCAAGCGTTTATCGCATCAAAAGAAGAATTGGACATCTTGTCCAAATATTCGTCACTGCAGAAGTTACTGCGGGTCACTGCATACTGTAACAGGTTTGCTCAAAAATGCAGAAGACAACAGTTTCCGACCGAATACCCTACGGCAGCAGAACTCAACAATTGCCTCATTCAAATCATCCGTATAGTGCAAGCACGCAGCTGGGCAACAGAGATTCAAACCTTGAAGAAAAACATCTCGGTTCACACAAAAAGTTCCTTGGCACCATTACGACCATTCATCGATGATGAAGGAACTCTTAAGAGTGGGAGGACGACTTCAAAATTCAATGTTGCCATATAATGAGAAACATCCTATTCTCATTCCCCATAATAGTCATCTAGCCCACCTAATAGTGAGAGACGTCCATCAGAAACTGCTACATGGCGGAAGTCAAGCTACAGCAGCATACATCCGTAGAAAATTCTGGATCATCAATGTGAAGAAAATAATACGCAAAGAAATTCACACCTGTATGAAATGTTTTGCATTCAGAAGACAACCGTTGCAGCAACTCATGGGCAATTTACCTGAGCCTAGAGTAACGCCGTCTTTGCCATTTTCTCACACTGGCCTGGATTATGCAGGGCCAATACAAATCAGAACCGCAAAAGGAAGAGGGAATAAGTCATACAAAGGATATATTGTCATCTTTGTATGTTTGGCTACCAAAGCAGTTCATTTGGAGGCTGTCAGTGATCTAACAACAAACGCCTTTTTGGCAGCCTTCAGAAGATTTACATCCAGAAGAGGAACATGCCTTCATATCTATAGCGATAACGGAACCACATTTGTAGGAGCAAATAGAGTTCTGCAGAAGGACTTCAAGAAAACTCTAGGAGACTTTAGCGTTCAAGAAAAACTTACTCAAGAAGGTATCCAGTGGCACTTTATTCCACCGGCAACTCCCCACTTCGGAGGAATCTGGGAAGCAGCGGTGAAGTCAACAAAGTATCATCACATGAAAAGGATTGTAGGGAACAGTACCCTCACGTTTGAAGAACTATCAACCCTCCTGTACCAAATAGAGGCATGTCTCAATTCGAGACCACTTTGTCCATTAACCACAGATCCCAACGATGTGGTAGCGTTGACCCCTGGTCATTTTCTAATTGGAAGGGAACTTATAACACCAAATGAACCACCATTAGAAGTACATTCAGAAACACTGACAAGATGGAAACTACTTCAAAAGTTGAAAAACGACTTTTGGAAAATATGGTCTAAGGAATACCTATCTGGGTTACAACGCAGAACGAAATGGACTTCGAAGGAAGAGAATTTGCAAGTAGGGGATTTAGTGTTACAAAAGGATGAAAACAGTCCTCCCAATCGATGGCCTTTAGCAAGAGTGACAGAAGTGCATCCAGGTACAGATGGCATTGTCAGAGTTGCAACCGTTAAGACAAAGGGAGACACAATTCTCAAGCGTCCTATTACCAAGCTCGTTCCGTTACCAAGACAGGAGGAAGAGGAAGGAAGTAGAAAGCAAAGCAGGGGTAGTGGAGTGTCAACAGTAACAAAAACTATAACACTCTTACTTACGTTATGCACCATAATTTCGGCAACCAAGGGATCGTATACAGTAAAGTATCCGTCACCTGGCCTATTCATTGAAGAACTTGGCCACGCAAAACTCTCGAGGGGAAACTTCAGGATCGAAGTAGCAGTGAACATCTCCAGCATCCAAGTAGATGAAGAAGATATAAACAAGACAATCCAACAAATGAATACCTTATGCGACAAGGCACTGGTATTATCTGCAGAATCCCATTGCAAAGAATTAAATCATCACCTGAGAGAGCAGCAAAGACAGATTATCTGGAATATGAGAAGCATTTATAGTCAAGATGTCAGAACCAAGCGAGGATTATTAGGGCAGCTACTAACCTCAGTGTTTGGAGTCAACTATGAAGTTTACCATGACATCGAATCATTGGAGAAAAATCAACTAGAATTAATACATTCATCTAATCGTCAGACGAAGATCCTGTTGTCAACTGCAGCAACTCTAAATGAGACTGAAGCCAGAATATCCCAGAAGTTGGATAATTTTCGAAGAAAACTCAATGAAGGGTTGCTAGCAATCAATGAGATGGAACCTTGGTACAAGAAGACGGACGACAACAAGCTAAACATACATGTGTTGACATCATATCAGATGGCCACCAACTACTTAAAAGAGATGGGTGAGAAGTACAAACAACTTCTAAATGTAAAATTTAAAAGGGCAGACATCATGCAATTTATTCCATCGTCACAATTTGACAGAATAATGACTAATGCAATGGTTAATCTTCCAGCAAACCTAGAGATTCTTACTACGCCAACGCACAAGATGGAAGTTAGCTTCAACAATGAATCAATCGAGATCTTCAGTTATTTTCACATAACTGAGAAGCGGGAATACAACTTGATAAAACCAACTCCTATTCCAGTAAAGAAAGGAAATGGAACCTACGCATCACTGAACTTGCCAATGGAGTTCTTAGCTATCAACTACAACGAACAAACCTATTTTGAAATCCAAGAGGACAAGTTAAAGGAGATCGAGCCAATAGGAAAACATCTTTACCTATGTAGGCCATCCGCCGTTCGAAGTATTGAAAACAATCCTAATTGCATTATTGACGAAATCTATCAACGATTAAACAAGATCAAATGTTTGGTCCATCAGTTTACAGTTAAGACCCTGGTATGGAAGAAACTGTACGCAGCGAATACATGGTTGTTTATTCCCAATCAACCCACAACAGCAGCAGTACAATGCAGCGGGAATCGAGAAGATGTGAAGATTCAAGATGTTGGCATAATCCAGATATCCCCAGATCGTACTATATACACCAAACGGACTACCTTGCATACTCAGCTATTCACTACTATTCCTGTCGTAGCTGGGTTCAACAAACCAATGCAAGTAATTATTAACACTACTTTGCAGAATACGAGCACCCACCCTCAACTGCAAATGGAGGAACCTGTGTTGCTACCGTCCGATCATTTTCAACGCCTACAAGAAGAAGAGGACGAGTTGCGGCTACATCAGGAATATCCATTGTGGCACCATCAACGTACCATCATGGTGAACACTGGTACTACAATCGGTATCTTGGTATCAGTTTGTATCATCTGGACATTATGGAAGTACTGGAGAAAGAATAGGAAACCGCAGCCACGCCCAAATTCAGACCCGTCAGAGAGCTTCAGGTTACAACCACTGCCACCTGACGAAGAAGATGGAGAGACAGCCTCAGCCACACCATCCCGGCCCTTTGTCGCTCGGCAGAATGTTTAGGAACCAAACATAAATTTTAATCCTTTTAATTTAATTAGGCGAATATTTCACAAACACATATCGCATACGGAAAATGCTTAACAAAGCGTCAGCAGTAATGTAATCAGTGCTCGAATGACCGGTGAATAGCCTGCAATTCTGCACTCTGCAAGTTTGTTTGTTATGAAATTGAATACGCAAGTGCATATGCGAGCTGAAACTAGGGCAAATATTAAACTTTGTAAGCTAAGTCAGTATTTTTATATGTATAAATAGAAAAATATTCTAGTCAATAAACATACAGTTTGAAGTCTTGTTTCACTGTGTCACGCTGACCAACGGCCCCAGGTCTTTTTTGGTACATCATCTCGTGTGAGACCGCACGAGACCGTTGGTTTGCACCCCTTTTTAATTCCTGCACCCCTAAGATATTCCTGCAACTGTCCAAATTAAATTCATACAGTCCATTACAAGCTCCACCCTGAACACGGGCCGCCCTCGAGATTTGAATCATTCAAAGCTTCAGAACTTGATTGAATTTCGAAAAATAGAAAGGGAGCTTCTACAAGAAGATTATGCCGAAATTTCACGTATCCCATATGACCATCCAGAGGGAATTATAATTATTTTAAATCTTAAGTGAATAGGTTTGTGTATTATAAATTTAAATAAAACAATTATAGTTTGTATTATTAGATTTTTAAAAAAATCTCAAAACTTTTGTTACATACTTTATAATCTAGTAGTTAACAATCTGTATATTTAAAAATAAATAGGTAAAAGTAATGTTCATGAATTCATTGCTAAGAACATCAATGAGGTAGAAAGAGAAAAAAATACTACACAACGGCGGGTTGCATAAGTTATGAATTTGCCTCAGCTGTTTAAGTAGAGCCTCCCTTCCAGCTACTACACCTTTTCCATTTGTAAATCAGAAAGCGTCAATTGTAAATCAGATTAGTCAAGTAAATTTCAGAAAAGGTCAGATGTAATTCAGATTCTTTAATCGTAAATCATAAAGCATCACATGTAATTCAGATTGATCAATTGTAATTCGGAAAGCGTCAGGTGCAATTCAGAAAGCGTTAGGTGTAATTTAGAAAGCGTCAGTTGTAATTCAGATTAATCAAATGAATTTCAGAAAAGCTCACATGTAATTCAGATTGATCAATTGTAATTCAGAAAGCGTCAGATGGAATTCAGAAAGCGTCAAGTGTAATTAAGAAAGCTTCTACCTTAATTTGAAACATTTATTATTTTTTTAATCTTCACAATAAAACTTATATATGTATTAAACTTTTGCAAAACTTTAACGGCCTACTGGCATATTTTCCATTGCCAAAGCTGCAGCGTGGTAAACTGTGGTATGCTGTGCCGCTCGACCACAATCTCCCCCCACAATGAAATTTTTCGCCTGGTCAATAATTCCTTCCAGATAGATGAGCCTTTGCTCTTGAATTCCAAGAGCTACAACTTGAGGTACTCTCAGATTACACTTTAAGAAGGATTTTACCTTTGACCATATTGTCTCAATAGGATTATAGGCGAATATGGTGCTAGACGCAACAGCGTTGCTTCAGTACCATCAAACACGGTTTATAATCTGGAGTGGCATGGTGCATTATCGCACACTACCACTAAGCCGTTTGGTTCATTACCCATCTCTTGCCAACGATGCAAAAGGCTCGCTACCCAAGCATTTGCTGACACAACTGTGAATGAACCCTCCTTCTCTCCATCGCCTACTGCTGAAATAGCTCCAATTAGATGAACATTGGGGCCTCTTCCTGACGGCATTTGCTGAACGGCTCTCAAACCAGCAAGGGCGCAACCCTTAGTTCGTCGACAAAACAAATTAAAATTGGTTTGATCCATCCAAACAATTTGCCTACCCTGTTGAATATGCCTGTTTAAAATTTGCACATATTCCGCTTTCTTGCGTTTATTTTCAACTGAATTCATCGTCGTTGGTTCGCGATGTAGTTGCTTTAGCGTAAACAATTTACCTTCCAAATAGTTTCCAATTGCAGATATACCGACTTCTGTGTGGAAGTTCTGTCTTATCTTTTCTTGTATTGTTTTAAGCGTAGTGTGACATTCAGCTTCTATCCATGAAATTACTGTATCTATTTCTTCTTCAGTTAAAATCTTAGGCTTTATTCCTCCTTTTCTAAGCATTGTAGGCCATCCAGATCGAATCCAGCGGAATACTGTTTTGTATTTTATCCCTAACGTACCTGCCAAAGCTACCCAGTCATCTGCTCCGTTGGCGCATTCTACAATTCTTCTTCTGTCTTCTTCAGAGTGTTATTTGTAATGTTTTCGCAGAACAGGCTCTGTTCCTGCTATCACTATTCGGCACAAAGGACAGTTGACTTGTGGTGCATTGCCGAGTTCAAAACACTTTATGTGAAATAAATGGCGACACGGAAGTGTACGTAATATTGAATGCCGTGTCATAGATACACGACAAATTTTGCAATTATCTCTCAATTCCATACCTATTAAACTTTTTCACTTTGACAATTATAATATACAAGCACATAAACCAAAACAGTTAGTTGTCATGACTACCAAACTTCTTTACTATGTGAAATAATATGTTGTTTATTCAAGAGTTTACTATTTAAGTTCTGAATTACAATTGATGTTTTCTGAATTACATCTTACGCTTTCTGAATTACAATTGATCAATCTGAATTACATCTGACCTTTTCTGAAATTCATTTGATTAATCTGAATTACAATTGACACTTTCTGAATTACATCTGACGTTTTCTGAATTACACGTGACGCTTTCCGAATTTCAATTGATCAATCTGAATTACATGTGACGATTTCTGAAATTCATTTGATTAATCTGAAATACATTTGACGCTTTCTGAATGACAATTGATGTTTTCTGAATTACAACTGGAAAAGGTGTAGTACAGAGTTCAATGTTGAGAATTTGAATTACGAATACAGAATAGATCAGGAATATAGATTTCTAACAAGGCCGTAGGCAAGGGGGAGAGTGGGGGGTTTAACCCCCCCCCCTCCGAAATGCCTTAGCCAACCCACCGTTTTATACATATTTACTAAAATATATGCTTATTTTAAAATAAAGTTGTTACTTATTGTCTCTGGTTCAGAGCTCGACCAACCCCCCGAGTGATTTCCTGGGTACGGCCTTGATTTTTACCCTACCGGTTGCATACAGGGTGCGTCCGAGTTAAAATTTGGATTACAGTCGACCTCGTAATCTGTGTGCTTAAAATCAGCCCTGCTTTCTTGCTCTAAAGGTTATATAAAAATATGTGGTCAAACTATTGAGATGTCAATGTCCGTCGCCCGTATACACTAAAATTATTTTGATTGAAACAATTGGAACCACTTGTTCTGTACTATAAGTGGTGGTTGCGAGCGCGAATTGCGATATATTGATTAGTCCTGTGTTAGTGGGCCATAAGCCCTTAGCTAAAGAAAATTTGATTTCTAACGATTTTTTGGCTTTATTTTAAGTAATGTTCTGGGTGGTGTAGCTTGAACAAGCGTCCACGTTCGATCAGTAGAGTTAAGCAACGCTCTCTCTGGTCAGAACTTGGATGGGAGTTCCAGGGCTGCATCTCTCGGCGCATTGTGGTACGGCTATCACGGAAAAAAGTTGGTCCCGGCGGTCATAACAACATCATGACAGTCGTTAGTGGGGTTGGAAGTCCTCATAACTGCACAGCGACGCCTATAATTGGCCTAACGGCTGTTGGCTGAGTGCGAATTAAATTAAATTAAATTAAGTAATCCGCTGTATTGAAATTTGGTTACCTGTAATTTAAAACAAGAAATGACTTTCATGAACCGCTGCTAGTTGTTATCTTCAATTAGTTATAAGAATATAAAATAACCCAGAACCTAATTATACTTGCATTAAGTATATTTTTGAATACGTGTGTAGTTGCTAGGTACAACCAGGTCCGTGCATGCTCAAGGTTAATATAACGAATAAACAAGCTCATACACCTATATTTGTCTTGTTCTTTTTTCTGTTTCCTACAGAGGTGCCCTTAGTATTTTATTTCAGCATTTGGGATAAGGAATGGCATCTTTCGGATCCCTGGCCCAAAGCTATTCGCTCTAAATTACAAGGTCGCGCCCAATAAATTTTCTCCGCGCTAGATCAGTAAGTTTTATCTTTTTGGAGCTTTATAGAGAACCTTAAGGTAAACGAACCTGAGGTTAACGCCCCTGCTGCTAGCCGAGTGCCTTGAGTTTCCACCTCCACTTCCCGCTGTGAAACTCAACGCCTATTACCCTTTTTGTTTTGAGGGCTAATAAATTGACGCCCGAACGTGTTGAGCCTCGTTGGACGTACTTGTATAATTTTTGCGCATGGGTATTGAGCTGCCTTGAGTTAGTCGCTACCTGGTTGTAATAGGGATTATTTACAACGTATTTTATTTGCGTTGATTGATTTATTCTTGCGCAATGTTTGAGTTTTTCCTTTTTGGAAGTTTTTTTTTGTTTTGCGACTCTGGTAATTTCTGGAATATATTGTTTCTTTTTAAAATTTATTAGTTATGTCTTTGCTTTTGACTTTCCGTTGAGTAGCCATGGACGTCAATAGGCTCCGTCAGGATGAATTATATTGGGAGTTGCGTTCTAGAGGCATTGAGTGACTGCATACCGTGGCAGAAAAAAGAAAAGTACTTCGAGCACGTTTGAATTTAGAGCATGTAGGCAACGTCAGCATTCCACAAATACAGTTTGATGTCGAAGACGAACTTAGAACATGCCGACTAAAAATCGAAGCTATCGAATCTGATTTCCCGAATTTGGATTTTTTGGAGGACAAGGACCGAAGACTCGCAAGCAGTTATAGGAAATTCCGGTTAAAAGGAAAAAATAAAATACGATACAGCCACATGCACTATGGCAAACGGTGATCGGTCTGTAGGCGTTGGAACCATTTATCTCCCTATCACGCTGCAAGATCGAACCAAGATCATTAAAGCTTTGGTTATCCCCGAGGTAACTCAGCCGATAATTTTAGGCGTGGATTTTTGGTTTGCCATTGATATCACCCTTGCTAGCCACCATCTCTAATGAGGCTATATTAACCATAGAACAGCGCCAGGCACTGATTTGACCGACTTGAAGATTCGATCAATGAAGACTCGATAGGTCGAGCAAGGATAGCGGAGCACGACATCGAACTTTTGCCAGGAGTTCAGCCTATCAAACAGAGATACCATCCCGTTTCACTCCACTGTCAAAAGATTATTGACGAAGAGCTTAACCAGATGTTGATGTTAGGAGTGGTCCAACCATCTAAGAGCGCATGGTTATCTCCTGTTTGCTTGCTACCAAAAAAGGACGAAAGCTATCGGTTTTGTGTGGATTTCCGTTGGCTCAACGGGGTCACAAAGAAAGACGCTTACTCTCTACCGTACATTTAATCGATTTTGGACCAACTTCGAAACGCACAATTTTTGTATAGTTTAGATATTCGTTCGGCGTATGGCAGGTACTCTTTCTGAAAGAAGCAAACCTTTGACGGCTTTCACTGTGCCAGAAAAAGGTTTTTTTCAGTTCAGGCGCATGCCGTTCGGATTGTCGAATGCTGCGGCTACGTGGCAACGCGTTATCGATAATGTACTAGGATCTGATTTACAACACCCCATGTGTTAGTCTACCTGGACGATATCGTAATTGTATTACCAGACTTCGAATCACACTTGGATATCTTGGAGAAGGTGTTAGATTGGTTACAGGAGGCTGGTCTCGTACTTAGTGAGAAAAACTGTCAGTTTTGCGGACCACAACTAAAATACTTAGGCTTTATAGTAGACCAGTATGGATTGCATCCAGATCCTGAAAAGGTTCAAGTCATACTCCAACTCCCCACACCCACATCTGTAGCCGACATCCGCATGTTCATCAAAACAGCGTTGTGGCACAGGAGGTTTATCCCAAATTTCCCGTCTGTTCTAGCTCCGCTTATCAATCTGTTGAAGAGGAGCACTTCCATGGTATGGTCCGAAAATTGCGAGAAATCTTTTGTGTCGGTTAAAGAACATTTAGTTAGCGCTCCAATTTTTAGTTGTCCAGTTTTCTCTAGGTCTCTTGTCGTAAAGACCGACGCATCAGCTTTTGGGCTTGGTGCTGTCCTGACGCAATCCTTCGATGATGGTGAACGTGTAATCTGTTTCATGTCCCGCTCGCTGACCCGTCAAAAACGTAACTACTCTACTACCCAACGCGAGTATCTTGCTGTTATTTGAGCCGTCGAAAAATTGAGGTATTACCTCGAGCGAGTACACTTCACGTTCATCACTGACCATCAAGGTTTACTGTGGCTGAACCGCCTGAAAGATCCCCAAGGGTGACTAGCCAGATGGGCTTTCCGATTGCAGCCTTACGACTGCACCATTGTCCACCGCAAGGGTAAGGAGAACGTCGTATTTGATTTACTTTCTAGGTCAGTTCCAATATCATTGGATGCAATTACTCCAGAATTTGCTGCCGAACAAACTACGAATAAATGGTATCATCGCATGTTGAAGCTAACCCATTGCGCTTTCCTGCATGACGAATTGAGGAAGGCAGGCTCTTCAAGTACGTGAAATGCCAGATCCCGGAACTAAGTCGTGAAAGAGACTACTGGAAAGCAGTAATTCCGAAAGACCGCCGTAAAGTCATCTTGAAGTCTAATGAAGATTAGCCTACCGCTGGACATGCCGGAATATAAGACGTACTGGCGAATCCAAACTCGCTATTATTGGCCACAGATGAAAGCCGAAGCCGAAGCCGAAGCGGCCTTGCTCATGTAGGGTTTGTGCCGCTCAGAAGCCTGAACAGCAAGCTCCTGATGGACATATGGGGTCGAGATCTGTCCCAACTCAGCCTTGGCAACTCATTAGCTTGGATTTTATGGGACCGCTTCCACGTTCAAGTAGTGGATTCGTTTATCTTTTAGTAGTAACGAACTATTTTATCAAGTAGGTTGTGTTATTTTCGTTGCGGACTGCCACCGCCAAATCCTTGCTTCAGCGCGTTGAAGAAGTAATTTTCTTGGTATACGGAGTATTTCAATCCATCATCTGCGACAACGGTCAGCAAATGAAAAGCAAGCTTTTCACTGATCTTTGCAAAAAATATCAAGTAAAGATTTCATTTACAGCACATTACCATCCACAAGCAGATCCCACCGAGCGTGTAAATCGTGTGGTAAAGACGATGATGGCGTCTTATACCCAGGAGAATAAACGGCACTGGGATGTTAACTTAGCCGCTATTGGATGTGCCATCCGCACAGCGAAGCATGAGACACCGGGATACAGTCCATACTTTATTAATTTTGGTCGAGATCACCGACTTTTACGGACCGTATATTTGAACACTATCTAAGGCGAAGTAAGGTTGTCAGCTGCTTTAGACTCTGAGGTACAATGATGTCATGCAGGTTTTCTGAGGATGTTTCAAGACGTCGAGGAAGTTTTAAAGAGCTCATGAGAAGAGTAAACAACTTTACGACCTTCGACGCCGTTATGTTGACTATAGGTCTGGACAACAAGTCTGGCGACGTAATAATAGGCTTTCCGATGCTGCACGTTTATATTGGGCCAAACTGAAAAGAAATTACACAAAATTCACCAGACCTCAGGTAGAAAGCGCGATTAATATTAACCCAAGTATGACCGTATGGAAACAATCGTAAACTCAAACAAATACTTATGCAGCTAGTGTAAGACGTATCACACAAAATGCACAAACACATGTAATTCTGTCCCCAACTAATATAAATAATGATCGAGGTGATATCATACAAACTTCAATCCATCAATTTATTCAATATATTAAACTTCATATAAAAGGTATTATCAAATCAATTAGGTCATCTTTGCTCACGAACACCATTAATCGACCATAAACACACAATAAAAAACTTTAAAATAGTCAACTGAAATGCTGATAGACTTAAAGCAAAACGACCAACCTTCGTAGAAGACATAATGGCGCCATTTAATGGAAACATTCCTACTGTTCTGTGCGGCGATCTAAATAGTAAACACATTGAGTGGGGCTACAAAACACGTAACCCTAATGGCACTAGACTTCTTTCTATAATTAACAACCACGCCATTCAATTATCCCCTCCAGCTGAATATACGCGGTACCCACACAGAATAGATCATCGCCCCGATATTTTAGATATCGTTCTACACAAAAATTACATCTGCATATTAATTACAAATAAAACGTACCATGATTGACCCAGATGAAACCTACATCCAATTAGGGTGATGTTGGTCCAAGTCTCTGTCACACTTTGATGTATAGCTTGTTCAAAATCGACCACGACTCTGCTTGGTGCTAATTATTTCAGACACTTTTGGGCTACTTGGATAGCATAATTCAATGCCAATTTGTACGTGGCCTTCCGTTTGTCAGGAAGCAAAATGAAAACTAATGGTATACAGGGTGTTGAAAAAGTCGCGCAATCGAAGAGTATCATGATGTTCTTCATGGGGAAAGTAACAAAAAATTTAACACAATTTTTTTTATTCCGACAACCGTTTCAGAGATAATGCTGTTTTTAAGTTAGAAAATATGGCAACACTGTACAAAGGAGTTAAGTGCCAACATACATGCATTACAAGAAAAATGACCTGTGTCTAGATTCTAATTTTTTACGTTTGTTGTGTGCTTTATAAGTTTAAATTAAGCAATGGTAGTTTATAGTTTGAAAAATGGTTTATTTTTAATTTTCAACAGAAGTAATAATTATAAGGTTTATTAATAGCAAAAAGGCCGTTAAATTAAGTACATAAGCATATCAAAATATTCGTTATTTGTATATTCCATTATTACGCGTTTGAAATTAATGTACTCAGATTCGTGGTACTGTCAGAATTTGATATTTTGACAAAACATTTATTTTTATTGAAATATGGTGACTAGTTTATTGTGCTTAAATACATACAAATATTGCAGGATTGTCAGATCGGCAATTTTGTATTTTCAACAATATTTTGTTCTTTGAGGATGTCTAATAAAACCGTTATTCATTACTATACTAACCGGAAATTGTTGATATAGATTAACGCTTTTATTTTGTTAGGAAAAATTGTTAATACAATTAATATCATAGCTTTAGAACAGTTTTTAATTTTGGTAGAAGGAATTTTATATCTTCCGATATAAGCATAGCAGCAAATTTTTAAAAACGGATTTATGATACTTATTTGATGTCAATTACGGTAGTACTATACGATTGCGGCTCTTTTTCAACACCCTGTATAATGATCTCCTTTTAGCCCATGAATTGTAAACATTTACAGGAAAAACTTAGAACAGCAGTCAAATGTTCCATCCACATATATAGTTTCCAAATTGCACAAACACTCCAAATTTGTTTGACACGAAAACATCACTACGTTATTTTCCGCGTCGTTAATTAGTAAAAATGTTTCCTCCCGATTTGTTTTAACTAGATATGAGTTTAGGGCTTGGTGAACTTCTTCAACGTTTGTTGGGGGTCTTGGTAAAAGGCTTCTTCTTGCGTGGTATATATTTCTTCTTATGCACTGGATGTCGCTATTTGTCAAAGTGTCGACGTCACCTTTTCTTAGTTCTTTATGAACTAATTTCATAGGCCTTTCACTTACATTCTCGACAGCTTTTCTGTTTAAGGAATTGCTTAATACGTTTCTCTTCAATAATTTTTCTTGTAGTGGTTCATGGTTATGCTTATCAATGATTTCACCAAAACATTAGATTTGCCTTCGGTCTTCAAGTATGCTGAACCTTCTTGTTTGCGCCGATCGAAAATACCCATCGTTTAACCCCAGTTGATAATTCTTTGTGGAAACGATATTTAAACCCATCCAACACTATAAGTTCTTTTCCTCTTTCACTTGTCACAAATTTTAGCGCACTCATGTTTAGGTCGTTTGCAGATTTTAACTAAATGGCATAAATCATATCTCATCATTGGGTAAATTTTTTCATTCTTTGGAGACATGAGGGGGGTTGTTTTTTCGACAATCAAGTAATAGCTGATGAACCTACTTTAGTTCGGTCGTTAGCAAATCATTACCGCTTAATCATCTCTTATCGGCTTAATCCCTTAACGACTTCGCCCCGGACTCTACTCAACTATCTACATTTTTGCAACGTAATTAAAACATCTTATCGGGACTCTACTCCTATCTGCCTAAATATTACTCCCACCTGTCCGACAAAACTAAAATTGTATATAAAACAATTAAAGAACAGAAAAGCACCTGGAAATGATTTAATTACCAACAACACAATACTGAAACACGGTTTTAGGACACTTAATAATCATGGGACATTTAAGCATGGAGACAGTTAAACACGCCGACAGTTAATCACACGGTCATTTAAACACATAGACATTTAAACACTCAGACATAGAATCACATGGACATATAAACACATTTTTGAAAAAGAATACTAATTTAAAATAAATATATAGGAGTGGTATGCCACTTAATTAATTAACACATGTTTGAAGTGAATTTTTTCTTACCTTAGAAAGTAATCTGTACCCACTAAATATGATCGTTAACGTTAAGGTAGCTAACTGAATGTTACCTAAGATTTTCTAAAGATTAATGACCATTAACCATTAATGTTATTTCAATGCAGTCATCCTACCGTTTGGCGATTTCTCGGTGGACTGCAAAAAGAAATTTATTGCAACACTCATATTATTTACACCATATAAGTGGTTAACGTATTCCGCAGAAGAAAAAGTACAGAGATCTTAACACCAGAGTCGAACGAATAGTTGCAAGCTACGATCCGGCTAATAAAATCCAATATTTGAGAACTCTCGCCCATGTATTTTAATATATTGCAATGGATGCTCTCTAATGACTGGGTTTTAATTAATATTTAATTGTAAGTTAGAGCAAAATCCAATATGCACAATTCACTGACTTAATATTTTACTGTGTACGGAACTTTGCCTACTATCAAATTATTAGGCTGTTTAGAATGTGACCCGTACTTCATTTACTTGGAGTACGTATGCAAGTCTGCGGTATTAGACGTTTAAAACCAGTGTAATTATGAGAATTCGCAAAGTAAATATTTAAATCTCTGCACTTTGGCGGTAATTAACAGCTTTTGTTACAGGCATTAATTTGTTTCGTGACGTCAGATGCACGCTGTCGGAAATTTAGCAATTGTTTATCGGACACTTCCTGTGGCTTCAATTCCTTCGCATAACCTCAAATTTGGGAAACCGCTTATTTTTCGAACTGCTTCTTTGCTGTGGCCGTGGGAATGCTCGAATCTTTTTCAGTAAAGCCTCTTCTCATGTGCACGTCGATTTTACGACCGCTAACACTGATATTTTAGATAAATTTGGGTACCTTGTAATCGGCCGAACTGCTTCGGGTCCTCGAGATGACGCCGTTGGAATATCGTCGCTGTTACTGACTCCTTTGAAGTCAAATCTCCTGGAGACGTTGTTACCGAGTTGCACTAAACCCTGGAATGTTGACCTCTTAGCTCCGATTAGAATTTGGGTTGCAGTCGATGATCGGAAACTGGAGATGCGTCGCTCCCGAACACACAATCGGAGGCAAATGAAAATTTTTATTTTAATGTCATGGATCTGGTCACAAACACTTGTGCTGGGGCTCGGAGATGTGTAGAATAAAACTGGGTACTTTTTATATTGATAAAATACTTTATTCTATTTTAAAACAGTATTTTTAATGGAGCACAAATTTTCCCTGTCAATCAATAATTTATCTCATTTGTTTTTTTGTTGTTATTAAAACAAATTAGAGTTTATTGCTATGGTAACTATGCTAACGAAAATAAGTTTTGGTTAATTTAAGTACATAATGGGAAAAAGTTTGATAACATAGTTTTAAATCTTCAAAATCTCTTACAAACTAAATTTATTGTCTGTTTCTTAGACTTAAAAATCGTTTATTTGCGCCACACACACAAACACGTTATATTATTTGCTCTGCTTTTTCACTCACGTTAAATGCACTGTTTAATTATTGAGTTCATTGCTTCTCAATTGCTTTTCCATGTCCTTCTGCCTGCCTGTACTCGCCTAGTCGTTCAGTAAGCATTTCCAAATAGAACCTCAAACTTAGCTGGAACGCAGCGACGCAAGGTGTTAGTGCATTCTTGGAACGGGTGAGGAGCTAAGGGTAGCTCGTCATTTGTCAATTATTTAGAGAGGATGTAGATTTATTTGGCGATCAGCAACTTATCTGGTGTAGATCGACACGTGATAAGGTTGACAAGAGTTAGTAGGTCTTCTACAGAGGCATTATCAGCCTAGCGATTGTGATGAAATATAAGCGAGTAACCAAGGTGCGGACGAACGCCCTCACATATACATAGCGGTCATGCTAAATTTATTTAATTGGTTAAGTAAAATGTCAACTGAAAAGACCCGGTTGAAGTACATACGTCAAAATTTACAACCTTACTATTCCAGCCACTTAGCTTTATCAACAATTTCTAATATTGAAATTTTGAATCAGTTCTGTCGTGAGTTTAAAAAAACCAAAAAACTAAATAAAAAAATTTGACCAAATTTTTCAGCATCTAGTACTCAATTGGAGCCTCATCTTGCGTACAGGCCCACCACTAACGTGAAGCGTCAGGTTAACGCGATAGCTCAAAGCAAAGAATATAGAACTATATTCTTTGCTCAAAGTAACGCTAGTTCATCTCGATCATTTCCTTCGCGTCCATTAACGTTTAAAAGCACATCGTTTGCTAGGTCTTAACTGAATTTAGTTTGTTGGAATTGTCGGCAGACGGGATATACTTACCATAAATGCGATGCACCTTATTCTGTTTAGTGTGTGGATCCCCTGAGATAACTTTTTCTAATTGCTCCTACTGTAAACAAAATCTGCCAAAAAAGCGAATGAAGACTGGCTTCTTCGTTCCCACCCAGCAAAATGTTAGTCGGATAAATTTAGCGGCTGATGATTGGGACAAATGGTTAGGATGTGTCAAAAATTGTCTTTAAACTTCTCGGGTGAATTCTGTTTCTTATCACCGTTGATCTAGTAATCGTCCTTATGTGTCTGTAAATATCTTAGGTACGGGTATGCTTGCTCTTTTAAACTCGGGCGCTAATCAGTCAGTGATAGAGACTCAGGGATTATTTTGCAAAATAAACGTAATTTGAAAATGCTCGAATCACCCTCAGAGATGCAGCTTCATACCGCTGATGAGACAAATCAAACTATTCTAGGTGTAGTAGAACTTCCTGTGACCATAGATGGAACGAATAAGACTACCAACGTCCTGATCTCTCCAGACTTTTCGGATGCACTCATTTTAAGATAAGACTGTTGTTATTTGTTTGTCCTTAGAACTAATTTTAAATCTGATAGCTTCACTGTGTCAGGTACGAGTACAAACAAAAAAGTATTTATAATAAAAATGATCTTGATCCTGAACAAATTATGGAAGTGGAAATAGTAATTAATACATTTCAGAATATAAGTGGTCCAGGTTTAGGGCGTACTCCTTTAGTAAGTCGGGTGATGCTAAGCCCATTAAGCAGAGGTATTATCCAATTTCCACCGTCATGTTAGAGGCATTTAATAAGGAAGTAGATAAAAGGCTAGAACTTAAGGTGATACGAGAATCTTCTTCACCGTGGAACTCACCTATCCTGATGGTTAAAAACAAGGATGGCAGTTTAAGTTTTTGCTTTGATGGTCCACAATTGAACGCGGTTACTAAGCGCGATGCGTATCTACTGCCGTACGTGAATGGCATTCTTAACCGTCTTAGAGATTCGCGATATCTGACAATAGTTGTGAGAAGCCGGTCATTACTGTACCTGGAAGGGGTTTATTCGAATTTACAGTTTCACCTTTTGGCCTTAGTCATAGTCCTCAAACCCTTCAACGATTGATGGATAACCTTTTAGGTCCACAGTTTCCTAACGTATTCGTGTACTTGGACGATATAATAATAACTTCCAGTGCCTTTTCAGAACATATGTTAACCCTTACTAAAGTTTATGAACGAAGTGGGCTTTGTAAACCTTCTTTAGCGTACTTAAGTTTTTTAGTAGACAAGGACTGATTGGGCACGGATCCCTCTAAGGTAGAAGCAAAAACTGTCACCGAAATCAAACGTTTCCTTGCCATGGCCAGTTGGTATCGTAGGTTTATTCCAGATTGTTCAACAGTTGTTTCTCTTATATGAGAATCGCTGACTGACGGATAAACAATCTGAACTGCGCAAACGCATGACGCACCGCTGTGAGCGATTTTCGACCTTATTATTTTCTTCAAATGTATACATGTTTTCACGCAGAGGTCGTATGAGTTGCTCTTCCATTTAATAAAGTTTATTGAGCCTTAACTAATTGCAATTAAACAATGTTGGCAGTTCACCTAGTTTCGAGGTTGAAACAAAGAAGTAAACAAAGAGGAAATCATAGTTGGGCGTATTTACAGGGAAATTGCCAGCTTGTCGCTTTGTTAACGTTACCGCGCCTAATTTCCTATTAATTTCAGTTGAGCTTCCAAAGTTTTACACTTTGCAATTTTTACTTGAAGAAGCTAAAAAGCGAGCAAGTAACGTCCGTCTTCTATAGGCAATTGGAATATCTCATAAACAGTAGGGGATAGCGGAGCAAGATGACGAATGGGGCAAGATAACGAGCTCATTTTTTAAAGAAAACTGCAAACATAAAAAAACTGATTTAGCTTTCTACAGAATACCTGAGGGCAAACAGAGATGGCGCTATCAATTCTACATCACGTTTAGGAAAACATAAGCTGTTCTCAGACGTGTTGTTTATAAGAATCCGGCTGAAGCAAATAAGCAATTTGGCGATTTTTAAGAAACATAATAGCATTTTTTAACATAATTCCGGTTTATCGTAAATATTTTTAAACTAAAAAGGTAAGGCACTATTTAATTTCATTTATTTAGTTGTTAATGTCACCTGGAGCAAGTTGACGGGGGAAAAATGACGAATTCGTCAACTTGCCCCACTGATAATAGAGGTAGATAAAAAATTAGTTAAAAATATTTTTGTTGTTTTTAGATGGCGAGAAGATACAAAAAGAAGACGAATAGGCGATCTTGGTCGGAAGACACGCTAATTGCGGCAATGCACTCTATTTTGAAAGAGCATAAATCTGTAAATTCCGCCAGTGTTGAGCATGGAATACCAGAAGCTACATTAAGAAGATACATTAAAAAACAAAATAACAACCAACCAATTGCACTTACTGGTGGAAGATTTAGAAGAACTTTTTCTGATGCTCAAGAAAAAGAGTTTGTGAGCTATGTTACGGATCTGAGTGTCAGAGCCTTTGGCCTCACGTCCATGGAATTCAGAAAACTAGCCTATAAATTCGCTGACATTAATAATATAAACCATCAGTTCTGCACAACCACGAAATCAGCAGGTAAGGACTGGCTAAAGTCTTTCATGGATAGGCATAAGATAAGCCTTAGAACTGCGGAGTCTACGTCACTGGGACGCTTAATGGGATTCAACGAAGTTGAAGTTACGAGATTTTTTGACTTACTTCGAGAAATCCGATTAAAATACAATTTTACGGCGGATCGGATCTATAATGCCGATGAATCAGGATTATCAACAGTTCCTAATAAAAAAACCAAAAATTTTATCACCCACTGGATGTAGGAGAGTCTCAAAAGTTGCTAGTGGCGAGCGTGGAAAAAATACCACAGTTGTGTGTGCCATGAACGCTCAAGGTACCTTCGTTCCACCATTTTATATTTTTGGAAGAGTCAGAATACGACCAGAACTTCTTAATGGATGTCCCCCAAACTCTGATGGCATAGCACAACCCAGTGGGTGGATGAATACAGAATCGTTTGTCCTATACCTTAAACATTTTGTTAAATTTGTTCGCCCAAATAAAGAAGCACCCGTATTATTGATAGTTGTCAAACATTCTTCTCATACATCTCTAGAAGCCATCAATTTTTGCAGGGATAATGGAGTGGTAATGATGGGATTACCTCCGCACAGTACACATCGATTACAACCACTAGATGTTGGGTTCTTTGGACCATTAAAGACATTATACAGTCAAGCTTGCGACAATTATTTAGTAAGCTGCCCTGGAAAACCCATCACCGACAAAGAAGTGGGGGAATTGTTTGGAAAAGCTTTTCTAAGAGCTGCGACGGTGGGAACAGCTATTAAGAGTTTTTCTGCCTGTGGTATTGAGCCGTTTAACCCCGACGTATATGGAGAAGCTGATTTTGCCCCTTCCATGTTAAGTGAAAGGCGTGTAACTGCCGAAGAAGGATATTCGAGCAGTGATGATGAACCACTAGCCCATTGTATTAAAAAGCAGCAGCAAGAATCTGTGGGTTCAAACCTTCCCGGTCCTTCAGGTTTAAATAGATTAAACCATAAATCTAATAATGAACAAGCATCTCCTGAGATTAAGACCAATCATCAGGAAAATCTCAGTTCAACTTGCACTAAAAATCCTGCAAAAGGAGACGAAACACAAGATCTTTTAGCTACTGTTGCTTCATCTAGTTCTATTCGAAAATATAATATTGACAGTCAAGTTTCACTTGTCCACATGAGACCGCTTCCCAAATACGATCGTCCAGTTAAAACTACGAAAAGAGTCAAACAAAGAGCTTCTGTTATTGCCTCAACACCAAATAAAGAAGAGCAAGAGAAGAAAAACGACGAAAAAAACGCAAAGGAAATGAAAAAAGAAAGATTGATGTTTTAAAAGTAAAGAAAAACGTATTTCAGGTAGTCAATGAAAAGAAAGTGAAAAATAAAAAGAAAGAGGAAAAAAATCAGACTTATTCTGTCCAGGATGTCAGGAGCCATACAATGAAGCTCCATCGGAAGACTGGATCCAATGTATAACGTGCGAGAGTTGGTGGCACGAATCATGTACAGCTTACGAAGGGAAAGGTACATTTACGTGCGATCTGTGTTTGTAGTCGCCAACTTGCCCCCATAGGCTCGTCAACTTACCCCGGTACTGGGGCAAGTTAACGAAAATGCAACTTTTTATTTTATTTTTTATATTTTTTTACGAGTTGAGTTTGTTTTGTTGTAAACATTTTATTATGTATCTTAATAAACATACTAACAGATAAAATTGGCTCCTTCATTAGAAACCCAGTAGTTAGGCTCCGTAGCCTTTTGCCCTTAGCTTCGTCAACTTGCCCCGCCTTCCGCTACTTTTTGCGTAATAATGTTTGGTTCAAACTTTTTAAATCAATAATAAAAACGTGATAAGACCCATTGCGTTACTTTTACCTCACACTGTATATACTTACCTACGACTGTTGATTTTAAATTAATTATCACGCTTCACTTGAACTTTCTCTACTTATCTAACTTCAGGAACTATACAATAACCTATAAATTTGTATTATCTTACATTATTATACTAAACGTTTACACCAAAATTAAAGAATTTATTTATAAACAAAATAAAGTTAAATTTTACATTAGTTTTTATAATACACGAGTAGATACAGAAGAATTTTGAAATAAACAAATTAGGGGAATCCACAACATAAAATGTATGAGTCATCAGTGGTTGTTGCGTAAGACATAACTAAGGAAAATATATATAAAAATTGTTGAACTTTCTCACTGCACAAGTTCTTCAACTAACGACGCCACCCCGAGTCTAAAGTTTTTCTTTCGTGTTAAACTAAAGTACTTTTCTGAGTTGCTTTATTATAGTACTCGCAAATTGAACATTAATAAGGTTTTTCTCCTTTATGTATCTTCACATTGAACTAAAGTACTTTTCTGAGTTGCTTTATACTCGCAAATTGAACATAAATAAGGTTTCTCTCATGTGTGTTTCTTCAGATGTTTAACTAAATGACTTTTCTGAGCCGTTTTAAACTCGCAAATTGAACATGAATAAGGTTTCTCTCCTGTATGTATCTTCCCATGTTGAACTAAATTACTTTTCCGAGCCGTTTTAAACTCGCAAATTGAACATGAATAAGGTTTCTCTCCTGTATGTTTCTTCATATGTTGAACTAAAGTAAATTTCTGAGTTGCTTTATACTCGCAAATTGAACATAAATAAGGTTTCTCTCATGTGTGTTGCTTCAGATGTTTAACTAAATGACTTTTCCGAGCCGTTTTAAACTCGCAAATTGAACATGAATAAGGTTTCTCTCCTGTATGTTTCTTCATATGTTGAACTAAAGTAAATTTCTGAGTTGATTTATACTCGCAAATTGAACATAAATAAGGTTTTTCTTCTGCATGTATCTTCACATGTAGAACTAAATGACTTTTCTGAGTTGCTTTATACTTGCAAATTGAACATGAATAAGGTTTCTCTCCTGTATGTATCTTCACATGTTGAACTAAATTACTTTTCCGAGCCGTTTTAAACTCGCAAATTGAACATGAATAAGGTTTCTCTCCTGTATGTTTCTTCATATGTTGAACTAAAGTAAATTTCTGAGTTGCTTTATACTCGCAAATTGAACATAAATAAGGTTTTTCTCCTGCATGTATCTTCACATGTTGAACTAAATGACTTTTCTGAGTTGCTTTATACTCACAAATTGAACATGAATAAGGTTTCTCTCCTGTATGTTTTCTCAGATGTTGAACTAAATGACTTTTCTGAACCGTTTTAAACTCGCAAATTGAACATGAAAAAGGTTTCTCTCCTGTATGTATCTTCACATGTTGAACTAAATGACTTTTCTGAGCCGTTTTAAACTCGCAAATTGTACATGAATAAGGTTTCTCTCCTGTATGTATCTTCACAAGTTGAACTAAATGACTTTTATGAGCCGTTTTATACTCACAAATTGTACATGAAAAAGGTTTCTCTCCTGTATTTTTCTTCATATGTTTAACTAAAGTACTTTTCTGAGTTGCTTTATACTCGCAAATTGAACATGAATAAGGTTTTTCTCCTGTATTTTTCTTCAAATGTTTAACTAAAGTACTTTTCTGAGTTGCTTTATACTCGCAAATTGAACATGAATAAGGTTTTTCTCCTGTATGTGTTCTCATATGATTAACTACCTCCTGTTTCGCTACTGCTTCTGATTCATTACTACAGTTTTTCCAAATAAACTGATCTTCTAACATGCTTCCGTCTGCTGCACACGCAGAGAGCAGTTCGTCTTTTATATCAACTTCCTCTTGTTTGATATTCAATCCGTGATAAGTTGTGTTGTCGACAGTGTCTTCGATAACATCTTGCTGAACACGTGTGTTTGCAACTGCTTTATTTTCTTCAACTTGCATCAGTTTTTCATTTAAGGTGGTGACTGTTGCACTATACAAATTATTGTCAAGTAATTCCTGCTTCACGTCCATTGCGATTCTGAAAACAAAACCCCATCAACATTTCGTTAGGTTAGGTTCAGTTGCGTGTTTATTAAAAAAATCAAAATGTCCTGTAAACGAGTTCTAATGTGTTTACTTACATTAAATAATGTGAAATTCGAAGAAGCAACTAATACCGAAATAATCTAGCAGTAGAAATTAACTACACAAACCACGACGTCTCAAACAAAATGGATTACATCAAATGATTTAAAAGGACTACTTTTATGTAGAGGGTGTTCCGCTACAAGATTTCGGCTGCTCCATCGAAAAACACAGTATCCAACATTTTTTGTGAAATTGAGCTGAACGTTCATATGTAGATACTGTGTTGTCCCGCATCTTTCTAGCTAATCAGATTTGATCTATCTATACTGTTTACCTATTTACAGCTACCCATAAACACAGTATCTACATGAATTTCTTCTGTTCTCCAATTCAAAACACAGCAAGTCATTATAATGTTCAAAAGAACCAAAGAAAACACAGTATCTGGTAGTTACTGTGTTTTAGAAAAAACACTTAGAGCAAACTTTTTTACGAGATACTGTGTTTTGTTGCAGACATGCTCACTCAATGTACCTACATAACCTTAATTTCTGAGTTTTTGTTATTGGTGTGCAGGGCGGTAATTCATAAATTTTGGTTATTTTTATGGTTTTTGTATTTGTTTAAGTTGTCGAACATATCTTTTTGATAAAAAAATCGTGTAGCTATCGTAAAAAAAATAATAAAACTGTTCTTGTAGATACTGTGTAGAAAATTAATTTAATCCTCACTTCCGCACCACCCATTGGATTTCAAAACACAGTATCTACATTTTACCATGAAACTTTAGGGTTGCAAGATTTTTGGTCAGACAGTAAAAATTATACCTTAATACAGACTGCAAATATACGGGATTTAACTTTGGGAATGCATGCAGAGTGTGGGGCCATCGATCTAAAGTGTTTCCTTGTTTCCCACAATTTTACTCATTATCACATACTGTGTTATTCGATGGAGCAGCCGATTTCTATACAGTACCTCTATATGTAAAGGAAAATGGACTGCTCAAGTGTTACGTCACGGCAGCCATGTTGTTGAGGTGGGCCACGGTCCGCCTACTAAACAAAAAAAGTTCAATACGCGAATATCTGTAACTGAGTTTTAAAAAACTTGACTCCGACATAATAATTTTCAATGCTTGCTTACTTGACGCCACTTTGAGAGCGAAGCCGTGGGCCGAATTGGCTGATTTTGGTGTCAATCGACTCAGGGCGACGCAAGTAAGCCAGTAGTAGGAGTTCCGGGCAAGATGACATAGTAAGGTAAGATGACACAGTGCCCATTGCGAATTAAATATTCGCTCCAGTTGAACAACAACAAGTTTACTCATAGGCTCATAGCTCAGCAGAAATTGTTTACAGCTGTCGGTTGAACAGAGTTTTCAGAGTGAAACGATCGCAAATATTTTTGGATGTTGAAAGATTATGTTTCCTCAATATTATAGTGGTAATATCTACAGACAGGTACGTATTCAAATGTTTTTAAGTATCATGATGCTAATAGCAGTTACTGTTTGTTTTATATTTAAAGAAAAGTACAAGTAAACTTAAAATATATTTACAAATAATCCATTGGTTAAAGTTTTGTCGATTCCGGGTAAAACGACATACCAGCCATCAGTTTAAGATGACATACTATGTTATGTTAGTCTAATGTGGGTGCGTAATGATGAATGTTTAAATAATATGTTTTCTTTTTATTTCAGTCCCTATGTAGAATTTGTTACAATGACAACGAAGAAGATAAGAGTCAACTCTATGGGCAAGATGACCACTCTGAGAATGATGATATTGCGCCTGCATTTATTGTAATGAGTTGTACAAAAACTCCAGGCCGAAAGAGCATTGGGTAAGGTGCCAGTCTTGCTTGAATTGGTGCCACACATTGTGTGCAGGTGTTTTATATAAAATAAAGCAATTTACGTGTGAATTGTGCATAAATAAGTAGTCTTACATTGACTATGCCATCTTAGACGGACTTGTGTCATCTTACCCAACTTCTACTTGCTTGTTTAATATGTTTTTATTTTTTGTATGCTTACTTTGAGATGTTTTAAATCATGCATGTATAATTGTAATAAACAAAAGTTTATGTACATACTTTCTTTAATTTCTTAGCACCTTTAGTTTTTTTTAAATTTCGCTCCAATTAAAAAGTATGTCATCTTGCCTGGAACTCCCCTAGGGTTTTCAAATTTATTTAAGTGACTTTTTTTTATGTGGATTTTTTTGTTAATAGCTAACCTCAAAATTAACTCGACACACAAATAGGATCACTCTTGTACAAATTGCATTAAATGACTTATTTCGCGCCAATTTGGGTTCAGAACGCTAGTAAATAATAATACACCCGATTTTCCCGAAGTAAGTACGTTTTCAAGCTTCTTTCGAAGTAGGTAAAGCAACTATTTATCGAGAAAAAGCTGAACATTTATAGTATTTAACATTAATTACTAGCTTGCTAAAATGTTTTTACTGGCGGAAAGAAGGATATGACTGGCGAGCCTGTCACCTTCTGGAGCCAGTAAAACCCGTTACCTTGCGTGTATTGTTGAATATTTTAGTTGTTCCTCACTTGTAAATAACTAAATTTATCATTTATTGATAATATCAAACTGACAAGCAACTAAATTCATTAATATGACACATACTATGGAAGACAACTCTGGCTTTGCACGCTATCATTTATCTATGAGCACGGGTGTAAAATTTTACTGGCCAGCCAGTTAAGACACATTTTCAAGATGAATACAGTGACTTGATAAATTGATGTTTACAAGTGAGGAACAAATAATAGTATATTGTAAACCTAGGCGGTCAAGTAATTATTTTCCAGGCTGAAAGAAGAAATGGATAGGCGAGCTTTAGCGAAGCCTGGAATATCATTTTACCTCCCATGGTTTACACATTATTTTTTTGAGGACTGACATCGAAAGTAGATTTGCCGCTGAGCGTGCGTTTTCATCATTTTGCCGCTCGCCGAGCGTTTTGGGTTTCCGCGTGAACAAAATAGGTAGCCACGTCCGAATGTTTCCTTGACAACGCCCGTCATTTGTGGAAATAATCGCGTCACATGTCTAATAGACTGCGCGAGTAATGTTAACTTGATCGTCAATACATTTTTGCAATAAAATGGAATATGATATTTTCCTTTAATAATATGCTCAGTCGTCGAAAAAATAGTATGTATGCTACGAGCTAAAAGTGCGCTTGCCGCTTTTTCATGATTGCTGGATTAGGCTTTTCCTCAACCAGCAATATTCATGCGCAAGCGGCAAAAATGCACTTTCAGCTCTTAACATACAACGTACTATTTTATCCTACAACACCATCCTGCAATAATTTTTTCAACATAGCTCTCATCCAGGTTATTATTTTGAAATTGACAGAACTGTCAACAATTATAAAACAATTTGCAAATGTTTGCAAATCGAATAGCGTCTGTAACTGCAGCGCCATCTACACGTAGTTAGACATAACCTTCTACAGAAATCTATCTGATGTTAATTTTATATTAAAAATGTAATGAATGAATCGCTAAAATTAAGTTTTATTGAGCAACTAATTTTATAAAAGGGGAATAGCTATTATTTAAAGCAAAAAAGTTCTCGTTCTCGTTTCTATGGAGATGGTAAAATTCGATTTTCTTATAATGTAGGATGAAAAATCATTTACAGTGCAGAATTTGTATTCGCAGTAAGTGAGGTTATATACCACTATACGTGCAGCAGACAAAATAGTTGTTTTTGTTGCTAAAATCTGTTTTATATTTGGAAGGTAGAAAAACCAAATCCTCCATGTGCACGTTTTATACGTTTTCTTGATAAATAATAATTTTATATTGGTAGACATATGAAAATGCACTTACCTCAAGAATAAACAGCAGTACTGTATTATTTAGTTTCCATGTTGAACTTGGTTTTGTAGTGTGACTAGCATAAATATCTATCAATCACACTGAATATAAAATATTAATATTATAATTGCATAGTAATATGTTGCTTAATCAGTTGTTTGAAAGAGCTGTGTTTCCGCGGAATGTGATGACTGGTAATGATTGTAAAATGTATGTGAATTGTGTGAATGCATTAGATATTTAGAAATAGATTAAGTTTGTACTTCGAATATTGTTACATGATAATATACTTTAATCGACATTGACTGCACTAGCTATTAAATCGGGGAAAAAGAGTAAAGGGTTCGCCGGTTTTTACGATAACACAGATCTTAAAATGTGTCGAAACAGATGGAAGCGTTCCTGTTACCCTCGGCTTAGCTCAGTCGTGAAGGGGTAGTTCGAAAGCTCAGTTAAAAACCGACGGCACTTACCCTATAACTCTGCTCAAAATCGTATTACCCAAAGCGCCACTTGCTTTTAAAGGACATGCTTCCGTGACCAAAGCAAAAAAGTTCACGGTCGCTATTCCAGAAAAGCACTGGGTTCGCTGCGAGTCGCCTCTTCACTGTCGCTCACCAAGCTCCACCAGGTCTGCCGGAGCACACAAGAGCGGCCTTAAAAACAACTCACCTGCGAGGCCGCTCTACTGAAAGATAAGCTTAATTCAAGCCGATATTCTTAGGGCTTGGTCAATAAAAAAAAACATGTTTAGGCTTTACACTTCAGTACAAGTGGCCTTGGCCAATTACGAGTGGAAGACCCCAAAGGTTTCTAAAATGCTACTAAGAAATAGGCTGGCTTTAACAAAATTAGTATTTAATGAATTAAACACACAAAGAGTTTCAAGATAAATATACAAGCGGTACACCCTAGCTGAAAATTATAGGGAATCCCAGCAAAAGTTATCTTAATTGCTAAACAATACCACAAAAATTTCACATGCAAAACGAAAGGAAAAACAGGGAAAGTTTTTCCCACAGTTACTTTTCAAGACAAAAGTTAATATTTATACGGCCCTTTAACAAAGGGAATCGGCGCACACAAAAACAAATACGGCACTTCCGCGAAGCACTTAATTGTGCAATCCAATTAAAGGTTGATATTAATTTAATTTAATTTAATTCGCACTCAGCCAACAGCCGTTAGGCCAATTATAGGCGTCGCTTGAATAGCCAAATCATGGTTATCTGGAGATGACGGGGCCGGCCTGGTGATTGCTCGGCTACGAAGCTCGAAACGGTGACAGCAGCACCCACAGCGTAGAAGAGGATGGAGTCGAAAATTCGGCCGAAATGGTAGCTGAAGAAGTTCCTCCCCAAGGATGTTCAAAGAAAGCAGCGATTCAGGACATGACACAACAGAATTTGCAGCGGCAATTCTTCTCACTAGGTACGAGAATAACTTACGAGGCTTAATGAAGAGTGTCTTTTTGTTTTTAATGTGCACTAAGGCAAAATGGTTCTCCCACAGGCAGGTGAGCAGAACCCGAAACGGAATAAAACGACCTCACCCCGGAAATTTATTACGTCGGTCACAACGCGCCAAAACGTCTAGCGAACTTCCGCTCAAACAGTCTACCAAATCGCCGAGACGGCACAATTAATTACATCACACTTGTTAACACGAAAACGAAATTCTTGACTAAAGCCGCCGCCGTGCGCGGGAAACGCGGGCGGTGGGGGAAGATTCATACACGGCTGTCTTAGTTCACAGCTCAACGGAAATTAAATTTTACAATTGAATTGCCGCGGCCAAAACGATGACCAAAAAATTCGTTCCCCTGTCCCCGAGTAAACATCTCTCTCTGGCAGCAGCCGACTGAATTTCCTGTCTCGCCATTGCACAACGGAGTGTAATATTGCCCAAAGAGCCCGGGGGAGCAGCCGATTAACAAAGCCTATGGGAAAATAACGGAGCTGACTATGCAATCCCCGAAAAGCCCCCAACATATCGAATAGCAAGGGAGACCTGTTAAGAAATCCAAGCGTCAAGTTATTGAAAAGAAACATTAAGCTTTAAAGCCTCGTTCCATTATTGCTTAGGACAAAGGGTTTACTCGAAATTTATTTTCTCCGAGAGGTTTAGACCAAGCGAGGCGCAAATGTTTCACGAATTCTTAGCCCATCGATGTCAGGGTTGCGAAACAAACAAAGAAATTCATACGCGGTACAGAAGTGCTTACGGAGGTCATTTTCCCAAATTGATCTTTGAGACGACCGAGAAAGTTGCTAGAAGATTCGCTTACTAACTATTCGGGTTGAGAAAGCCGACACTACTCGGGATCCCAACCACGCCATGACGGATAACGTCAAATAACAGAGTGAGAAGAGAGAAGAGGTATGAAAGACCGGGTACGCCGGTGGAAAATACGAAAAGCCCCAATCAGGCACTGGCAGTTCGGTGAAGCCTAGAAAAACCCCTCCCCGGACCAGGGAAGCGAACGACATATGATAATTAATGTCCCACAGGAGGGTACTCCGCCAGGGGTTCCATTACAACCTCCGACCAAAATTCAAAATGTTTTCAAAAATACAACAAAACACGGGACACTCCACCCGGTGAAGGCTGGTGCCCAACATCCTCAAAAAGAATGCCGACCATGGCCGAGCGACCATGGCACGCGTCCATGGGGTGACGGATAAGCGAGACGACCGGACCCACTGTCAGCTCACTCACCGGTCCCATGACACAGTTTTAGGGGAAAAGTGCCAAAGGCAAAATGGGTGAGGGCAATGACAGGTGTCGCCGGACACACGGTAAAAGGAGGCTAGAACGAAGGAAGAAAGATGAGAAAGAAGAGGAGATACCCCACCTGGGATTTGGTTTGCCCTTGAAAGAGCTTGTAACAATAGGGAGAAGTCATACCTGTGAACTCTTCTGACCAACCGACCAATCGAACACAGGGAGTATTTGTAAAGATTACAAACACAAAAAAAGGAAGTCCATAATCCAACCCCAAAGGGTATCTGAAGAGGGCACGCTGCGCGTCACGGGATCCGTCATTGTGTGAGTCCCACAGCAGGAATACCAACAAGGAAAGAAAGGACGAAAGGTTGCGACAGAGACTGTCAAGAATTGTCATTGATCGATGGTAGTATAAAAAAAGAACAAAGTCCACCGAAATTCTCAATCGATGACGATGCCGAAAGCCCAATCGTCTATGAATTCGCCAGATTCGAGACCGAAAATGACTCCGACACCAAACACCAAAAGAAAATCCGGAAAAAACAAAGTCCCCAATAAATGTCAAACATAAACTTCACTAAAGAAACAACATGCAAACAGCCTGGCCAGTACTGTCACACGAAGCTCAAAAGCTAACAGCGAAATTGTTCCTCCCAAAATCCAAAGGGCAGGGACAATACGTGACGACCTAAAGTCATCAGAAGTCTTCAACGAAATTGTTCACAAGGAACCCAATACATGACCTAAAGTCATAAAAAGTCTTCAACAAAATTGTTTACAAAGAACACGGAATGTGATAACCTAAAGTCATCAAAAGGAAATTCGGTAGGTGACGACAGATCGTCAATAAATAAGTCACTTAAGACAAAACGACAACAGGCGACTAAATCTCGACATACTCCCACACAACTAAGTCAACAAACGAAAAGGTGCGATAATAAGTGTACATGACACTTCGACAAGTGTTAATGCACTCAATGAAATCAGCAAACAAAGTTAGGCGATACACGATAAAAAATGAGAGCGAAATAAGAGTCAATCAAAAAGAACTACGCAAAACCAACTAAGAAGATGGTTTGAGAGACCTTAAAAATTCGCATACGCGGATCTCACAAACGCACCAACGCACAAAACCACATCTTAACAACGAACCAATACACAATAATGAAGGCGGAATGATTTCCAACTCATCAACAAACAACAACGAGGCACCACATCAAGGAATGAGTATAATAGTGCTTATAAGTTAACACATTGACAGTTGTAATAGGTTTTTTGACATAACTAGTATTTTTTTCTTTGTAACCAACTACCTACACTGTTACAAAAATCCACATGCAAAGCCTGCTTTGAATCATAAAGCAAAAAAACAGACTATAGATCAACATTTATAAGCGGTTTGTGTCCGAGACCATGCCGTTTAAAATTTTGCAAACCATTGAAGACGGCGAAGTTTGTTTATCGATTGTCCCATCAATATGGGAAGAAAATGGGGTATTAATTGGCCTAATTAACCTAGCAGACTTGCTGCCAAATTAAGACACCAAGAAAATACACAGCCTAATTCTACCTGGGATAATAGTATATTATACATCAATGTAGCGAAGAGCAGTATTATAACCTGAGCGCATATTAGATACTGAGCGCGCAGCGCGAAGTATCTAAAGCGCGAAGGTTATAAGACGATTCGCTACCGTGGTGTATATACTATTTTTTGCACTACCAAACGACTTAATACCTAAATTCCCAACAAATTTCGAAAATATTTTAACTGTCAACCTGACAATACAGCTCTTTAAAACGTCAAAATTAAAATAGTCGTATTTGGTAACTTAGCAATTTATTAGTTACCACGGTAAAAATTGTTTATTTTACTTTCTCTCCCTTGGTGGAGAATAGTAGATTATGCAATAAGGGAGAGAAATGCGTTATTTTGCTGAGGTGCAATTTCTGACTCGAGGGCGAAGCCCGAGAGTCAGATTTTGCACTGAAGCAAAATAGCATTCTCTCCGAGTTGCATATACTATTTTTTTCACGTTGCAGGAAGATTAAAATCGAAAAATCCGTTTTTTTAAACGTCATTAATTGACATTTTAGTTACAATTATTTTAAAATTAGTAACCTATGGTAAATTTTAAAGTTGGTGGCACTGTAAGTCATTATGACAAGAGTTAACAATTATGTCAAATTCGAGGTTAGCAGGTTAGTTTTTGCGTCAGTTTGTGTCAAAACTCACGCAAAACCTAACCTGATAACCTCGAATTTGGCATAATTGTTGTGTCAGTCATAATGAAAACTCCCTAGGGAAATTTTTGTCTTATTTAGTCTCTAGGGTGCAAATGTTCTACTTCTGTCACAATTTTGATGCTATAGAAACGGACTTCTACTCCCGGTCGTGGAAAAAATCAACTTCACGACCTAAAAATATGCCAATAACGGTGCGTTCTGAGACTAGTAGTGCAAAAAATGATTTATTTAAAGAAAAGAGAGTTTACAACTACGAAAGAAGCTGAAGATCAACTTAGATTAATGGAGCAACATGCTGATACAGAAAATCTGGTGTGATACACTCACACATCTTCCTTTTACAGTGATCTTATAATTAGCCAAAAACTTGATTTTTAATTTATAAGCATTGGTCAAATTTTTTCAAAAATTAAAAATTCTACAAAAACGGTACCAAATAGAGCGTTAGTTGAAGAGACAAATTTTCTCTAAAATTATAAGCTGAATTCAAAAATGTAATAATATACCGGGTGTTCTATTTAAGATAGGACTAGAAAAAACACGAAAAAACCATTTTAGAAGTATTCAACTAGAAAATCACCTATCTCACATCAATACACATTCAAAATGGAATAAAAATGTAAAGTTTGAAAAAAATCGTTCTAAACGTTTTTGGAAAAATCGAAAAAAGATGAGAAATCCGGTTATGCGATTTCCTTCAAAAGCTTTCTGTCATATCTACAGAGTACACAATAGTTATTTGTTTCATTAGTACAAAAAATGCATGATTTCGGGACAAGTAAGACAGATCGCCGGAAGACGCGCAGTGGAGTCCGTCGAGTCTTACGCGTCCTGAAAACGCATTTTTTGTGCGAATGAAACATACTATTTTTTCTCCAACTACTCATAAATTCGTTAACATGACTTATTGTTTAGAATCATACATTGTAGGTTATATTGTAAAACTGTCATGGCACAAATAAACAAGCGTCCATTTTTGTACTAGTGCAAATATGAATCGAAAAGTGTACAGTTGCCAAGGTAATTGGTGAACACCCCGAAATGACTTAGTACTTTTTATACAAAATTATTTGAAAATATGGCGTCTTATTCGTGTGGTTGGAGAAAAAACTTATATATGCAGTTTCAATGCCATACCTCTTTTCGTTTTTGAGATATTCTGTTCACAGACACACACACAGACATACCAATGAACAAAAACATGTTTTTTGGGCTCAGGGGACTATAAAACGTGAAGATCTGTTGAAAACTTAATTGTGAGTTTTTGGGGTGAATCCAATACTTCCTTTATAGTAAAAAGAAGTAAAAAAGAGGCCACTATTTTTATTTTTTTCAGTTACCAATAGCTTCTAATTGTGACATGATTTTATTCACTTTGCAGTATGCAGCCACTAACGCTTGCCAATTTCATAACCTAACTCTTTAAGAACTTTTAGTTTTATTTAAGTACATTCCACACCAATAAGACTTGAGAAGCATTTAATGCACACATTCTTGCTTTATTGTGCCCGTTAACAAGGTTACAATTTCTTAAGTGTAAAAGGTTTGAAAATAGGACTTAGGATACCTACAAGAGTATTTTGTAAATAATTTTTAAAACAGTTTTAAGACATAACAAGTTTATACCTACGTGGTTAAAGCAAATTTGTCGTGGAATGTTGTATCAAAACCAGAGAGTTTTATAAAGTACAGTGAACAGTAATAATAAAACTTCTACAAAACTATAACCAGAGGAAGACCAAACGGCTCTATGATTCAGTTTTAAAGTACACTGCAAGGATTTTTAATAAACATTTATACTCTAGAAATATACTTAGCCTTCAATAAACCAAATTTAAAACTAATTAATCTAGAAACATCGTTTATAAAACCTCCATAAAATAAGAACCATGCTAAATAGCATTTAAATTGTTACTTGGGAAAGCAGATAAGTACTTAATTGTCCCTATATTCAGAAAATTCTAAGTTGTCTAAATATAGTGGAGGTAAACTACACGGTACGGCGCGATAACCGTGTACGCGGCCACGTCTACCAGCGGTGTAAAAATTGCGATATAAGAGTGAATTTAAAGGAATTTAATAAGTATTTGTTGTGTGACGAGAGTATTAGAGTGTGCTGATTCAGTGAGTTGTGAAGATTTCTTTAAAGGATTAATAACTAAAGGAAGAAAAGCATATAGACGGGCTACGAAGGCCAGATGTTGCCAAACGTACAGCTGACGCGAGCGCGGGAAGAACGCAGCGGCCGGCGGCGCGGCTGAGTGTACGCGAAGTTTACAAGCCGAGCTAAAGCGCGATAACATTAAGTGGCACAAGTACTCACGAAAGTGCGGGTATAAAGCGGCGCGCTAAATTATCGAAAATAATTTAAGTAAAAAGTTTAGACCAAATAAAGTGATAGTGATAACAGTGTCAAACAGGCGAGGTAAAGGTGAAAGGCGAGCAGTACAATAGATACGAAATTTAAATGTATGAGGGAGGATCAAAATACAGCGGAACTGACGAAGGTAGCACATCGGAAGAAGGTAGTAAGAAGCGGCTACCCCTCTATTTTTAGCAAGAGCGTAAAAATTAAAAGAACCCCAACAAAAAAGAGCGAAAATAAAGAAGATATGGAGGACTAGAAGAATATGATGAAACAATTGATGTTAGATGTTAAAGACATTAAAAGAGATCAAAAAGAAAATAAATAAGATATTAAGGAGATGAAAAGGGAACTACGAGAACTGAGGGAAGAGCAAAAGAAAGATCGAGAAGAAATAAAGAACTTGAAGACGCAGAATGAGCTCTTATTAGACAAAGTCAATGCCATGCATCAGGAAAAAAAGAAACTCCAAAAGGAACTCGATATAATAGATAAAGAAAGAAGAAAAAATAAAATGATAATGTCTGGGATGGCCATAGATACAGAGGACAAGGGAAGTATAAAAGAAGCAACAGAAAAGGTAATTAGAGACTTCCTAAATATAGACCTAAAAATCAAAGATGTCACAAAGATCAACAACAATATGGTTAGGATAGAAATGGGGACATTTGAAGAGAAATTATTGATATTAAAGAATAAATACAAACTGAAAGGAGTTAGACAAATGAGAATTTTCTTCAACAATGACGAAACTAAAGAAGAGAGGAAAATATAGAAAATATTAAGAGATAAAGCAAATAAACAAAGGAAATCAGACAAGCATGTAAAAATAGGCTATCAAAAGATAACAATAGCTGGGGAATTGTGGCGCTGGAGCCCATCAGAGAAAACTATAACAAAAAACTGAAAAGTATTTTAGGATGGAAAAAAATCGGTGGCGACAATGGCGATGGATAAGGACATGCAACAAAGGAAAACTACTAGAGAGAATGTGGAATACAAAAAGATAAAGAAAGAAAAAAGATGTACAGATGAATGGAAATTTGGTAACTGGAATGTTAGAGGAATAAATGGGAAAGAGGACGAGTTAATAGAAGAATTTGAAAAAACAGGAATGAAATTTATTGCGCTCACTGAAACGAAAAAGAAAGGGCAAGGAGTTTGTACCTTAAGAAATGGACACTTGTTAATATACTGTGGAGTTGGAAAAGATAAATGGGCGCAAGAGGGTGTCGGGTGTCTAATACATAACGACAGTATAGGTTTAGTATCAAATTGGAATTTTATAAATGAAAGAATTATGAGTCTGCAATGGAACATAACAAATAACAGAAGAACCACAATATTTATTGTTTACGGTCCAAACAAAAATGATAGAAAAGAAGATAAAGAAAAATATTGAGAAGAACTGCAAGATCAGGTGGATAAAGTGGAAGATTATATGGTAATAGGCGATTTTAATGGTAGGGTAGGAAACGACTACAAAAACGGCGCTGGAGTTGTTGGTAAATATGGAGAGCGAACAAAAAACTCAAATGGTAATAGAATAATAGATTTTTGTAAAATGAATGAATTAATAGTAGCAAATACATTTTACGAACACAAAGACATTCACAAATACACCAGAGAGGTTAAAAGTAGACAAGAAAAATCCATTATAGATCTATTATTGACCAAGAACTCAGAACGCCATGCAATAAATGATATAAAAGTCAAGAGAGGTTATGAAATAAGTTCAGACCACTACTTAGTGGAAATTAGATATAAAGAACAAACGAACAAGAATACTGAGAAGAGAAGAAAAGAGTTTGTAAACGTAAGAAGTTACAAACTACAATGTGAGGAAATTAGAATCCCATATCAGACCGAAATTAAGAACCAGATACAGACACAAAAAATAATGGAAATTGAAGACCTTGAACAATTATGGGAAGCGTTTAAAAATATAGTATTAGAAGCAGCGAGAAAAATATGTGGAACAGTTAGATACATCGAAAACAGGAAACATACCCCCTGGTGAAACGCACAGATAAAAAATGCAGTGAGGGAAAAGAAGAAGGTATGGAAACTATATTTGAAATCGGGAAGTAACTATGATCACGAAAATTACAAAGGAAAAAGGAAAAAAGTAAATGTATTGATCAAAGAAGCGAAACAGAAGACATGGGAACAATTTGGGCGCAAAATGGAAGAACAAGGCAAAGGAAACTCAAAATTGCTATACAGAACACTCAAAAATCTAGGAAAAGGAAACAAAGCAAAGCAAAAATATATCAAAAATAAGGAAGGGGTAATACTGACAACAGAAGAAGAAATAAGGGCAAGATGGCTACTACACTATTCAGAACTATTCGAAGTGAATGATGCAGAAGAAGAAGAAAATGACACAGCCCAACAAGTGTGTGAGCCAGAAAACGAGATAGAAATAGATGAGATAACAAACGCTCTTAACAAACTAAAAATAGGAAAAGCTCCAGGATACGATGAAATTAAACCGGAATTTCTTAAATTTATGGGGAAAGAAGGAAAATTAATATTACTCAAGATAATGAACATGGCATTGTCAACAAAAAAAGTACCTAAAGACTGGAAGCTGGCAGTAATAGTGCCAATATTTAAGAAGGGAGACGCCACATTATGCAATAACTACAGAGGAATATCTCTGCTCTCAGTGGCTGAAAAAATGTATGAAAGAATATTGGAAAATAGATTAAGATTACACATAGAACCCTCCTTACTGGGAACCCAAGCAGGATTTAGACCAGGACGGGATACGCAGGATTGGATATTCTCCCTGAGACAAATATCTGAAAGAGTATTGAGCGGAAATGGGAAGGTTTTTCTGTGTGCAATAGATTTGGAAAAGACATTTGACACTATACCGCGAAGCAGAATCTGGGAAGCGTTAGAAAATAAAGGAATCCAGATCAACCTTCTGAATGCAGTTAAGAGTATGTATACCAAAACTGACAATTTAGTACGAATAGAAAACAGCTACACAAAAAACTTTTATACTAAAAAAGGAGTTAGGCAGGGGGGTATACTAAGCCCTTTATTATTTATAACCGTAATGGACGAAATAGCGAGAAGAGCAAATCAACTCATAAAAGGTGTACAAGTGGGAACAAATCGCCTCAAGCCAATCATAGTAAAAGAATTCCTTTATGCGGATGACCTCATACTAGTAGCACGGAAAGAGTTGGAAAAATCCATTAGGATATGGCAAGAAGTTCTAAGAGAATTCGGAATGAATATTAATCAAAAGAAGACGGAAATTCTAACGGTCACAAAGGATGAAGAACATATAAATCTGATAATAGATGGACAATTGCTAAACTTAACAAACGAATTAAAATATCTGGGAGCAATCATTGACAGTAAAGGAAATATAGAAGCCAATGTGGAAAACAGAATAAAGTCAACGACGAAACTTTTCCATGCGTTAAAACCCAGTTTCCTAAACAAAAAAGAAGTGAGCAAGCAAACGAAAATGAAAATATATAAGACAGTCTTCGTGCCAACTTTAATATATGGAAGTGAATCATGGGTTCTGACGGAAAAATTGAAATCAAGAATTACGGCAATGGAGATGCGAATTCTAAGAAAAATAGAGGGGATTACCAGAAGAGACAAAATTAGAAATGAGACCATTCGAGAAAGACTACAAGTTACAGCGATAGTCGACAAAATCCACAAGAAACAACTTAGCTGGTTTGGACATTTAGCAAGGATGAAAGACGACAATTTAGTAAAAGAAATATGGGACGTAGGATGGGATAAGAAGAGGAATAGAGGAAGACCCAAGAAAACTTGGAACCAAGAAGTAGCTCAAACACTCGCCACAAGAGGATATAGCTGGAACGAAGCTAGAAACAAGACTACGAACAGAAAGGAATGGAAGACATTTTGCGGAACAAAACAAGCCTCGACACCTAACGGTAATGGAGGAAGCTGATAAGTCCTAAATATAGTGCTTTTAGAAATCAGCAAATTCCAGGAATTTCGTTTTTGGAAACTGCCCCAGTGACATTTCCAATAACTGGATTTACAGCATTGTAACAATAATTAGCATTTAACACTGAACAGAAAAAAGAAGACACTATTCAATTCAGCAGTATCCAATATGTAGGAAAGTGGCCTGGAGTCTACTCAAAAATGTTCAATCTCTAGCGTGCATTTAAAACTTTTTTAAATGCGACATATGCCGCGGGAGTTAGCTAGTATAAAATAAAATAAAAAATATAATAAACTTCTAACTGAATATAATTTTAATATTTAAAACAAATTGAAAAGCAAAATTCATAGAATTTTTAACAATTTACAAATACTGAATTATGCAGATTAAAAGACGTTGGCATTGCAAATTATATATTGCTCTATTGAGGCGAGGAAAGTAAAAATAATTTCTTTTTAACTACTTCTTTCCGTTGAGAGCCTGTTACTCCCACACTTTGAGTAGTTTTATAACGTGAATTAAGGAAGAATGCTCTTTTATGGGGGTCACAACCACCAAAGGTGTTCGTATGTTTGGCGGGGAGCGTAAGATGTAACTACCTGCTGACTGCAAGCACAAACACCTTATCAGCCGACTACACGCTCTCTCAACTAACTACTTAGTGAATGGATGATAATTAAAGTGATGTGGAATAATGGTACAATCTCTAAGACGTTTCAGGTCAAGTTTAAAATAAAGTTGTTTATTGAAAATTTTATATGCATTTGATTTTGTATTACTATAGTTTCAATACTATATTATGACTACAAACTGCTTATAAATATAAACTACCACATTTACAGTTCCTATCAACAATACATAGTTAAAACTATGTTACACCAAACTTATATTTACCAGCACATAACCGTCACAAACATATTATATAGATACTTAAAAACTACAATGTTAGCAATGTTAGCATCTTATCTTTTACGAAATATCAAATTATTTCACCTTCAGTTATTATAAGACTACTAGTTTACATTATATTAAGATTCATTCCTCTGCTCCTAACCAATATTTTGTGTGTGACAAAATATTTTTACCTAACAGTTTCACATTTACAAATCATCTTCTTTCCTGTGCTGTAAGACCTGATGTATTGCAGAAATATTTTTTCAGCATTAATCTGCATACACAAACAAACCAGCGGTTTTCTCCTAAGTATGTGACTTCATATGTAAAACTAAACTACTTTTACATGTTGCTTTGTATTCACAAACGCAGCAATTGTATGGTTTTTCTCCTGTGTGAGATCTCATATGTGTAACTAAATCACATTTCTGTGTTGCTTTGTAACCACAAACGCAGCAACTAAATAGTTTTTCTCCTGTATGAGACCTTATATGTCTAACTAAAGAATGTTTATATATTGCTTTGTATTTACAAATAGAGCAGCTGTATGGTTTTTCTCCTGTGTGAGATATCATATGTTTATCTAAATGACCTTTCAGCGTTGCTTTGTATTTGCAGTTTTTCTCCTGTGTGAGATATCATATGTTTATCTAAATGACCTTTCAGCGTTGCTTTGTATTTGCAAACAGTGCATTTGTATGGTTTCTCTCCTGTGTGAGACCGTATATGTCTGACTAAAGAGCTTTTATCTGTTGCTTTATATTCACAGACCGAACAACTGTACGGTTTTTCTCCTGTATGAAACCTCATATGTGTAACTAAATCACATTTCTGTGTTGCTTTGTAATCACAAACGCAACAACTAAATGGTTTTTCTCCTGTATGAGACCTTATATGTCTAACTAAAGAATGTTTATATATTGCTTTGTATTTACAAATAGAGCAACTATATGGTTTTTCTCCTGTGTGAGATATCATATGTTTATCTAAATGACCTTTTAGCGTTGCTTTGTATTTGCAAACAGTGCATTTGTATGGTTTTTCTCCTGTATGAGACCGCATATGTATCATTAGATCACATTTCTGTGTTGCTTTGTATTTACAAACACAGCAACTGTATGGTTTTTCTCCTGTATGAGACCTCATATGTCTAACTAAAGAGCTTTTATTTGTCGCTTTGTATTCACAAACAGAGCAACTATATGGTTTTTCTCCTGTATGAGACCTCATATGTTTATCTAAATGACCTTTCCGTGTTGCTTTGTATACACAAACAGAACAACTATATGGTTTTTCTCCTGTATGAGACCTCATATGTTTATCTAAATGACTTTTCCGTGTTGCTTTATATTCACAAACAGGGCAGCAGTAGGATTTCTTTCCACAAATCTCCATAGTTATATTTATATTGTTTTTGTCAAATGTGTTGTTTTTATAGTCTTCATTTTTTAATGTGAAGTCTTCTTGTTTAATATTGATTTCTGTATGAATACCGATTTTATCTACACTTTCAATGCCTTCTTGTTTTATACACAATTTATCAAGATTTACATTGTTATCCATGTTCTCTGGTATACAAGATGCAGTTTCTGTGGAACCAAAAGACTTACTCTCCACAGTTTCATGTTTAATAATCATTATGTTGAATTCTTTTAATGAGTCAGCCATAGTTGGATATATTCACCCCTACAACAAAAGTAGATTGTCATTACGAGTTTGGCAATATGGGAGTATTGTGCACGCAAAGTAATTAGTTCAAACACGTTATTAGCGTTACCGTAACAGTCTCTTATTTCGAACGTTTGTGAAAGCAATTTAATTGTAGCTATTTAATAGTGGAAAAAATTGCCTATTGGATTTGAGCGATATTGCTAGAGACTTATTAGGTAGGAGATTTTACAAGAAAAATATTAATAATGTACTTATTCAATAGAATAAAAACTGTCCGATTGTTCGACACAAATAGTTCGTGCCTGTTTTCTGTGTAAAGTGTGTCAGATAATAAGAAACCAATGGCCACATACCAACTCTTTATGAATGGTAAATTTATCCAAAAAAATCACACAATAGGACTACAAAATAACGTAAATATTTTATTTCTCAAACAAAGTAGAAAATATTATTGAGCTATTTTTTATACAAAAATGATTCAGTACGTAGAGCATAAGTGATAAATAGTAAAAAGAATATCTTGCTTGAACATATACAGTCCTCCAGATTAATTTGTGGGATGTCAGCAAACCCAAAACAAAATGATTTTCATCGTACTTTAATTGAAAAATACACACACAACTGAATTTTGTCCTTAATTCCTACTGTTTATTTATTTTCATATGGGGTAATACTGGTAGGGAAAGTTATATCGCTGTGGATTAGTATATTAAAAGCTCCACTTTAAATAATTGCTGTGATATCTTTTACGTTGTGTTGCAATAAATGAATTTAAATTAATTAGAAATTTAATAGTGTGAGCTCATTCTAACACCAAGACGCACTATTTAAATTGAGAAACACCATAAACTCAATTGATGTAATGGTACTCTAATTGTAAAATTGATCTCAGAGATAATTTGGATTTACTGAACACAACTAACATTTATTTCAGTCGCATTCACTAAGAACCGCGGCTTCACTCCTGGTTCACAAGTAATGTGTGGTATTAAACCATACACTAGAGGTCACTTCACAACTTGATTCAAACAAAACTATTTATGAATATTGAAATTTCAATCTAGACATCTTTATTTTTATTTTTATTTTGTGCTCAGCCAACAGCCGTTAGGCCAATTATAGGCGTCGCTGTACATTTATGGGGACTTCCAACCCCACTAACGACTGTCATGATGTTATTATGACATCCGGGACCAACTATTTCCGTGGCAGCCGTACCAAGAGGCGCCGAGAGAAGCAGCCGTGAAACTCCCATCCACGTTCTGACCAGAAAGAGCGTAGCTTAACTCTACTGATCGTACGTGGACGCTTGTTCAAGCTACACCACCTGGGGTCAACTTATTGCAACAATGGATTTTTTTTTTGAGCAGGAACTTTAATGTTGGCACCCTTGCTTGCTTTTGACTTTGTGAACTCATTGCTAACTCTTGCTGTTCTTTGTCAGTCAAATACAGCTTGGTTTGACCTGTATTCAAAAATTTCCTTTAAAATTTGCTATATCTGATATCACAGATAAGCAAATAATACTCAAAACATTTTACAATCTTGTTTTATTACACACAAAACAAAAAGAGGTTATGTTTACGAAATTTGGCCAGGAGAAACGGACCCTCGCGTCACAAGAAAATGAGAGCCCTGTTGCCACGTAAACCGCCGTATTTATGGCAAATAAGTCGGTTTCCATGGTAACAAACGAAATATGTAACGGCACAGAGTTCATAATAACAAAACTAAACATGCGTACTGTATTTTCTACTAGTTAATCAACAGTTGTGTATGCTTAGAATTAAAGGGAAATTCTACAAAGTATGTTCTATAAATGTTTATTCACCTACAGAAGAAGCTGAGAAAGAAACCATAGAAATATTTTATGAATGAAATGCAAACCGTTTGTGACACGGCGCCTAAATGATGCAGTAATCCTACTTGGAGGCTTTTTATTTTCTGATACAACTAATGAAAACGTGTTACAGTGATCCCAAAGCGGAATTCCCAAAATACACGTTCGAAAACCGTCGAGAGCAGTACAGTTGTCCGTTCTGAAGAAATGAATCCTCCAATATAGCGGAGAAAAATGGCCCATCAGGCCGTCGGGAAATTGCAGAACGGAAGATCATCAAATTCAACACGTGGACAAGCACAAAAACAAACACCCCCAACAGACACTACTTCACTCCAAGCTGGCCCCTCATCAACTCTTTGAAAAAAAACACGCCACGCGGTCCTAGACAGATGCACTAGCTTGCAACGTGCAGGGGGAACTCGTTAGTAGCATGATCTGTGCAACTGTGACCAATCAAAGAGCGAAAAACAACCGATTGACGAACTTTCTAGAACAAAGCTCTGTTCGGAATCTTTAAAATTCTAAATAAACCACGGCAAATAATTATGAACGAGAAGATTAAAATGGCCGTTACAGTTGTTTGAAATTGTGAACCACCAACTGCCTGAACACCATTCGATGAACTAGCACACGTAGAAATATGACTGGAAAGCCTATATACAGCGAAGTTGTAATTATTAAATAGAAGATACTCCAAGAAGTGGAATTTAAAAATGGCCTGACAAACGGTCTCATTTTATGTCATTTAGTAGCTGCGCAAAACTGTATCATCTGCAGTTCAACTTTTGCGCATACAAACATACATAAATATACATGGAGAATACCGGAATTGAGGAGTGAACCAGATAAACCACATTTTAATATATAAGACAACAGCAGTGGCAATACAGGATGTACGCATTGTACGTACATAGAAGGCCTAACTGCGATTCAGACCACTTTCTCGTCGTTACTATAATGGTGAAAACTACAGTAAAGGGTAAAAATACGAAAAGAACGGTGGGACAGTGAAAATACCATAAATGAACTATCGTTGTATAACGCTGCTGAGTGTGACGTTTCAAGTGCTTTCGTGTGTTTTATATAATATGTTAGCAAAATACGCAGATAGTATACAAGGTATCCCATGACATGATTGCCATAATTTGAAGGATATGTTGCCAAGCAATTTCAAGTTATAAACGTCTAATGAACATATGTTCAAAACTCGATCGTAATTGTGCTGCAAGCAGTTGAAGTTTTAGAAAACCATACTAATGCACCGAATTTGAATTCGCTGTTATTATAAAAGTCAGGGTGGCTGTGATTCAACAATTGTTATTCAGGTCACCCGACCTTACTCCCTAGATATTTTTCTTTGAGGAACACTGAAAAGTCTTGTTTATGCAGAAACTCCTGAAAGCAGAGAACAACTTGTTGCTAGGATTATGTATGCCGCAGAAAATCTTTGTGGTGATCATGAGACTATTAGCAGAGCTACCTCGTCTGTTCTGAGAAGAGCTCGAATGAGTATACAGCAGTTGGGTGGACATTTTGAACAATTACTGCAATAAAACAATTTTCAATATAGCACTAGAGACAATAATAAGGACAGTCCACTATAGCGGAGTTATAAATACCAAAAATGTAAACATCAAGTACACATTGAAATCAAACTTGCCATGAAACAAATGTACGTTGTTTTATAGTTTGACAGTTCAAATTTAGTTTTGATAACTGCAACAGCTATTATACAAGCTAATTTTGATATAAGAGCTGTGCAGCCAAAATTAATTTAACGAAATAAAATTTTAGAGCTATGATTTACTATGACTAGAAGTTCCTTATCTCTGAAAGAAAGCTTTGGACGACTTCGTGCTGCATTTAGTGACCAAGCGCCTTGGCAGAGGACTGTTTGTAGCTGGTTTAATGAATTTAAATTTGAACGAGTTTCACTCAGCGACGATTTATGTGAGGGAAGACCAACTTCAGCAGTTACCGAATTAAACATAAACGCCATGCGAAAAATGGTTTAGGAAGACAATCGAGTCACCTATAGAATTATTAGAAGCACCTTGGGCATTGGCAGGACTGCAATAACAAAATTTTACATAATCATTTCGGTGTAGGAAAAGTCTGTTGTCAGTTGACACCACCAGTTTAACAGAAGCACAAAAACAACAGCGTGTAGAATGGTGTAAGGAAACTCGGAAGAAATATGAGAAGGTAGGTCTAAAGCAGTTTACAACATGATAACTGGTGACGAAAGCTAGATATATGCATTTGAAACCGAATCTAAGCGGCAGTCCGCACAATGGGTGTTTCCGACAGATTCTAATCTAGTTAAAATGACGCGATTTCGGAAGTGTAGGTAAGAAAATCAACGTTTGCTTCTTTTCAAAATCAGGGCCTAACACAACTGTCGTGCTTGAAAATAAACGTACGGTTACCACATAATTGTACACAACAGTATGCCTGCCAGGCGACTCTTTAATCGAGCTATCAGAGAAGGGACACAGGCCTCATGGGACACTTTCAAAACGGCCAGGAATAGGTTTAAAAATGAGTTAAGGCGCAGCAAAAGATCTAGCTGGCAGAAATACTGTGCAGAGTTAAACTCAGTATCAGACTCTGCTAGACTGATGAAAATCTTAAGCCGCGAAACTAGTCAAACAGTAGGAGCGCTAAAAAAGGCCGATGGGATGTGGACAACATCCAGAGAGGAGTCGTTACAACATCTCCTGGAAGTCCACTTTCCAGGAGACGGCGCCATCCAGTTAGCACCCATAGCGGAACAGGAACCAGTTCCTAGAGAGAACTGGCAGTTCGCTGAGGGAATTATAACGGAAGGTGCAGTCACATGGGCAGTACAGGAGTTTGATCCCTTTAAGTCGCCGGGGCCAGATGGGATCTTCCCAGCATTGCTTCAGAAAGGCCTGGATATCCTTCTTCCACATATAGTAAGGGTATATAGGGCCAGCGTAGCAATGGGATGGGTCCCAGAACAGTGGAAGGCAGCCAGAGTGGTCTTTATTCCCAAGACGGGAAGGGAGGACTACACAACTGCCAAATCATTTAGGCCCATCAGTCTTACATCCTTTCTTTTAAAGACCTTGGAAAGGATCATTGATAGGCATGTAACGGAAAGGGTAATAAGAACACACCCATTCCACAGGAATCAGCACGCATACAGACGTGGAAGATCGACCGAAACTGCACTCCACGCTGTCGTGCACAAGGTCGAAAGGGCACTACACTATAAGGAAGTGGCCCTTGCAGTACTTTTTGACATTGAAGGCGCATTTGACAAGGCAAGAACGGCTACAATATGTCAAGCCTTACAGGCCAGGGAAACCCCTCCCGTTCTGGTCAGTTGGGTGAGAACAGCACTGGAGCAAAGAACCGTGACGGCAAACCTAGGGGACTGTTCAGTGAGGGCCAGGGTGACGGGAGGTTGCCCGCAAGGCAGTTGCCTCTCATCTCACCTGTGGTGTCTTATAATGGACGGTCTACTGGGATGCCTAACGGAAGAGGGCTTCTATGCACAAGCATACGCAGACGATGGACTGGTACTTGTTACTGGCAGGTTCCTAAATGTCGTTTGCGATAGAATGCAGGTAGCTTGCAGGATTATTGAAAGATGGTGTGAAGAGAAAGGTCTGTCGGTAAACCCACTAAAGACTGAGATCATTCTCTTCACAAAAAGACGAAAACTTCAGGGTCTGAGGATACCCATTATGTACGGAAGGCCACTTGCATTAGTGCAAGAGGTCAAGTACCTGGGGGTAATCCTCGACAGCAAATTAAGTTGGAGGTCGCATGTCGACAGGACGGTGAAGAAGTCGACAACGACCTTATGGCAGTTGCGCAGAGTTATAGGCAGGAACTGGGGGATAAACCCCAAGGGTGCAAGGATGCAGGGGCTGTCGTCAGGCAAAGTACCACATAGCGGGATTTGATTCAAAGAAATCGGTCTGGCTAATGGGAAGGAGCCGAAGAACCACAAATCTTTTGATAGGGATCTTGACAGGCCACTGTAAACTAAAGAGACACCTAACACTGATAGGAGTAGAGGAAGATCCCATTTGCCCAAGATGTGGGAGGGACGAGGAAACGTCCTTTCACTACTTGGGAGAATGTGAAGTGTACCAGCGACTGAGGTATAGAACCTTTGGAGCACCTACGCTTCGAATGGAAGAGTTGAACTCCCTATCCTGGGCCGAAATTCTGATCTTCATTAGAAAATCAGGAAGGTTTAAGCAGGGAGAAGAGCCCATCGAAGAGGACGATAATGAAGGCGGTTGAGGGGATGGCATGGGGTTGGCAAAAAGGGCCTATGGTGGCCTACTTGCTAGACTTCGGTCTCCCCACAACTACTACTACTACTACTACATGCCTGCCAGACGTTACTCAAAAAGTACATTTACGGCGCCCAAGAAGTGAGATCGTTCTACTTCAAGTCATACTGCACATCAAACAAAAGAATTTTTCGAGGCTTCCGAGTTAAAATTGCTAAGCCATCCCCCATACAGTCCCGACCTAGTACCTTCCGATTACTGTCTATTTCCTCGATTAAAGGATAAAATGCGTGGTGCGCGATTTAGAACTCCCAAAAATAATGTGGACAGCTTTAAAAACCTTGGTTCTCAAGTATTATTTACTAATCAAAGTTTACATTTGATTGGTTGTGAATACATTAACTAACGCTTGGCACTGTTTATGTTGGTGGCACTGTAAGTCTATGTCAAATTCGAGGTTATCAGGTTAAGTTTTGCGTCAGTTTTGACACAGACTGACAGAAAACCTAAGTTGCTAACCTCGAATTTGACATAGACTTACAGTGCCACAAACATAAACAGTGCCAATCGAATGACAGGCCGGCCTAAATTTCTTGTCCGCCATAGTACGTGTATATGTTACTGACAAAGTATAAAATCAGTCAATCCGCGGATTGTGCAGGTAATTTGTAAATTGGCAACTGTTTTAGGCAGTTTACAGCGCGACTAGCATATTTTAGACAATACGCGGTCTAACTTGCTACTTAAGCAATCTGAAGACCGACAAGAAGCAATTTGCACTTTGACTAAGCAGTTGTACCATAATGCAAAAATGGAGAAATGTACTCAGTTATCAAGATTAATTGTACACAAAAACTACAATCTCTCCTGTCGCAAGGGTTAGAAAACACAATTGAAATAATTACTAACACTATAACATGCAAAAACAAGAACAAATATTATAAACTAAGAAATTTGTAAGAATGTGAGGTTATGTACAGGGCCGTACTAATAATAAAGCAGAAGAAGCGATAAGTTGATAAAGATTTAATTGTTAAAAACGAGTCTTTAAATACTTCTAAAATGTTATTTATATTCTAAATACTTTGTAAAGTATTTGCACCTACAAATACAGCCCATTAAAAAGTATTTAAATACCTAGTAATTAAATACTACAAAGTATTTAAATAAAAAGAAGTATATACAAATACAAATACTGCCCAGCTCTGGCAGTACTAAATTTTTAGCGGTAATTAATTAATTGTGGCAGTAAAATGTGACCAGTACTATAAAAGAATTTGGTCTGTTATTTAATCCTACAGCGACAGTACAAAACTTAGTGCAATGGGCTGACCTTCTAAGGCAAAACCTGCTCTTATTATACAATGAGTTTAAAGTAAAACCTACGTTTTAGTATTTATTGTACTAACATCTTTGGAATTATTTTTTCAGTTTGACCTCAAAATTTATGTCTATAACAGTTTTTTCTTATACCGGGTGTCCACTTTCAAACTGGAACATAGGGATTTAACATTGATTTTTAGCAGTTTCATGGATTCCTGCTGGCCAATTCAAGCTACAGAAATATTTTGGTATCAATGGAAAGAGAAAATTATTGGGCACCTTATGATTTAAAAAATTTAATTATTTTTGTCAATGTTCTTTGAAAAATACCTCTCATTCTACGCAAACTAACCGCACTTAATATGTTTTAACACTAAAAACTCTCTCTTCGTTCGAGTAATCGTTCATTTTATAAAGTAAAAACTACTGAAGTAACTCTTACGCCCGTATTCATAGTCGTTCGCCAGCGGATCGCCGGCGACTCGCCAGAGTTTCGTTATGAATAGTATGTTGGCGGCACTGTACGTCTATGTCAAATTCGAGGTTAGCAGGCTAGATTTTGTGTCAGTTTCTGTCAAAACTGACTGAAAACCTAACCTGATCACCTCGAATTTGACATAGACGTACAGTGCCGCCAACATACTATTCATAACGAAACTCCGGCGAGTCGCCGGCAATCCGCTGGCGAACGACTATGAATACGGGTGTAAATGTCATCAAATGACAAATTAATTTGAGTATAGCTGTCAACTTTTTTCAAGTCAAGGCAACTCATATTTAAAAAACATGAAAACTTTGATAAATATTTTTCAATAAAAATTGACAAAAATAGTTAACTTTTTGATATCATTAAATGCGCAATAATTTTCTCTTTCCATTGATACCAAAACATTTTCTGTAGGTTGAATTGCCGTGCAAGAATCCACAAAACTGTTAAAAACAATGTTAAAGCCCTATGTTCCAGTTTGAAAGTGGACACCCGGTATCTATTGTTAGTTTAATTTTACTAAATGCATATCTTAAGTTAAAAATGTATGTATCAGTTAACAGGCTGATTATATTTTTTACAGTGTAAGCATTTATAGAACTACTTATCCTAAGATTTCTAATTGACCGATTCTGATTTAATAACTGCACATGCGTTACTGCCCTACTGCCTATTTAATCATTTTACTGCCCAATTGGATTTTCACACATTCAAATATTTATTGAGCTACTCATTAGAAGATATGTTACTCCTTCTTTCCTTTTTTTACTGCTCATATTTTACCACCCGATCTGTTACTGAACATACAATTTTTACTTTCATACTGAAACTGTAATATATTAACGCCCCTTTAAATACATTCCTTAAAAAATTACCATGTCAACACGGAAAGCTTTTATCGTCGAGAGAAAAGATGGAACTAGTATTTGATATTTAAAACCTGGAGAGTTGAATGTTCTATAGCTAAGGAATTTGATGTAAGTATAGTATACATGTTTTTTACAGAAAATACAAATTTTTGACACTATTAAGCTTTATGACTAATTTGAAAAAAAACATTTTCCGAAATTCAAATAACTTTATCATTATTTCACATTCAGTTAAGATTCAAAAGGGGCAACCACAGAGCCCGCCATACCACAACTAGAATGTATAACTGATGCGAAATTTGTGGAAAACAAACAATTATTTATTATTACAGATATAACGACTGAATTCTTGCAATCCCTTGGACATCAATATAAACAATATCTACTGTATTTTTGTTACCCATTTTATTCATTCCAAAACTAAAAAAATAACAACCCATGACCTTGTTAGAATGCCGATGCAACCACCTAGCTTCAGATGCAACAAAAAACGTATGTGGTAGTTACTGCGTGAGATTGGTATTATAGCATGTTCGAATTCACACCCTAGGATAGAATAGGCACCGAATGTGTTAACCAGTTATTTTGAGAATTACAGTTTACCAGTCCATAAACGACATTGGTAAATACTATATTGTACATAAAAGTGCGGGTGCATTTCTGATATTATTTTTGACTAAGAAGTGTTTATGACTGCTAATAATCTTTATCAGTATTCTATACTATGTGTACCAAACAGATCCAGAAGTCAAATTACTGGGACGGCCTTGAATGCGCAAAACCAGTTTTACCGTACAAATTAGACTCGAGAGAATTAAAAAATTGTTTAATTTTAAATAAAATTGAGCTGTGCACAAACAGCTTACCAACAGCACTATTCTATTCAAATTTAGCGCTAATTTTTGGAAGAGGCTTTTACTGAATCTGATGGTTAAACATGGTATAGTGATAATTTGTTTAAATCTGTATACCTCAAGCAGGTGTGACAAAACTGCACGATCAAAAAAGATACTGCCTTGCTACCCTGGAAATTTTGTCACGTTTCTGAAACAAGATAATACTCATATTAGGAATGCTCGTCAGCCATTTACATACTAAAATGTTATTTGACAGTTACGAATATTGTATTGGTACATTCCATATCTACATGGCGCATTCAAAAATACAAGTGGTTAGTGGCCATTAGGAGGGTATGAAAATTGTAGGTATAGCATCTACCAGATGTATGCACCCGGTTTACATGTAAGTTTGTGACCTCCTAATCTTGCCAGTAAACACAGTATGATACACTATTTAGGTTATGTAAGATGTGATATACCCTACTTACGTTATGAAATTATTTAACCAGCTTCTTGTATCGATAATTCAGCTTCCTGGTTAATGGTAAATGCTATCAATATCGATTGTAAGAAGAAATAGCTACACGTTAATTATGTAAACATTCTACCAATGTCGCCATTTCAAGCACAAAACCATCATAAATAAATTGTATTATGTATGAGAACAAAACCTATTTCAAGTACAACGCTTTATAGATCTACTACTGTAGAGAGGAACTACTTTATAAAATAGAATGCAAACTTCCTTGACCTTTTTAAAGAAATAGATAAAATAGATAGCAATGTAAGTACCATCGGTTGCATAGAAAACTGGTACAGCTAGTTTTAGGTTGGTTATACAACGTATGAATAATTACTTGGTTTCACTGTAGGTCTATGTCAAATTCGAGGTTAGCAGGTTAGGTTTTGCGTCAGTTTTGACACAGACTGACGGAAAACCTAACCTGCTAACCTCGAATTTCACATAGACTTACAGTGCCACCAACATATTATTCATATGTTGTATAACCATCCTAAAACTAGCTGTACCAGTTTTCTAAGCAACCGATGGTACATAGCTTCAATTAATAATCCTATCATTAGATTGGTATTCACATTTAAATCAAATCAAATGAAAATATGCAGCTGAATACAGAGGAGATAAAGTCTTACCATACAATGTTTTTTATTAAAACATTAGCATAGGCATTTAAAATCTACTCTACGTAAACAGAAATGAGTAATAAGTAAATCGTATGAGTATGCTGGTGACTTGAGAGAGATCCATCGATTGATGTTACTCCCGAATAAAAGGCTTAATCCTGGTTGGGCTGCGTTATGATGTCTTATGTTACCACTGGCGCTTCAGTCTTCTTGGTGTGGCTAGTTCTTGGACTAGTTAATTTCCAAGATCATTTTCGTGTCCCACCCGAGTGTAATAATAGGCAGCTGGGCAGTTGCAAATCTTTGAATTTCACTTGACACATATGGAATCCCCAGGTCTTCGTCAACGTACCGAGAAGCGTTTGCTATTGTACAAAGAATTTTGGACTGGAACCGCTGGAGAATTTTAGGGTCAGAGGGTTTGTACAACCCCAAAAGTTGAACGCCATACATTCATACTGATGTATTAAAACTATTTAAAAAATTGTGAAAATACGCAAGGTACCTAATGGAGGACATACAGTCTTATGATAAAATGTTTTTTTATTAACACATTAGCATATTTACAATCTATTTAGGCATAAATGAGTAATAAGTAAATCGTGTGAGTATGCTGATGACTTGAGAGAGATCCATCGATTTATGTTACTCCCGAATAAAAGGCTTAATCCTGGTTGGGCTGAGTTATGATGTCTTGTTGCCACTGGCTCTTCAGTCTTCTTGGTATGGCTGGTTCTTGAACTAGTTGATTTCCAAAATCATTTTCGTGTCCCACCAGAGTGTAATAATAGGCAGTTGGGCGTTTGCTACATATTGTACAAAGAATTTTGGACTGGAACTGCTGGAGAATGTTAGGATTAGAGGGTTCTGTACATCCCCAAACTTGAACGCCATACATCCATACTGATGTATTAAAACTATTTAAAAAATTGTGAAAATATGCAAGGCAATGCAGGAGATAAAGTCTTATGATAAAATGTTTTTTTTATTAACAGATTAGCATATTTACAATCTACTCTTACATAAACATAACAGTAATTTACGATACAAGAGCGTAAAGCTAGTGTCGGAAACCACTGGCTGAAGAGTTGGTTGCACATTTAGCTGTGTTTTAAATATCTTTATCGATAGTGAGTCAATAAATAAAAGATCTGTCAATTCTATTCATCTTTGTTACGCCGATGTGTGGAACATGCAGCTCTTGAAGAACTGCTGGCCTGAACTTGCGAGAAATGACTCCATGATGTTTCTTCATAAAACATCCACATGATTGCGTGTAGTTGAGTTGACTGCCCTTGCAGTCGAAGGATGTCAGAGAATATTCCTCTTGAGTTGAGTGCATCCAAGGCGATAACTCAGGATCTCTGCGCTTCTCTGAACGCTATATCAGATGAAGTTAAAGGCAGTTGGCGGATTTATTGATGAACAATGGAGTCCAATTCATCCAAATCACCATAAGTGAAGTGTCTGCTTTTTTCTGTATTGATTAAAACGCTGGAGATAAAAATGCTCTTGGGAAAAATTGGCGTTTACATTTAAAGCTGATGATTAAGTTTAATATTGTAACGAAGATAGATAGGCAGCTCACAAGGTTAGAACGTCTTGATAACGTGAATTGTGGCAAAGCAGTAGTAGGAGAGAGGCTAACCGGCCTGTTATCTGCATTGTAATGGTATATTTTGTTTACAGCAATTTATTCTGGTTGCATTGCTAACGTACGAACATGATGTAAAGATTCAAATGGGCCCAGAATTGGTAGTCTATTTATTGCAACAATAAGTCATTACTAAACATTAATAATTATACAAGACATGATCAGCAATAACTATAATTAGATTAACAAAGGTTGTATTTGAATACAATAGCATCGGCAGGGTTGTGTTCAGCTTATTTTTAATAGTTTCTGCTCGTTATGGCAAATGCATCTAATTTATTGTGACTGACATGTGTTACGGTATTAAAAGAACTTTACGACACCCACCCAAGGTGAGCATCGCACCACTGAATCAGTCCTGGAAAACTGGCACACTTGCCCTGAAATCGGTTCGAAATAGGCTAATAGGCCACGGCTGGAACGCTCAGGGAGTCGGGCGTGAGTCACACGATACGTTCTGGGCAAGCGTGCGGTGGCATAGTATATACAGGGTATGTCGAAATTATGAGGGCGCCACCAAGCCTGTCTTAACCCGGCTAACCGGGCCTGGACGGTTAGACGGGAGCGAAGCATGCACAAATACTCCGCCGATAGGATTACTCAAGAGTTGCAAGGTCAAATAACAATTTCGGGATTGCCTTAAGCAAGGATTATAATTAGGTGTCAATCCGACCACGACTGCGCAGCTGTCTCACTCACCTGCACGCTCACAGCTTCCTCGTTCCGTCGTACAATAATCCGTACAATAAAGGGGCGTCTATCTGTAACAGAACATGCACAAGCCGAAACAAACAATAGTTCCCTTAACTAACCAATCATATATTGAACTTCGGGTTACAATGGGCAGCAGAGTGCGTCGCCCTGTATCTAAACTTAACCTATAATTAAGGGCACCAGCTGGCACGCGCGCTCTAAACTTAACGACAGAGGTTGCACATTAGTGAACAGCAGCGAGCAGTAATAGGTAGTAATGAGTACAAATATGCACGTTGCCTTATGCGGAGGGCAGCGAAGATTTACATTAACACTCGCGGCATGAACAGTCTGCAAGTCTGAATGAATACACCAGCGCAGTAATGAGTAGTAATGAGTTCAAATATGCACGTTGCCTTATGCGGAGGGCAGCGAAGATTTACATTAACACTCGCGGCATGAACAGTCTGCAAGTCTGAATGAATACACCAGCGCAGTAATGAGTAGTAATGAGTACAAATATGCACGTTGCCTTATGCGGAGGGCAGCGAAGATTTACAATAGCACTCGCGGCATGAACAGTCTGCAAGTCTGAATGAATGCACTAGCGCAGTAATGAGTAGTAATGAGTACAAATATGCACGTTGCCTTATGCGGAGGGCAGCGAAGATTTACTTTAACACTCGCGTTCACAGCGGTAATCAGGTTAAAGGCACATACCTTAATGCGTAGGCGGCGAGGGAGCCTGGTACAGTTGAGTTGCGACGAGCTGCAATCGTAGGTGGCAGGTACCTTCGGTGTTACAACGGCGAAAGGGGGTGAATGCACAACCGCCTCAATGGCGACGGGAGACGCGTCAGGACGCGTACAACGGGACGACGAAAAGAAAGGGGCCACTTTCGTTCTGCTGAACCAAATCCTCGTAGGTCGAGATGAAGGGGGCACGACCCCTCACTTACAGTAGCAGGAACTGGGCTCCAAAAACACCCACGTTACGCCGAAGACCACTCGACAAACTCCGACTCACAACCACCACACAAACGCTCTCTGCAACGGGCTCCGGACGACTGCCAAGAGGGAAGCGCCGGCAAAAGGTCACCTTGGCCGCGTCCCCCACGTGACTAAACCACAGCGAATCGCAAGGCGATAAAATGAAACAAGCCAATGCGGGCCACGCTGGTATCACGCCACCACAGCGTGCTATTCGGAATTCGGAAAAACGCCATCAGAGGAGAGCTCCAACCGACGACAAATACTGCTTTTGGGGCTAAATATGTGCGAAATCGTGATTCTGGAATTAGGCGATGGAGCCAAATAAAGAGCTAAAAGGGCTTAGCATACGGGCACGCTGCTCTAAAGCCTAGGCGGCTATTTAAAATACCAAAATGACCTAACTAACGGCGTGAAATGCAATTAAGCATCTGAAACAGCAAAATGACTTAACACATGTTAATATTGTAACGTCACGATTGTAAATTTGCTGAAATATAGAGGTGTTTTGATGAGGTACAAAAGTTTTATGCAGCGTTTAGTGTTAATTTCATTATGCCAGCAATCGGTAATGCAGCTGAAGGGTAAGAAAGCAGTGTAAGAAGACATAAGATGCAAAGAGCATTGAAAGACAACCTAAGAATACAAGAAAGACTAAAGGGAAGTGCTAATAAACTTGTGGACCAGTGTTTGATTATACATAGTGAAAAAAACCAACAAAGTGAGGGTAGTGTATTACAGGATTGACATTTATGCAAAAACAATTTAGTTATTAAGGAAAACCATTGTATAAACTGACTTGAAAACAATGGTAACATGTAGCTAGGGTACTAGATATTCAATTACTATTATTTATAAGAGTGCAGTGTGCAGAGTCCATTTGTGCGCATCTTCACAAAGTTATAAAGTGCTATCCAAGAGGGAAGTGATCTTGAAGTTATGCCCATCTCAGTTCAACTTCGGGGCCAGATTTCGGCAAGTATTGAGGCAACGGCAAGCAAATACCAGTGTGCAGCGTATTTGTTGGGCCTTCCTTGTGGCATACACGCAGACTGCAGCAGTGGAAAGCATTCCATTAAGGAATTACGAGCGTGGCGTCCCTAAGAAGTGTTCTACAGGTACGAGGTCCACTTTAGAGCTAGATTTGGAACAGCAGATGGGCTCCGAAAAGTCTACAGCATCGTGATCCAGCTAGGACAGACATCGTGCAAGGTCCAGAGAAAGGCAGCAGCCGCCGCGTGCGTTCCAGATAAAAATTAAAGCCGTGGAGTCGCCGAATTGTGGGGAAAGTAGAAACGAATTCGACCAGCATCCAAAACAGTAACGAGTTGGCGTCATCTGTGACGTCGAAAAAAGAAACAAAACAGGTTAGCTAAACAACTTGAATCGTTGAATTACATTGCTATTTATTACCTGAGGTGGAATTATTGATTGTTGGTGGATTTTCGATCAAATTGCGCTGAATTTTGTCTTCGATTAGCTCTGTTTATCATTCATTGTAGGTTAACTGTCACTGGTTTAAAATGTGTTCACTTGCTACACAAGATTAAAAGTCATTCTGTGTGTTACAACATAACCCTTTGATCTGACTTTTTATATGCTAGCCGGCACATTCATTTTGACATTTAGTTGCCAATGAATAAAATATAAAAAATACAATAGACCATTATTGCAATTAAAAATACAAATTAGAACATTTTTAATAAGCATGGAGATCAACAATAATTCTTATTAAAACCACTTTGGAATTTTCTAAGATAATCCCATTTTATTTATTTTATTACAAACTTATAGCCATACACAAGTGGGGTTGCATTACAGATCATATTCTAAATTTATGCCCATACAAGTACTGGAAGAATTTTTTCATACTGTTTTTGTTAGCGTTTAACCACACTACAAAATGAAAAATATTAGAACACACGTTTTGGAAAACAAATATGATTAAATTAAAATCTAATTTAATTATAAGTCAACTAAGAGCAGATTGGTGAAATACCCAAAAAACAGAATGAATGTTTAAGCCCCACAATAAAGTTTTAGATATTTATCTCAAGAACTGTTTTTTCCCCAAACGATGCTGAGCGCTTCTCTATCAATTTGTGAGTAATTTGGTTCAGTGGAATTCAAGAATTTGGTTAAGTCATAGACTTCTCATTCTTTAACGGGCATATACAATATGGGCACTGGTTATCAAAAATACCTTTTATTATTATTATTATTATTATAATCAATAAGTCCAATGTACCGTTAGGTGTTAGACTGTAAAAAAAATACAATTTAAATATTACAATGTATCTATTTTCTATGACATTTCACGTAGCTTCCTCTTCCAAAACTTTCTATCCTGTGCCCATCTTCTGGTCTCAATCCACGGAATTCTTCGTTTTCCGCTTCTTGACGCACTTGATCTTCCCATCTTAGTCGTAGGCGTCCTATTTTATTCTTTCCCTGAGCTCTTGTTTCGTACACTTCCCTTGTTTGTCTTTTTTCCTTCATCCTATGTATGTGGCCTAGCCAACTCAGTTGTCTTTCGCCAATAACTGTTCCTATCGGTTTTATATTTAGTTCGGGTATTACTGTCTGGTTTCTTACTCGGCCTCTTCTTGAGATCCCTTTTATTCTTCTGAGAAATCTCATTTCAGTAGCCACGATTTTGCTTATGTTATTTTTTGATAACGTCCAGGATTCACTGCCATATACTATAGATGGTCTGACAACTTTCTGGTAGACTTGTGTTTTTAATTCCTTTGGAATCTCTTTCTTTCCCAGGAACGTGGTTCTTAGGGCGTTAAACATTCTTCCCGCTTTTCCTATTCTTTGGTTTATCTCCTTATCGATTTTCCCAGAATCTTCTATTGTTGTGCCTAGGTAATTGTAGTTCGTAACTTGTTCCATTGCTTGTCCTTGTATAGTAATTCTATGTTTCCTTTCTTTCGCGGATATTATCATAGTTTTGCTTTTTTCGGTGTTTATTTCCATGTTTATTTTTCTTAGCTCTTTTTGGTATATTTCTAGGTTTTGTTGTAGTTTGGCTTCCGTTTCTGCTACCAAAACCATGTCGTCAGCAAATAATAATTCTCGTAGTGACACATTTTTTATTTTCCATTTGCCTATTGTCAGGTTATTGCATTTTTCTCTGCATTTTTTTATGGCATCGTCTATGACTATAGAGAAAAGTAATGGGCTTAATACGCATCCTTGCTTCATTCCTGTTTTTGTCTCGAATTCTGTGGAAAATACCTTTTACTAATATATAAGCACAATGTGTCGAGGGTAAAAGTGGTATTACAGGTGCAAATAGGGTGACCACCTCTCAGGGTTTCACCCGGAGTCTCAGGGTTTAGACACCGCGTCCCCGGGCTTCGGGTTTTGTAATAATTTCTCCGGGTTGCACTAATTTTGTAATAATGTCTAAAATTAACTTCACCGTTAGTTATATCAACGAAAATATAATACGTTTCATACAATAGCCGCAAATAAGGAGAAATATTTGGAAATTTCATATAATTAGGTACAGAATTTTTGAGTATTCGTTTTATTTTTAATCTACGGTCATTTGATTCTAGAGGTAATTTACTTTTGTATTTCTCGTTCTTTCGTGATTCCTATCGCTTGAGTCAAGAATGTTTAAATTATTTTTTTCAAACCAAGTTGTTTGTTCTGTTCGGAGTATTCAATTTAAATGTTTTTATTTATTATACTTTTTAAAAGGCAACTCAAGAGAGGCTAAAATTGTTTTTTATGTTTTAACTCGTATATAATATACTAAGCCGTAGAATTTAGTAATATAATTTAAGATATTAGAAGAAAACTCATTACAAGGGGTTTTAAATAATACGGAGGTATAAATCCATAATTATTAAATTTGAAAATTTTGAGCACCCTATACAGCATTAATGCCAAAACGCACTATTTCTCACTCGTAAAGTCATTCAGAAAAAACATAATTTTTAGGTAACGTTGCTGGGATACTGATCCACGTTCCTCTAGGTGGCAAGGTTCGAATCTCGCTGGGGTCACGTAATTTAGCGTTTTTCGTGCCTGAAAATAGTCGTGGAAGGCAACGGGATACCACCACGATGCCGCCGAATCTATCCCCAGAATGTTTCCACCCCATTCAAGGGTTGAAATCGTCATCGTGTTGCAATATTTACATTTCCCATCAGCGCCACCTTCCATGAAGTAGCAGCACCAAGACAAACCAATTGAGGTTTAGGGCTCTACTGGCTCTACTTAGTTCTTAGTATTATTGTAATATAAGTTAGTACAATGTAAAAACAATGAAAATAAAGCAAAAGACACTTTAAGAAGAAGAAGTATGTATATGGTGTAACTGAAATGTTTGGCATTATTTTAAGGGTGGATTTTACGTCACAAATTGATAAAAAAAAGTTCAATTTTCAACCTTTAGGGAGATATGGGGGGGGGGGGGCCGTTGAAATTGGATTTGTGTCATTTTACTGAAAATTGGGAAAGGATATTCAAATTATTGTTAATGCCTTTATTATTATTTCTTTCAACTACAAAAAACGTTATTAATATTTCCGCGGTATTTGTGACAAGAAAAAGTATTAATAGAAGCGAAACTTGAATAAAAATAAAAAAACACCAGTAAAAAAGGAAATTGTCTCTTGTAACAGCGCCTATGACATTACGCATTCAGACAGGGAGATATTTTCTACCAATAGAAGACTTCCTTAAGATTTAAAAAATGTATATGGCTTTATGGTGTTGAAATTGGCAACCCATAATGTATTTGTGTTGTAAAAAACTATTGGTTTTAAGACAAAAACTAAAACGAGCTAAAACGTTTTCAAGTAGAACAGGTTTTCCAAATCAAGAATTTTTAATAAAACATTATACGAGTTGCTAATTTTAATTTCTTAAGGCCGTACGGAAAAAATAAAAACCATTTCATAAATGATGCGTCGCAGTGGAAAATGCTGGCTCTGGACCCTCTGTTGGGCTGGAATCCTTCTTCGTAATCTTGATGTGGATGGCAAACGTTTCCTCGGAGATGCTCTTGGTAAAAGTATTTATTGTTGTGGAAATCGCCACAAACATTCACATATGAACTAGACCACTTGCTTAACACAATGAAATAATTCTTGTAGATAAAAATAATTATTTATTATGTAAAAACTTCAATTAAATATGGAGCACAATTCTACATGCCAATCTTATAATTTATTCAATTGTTATCTCAAAAACAAATGCTAATCTATTACTATACAAGCGGAAAGTTCAAATCAATTACATTTTGAAATAAATTTACCTACAAATTATTAAATTTAAACCTTTCTTATATCTAAAATATTGTCTGTATTTTTAATTGTCAAAATGTATCTTTGCGCCACTACACGTTTTATTATTTGCTTTCCTCTGTGCACTCGCGTAATTGCACTGATCCTTTTAAAGAGTTCACTTCCTTCATAAATGCTTTCGATCTCCATCTGTCTTCTTTTCACTCGCTTTTTCTCGTTTTGCTGTCTACTTTTCCCTTGCTTTATCCTGTCTTGTCTGCTTCTCACAATTGCTATTTTATGTCTTTATACCTGCCTTCTTAATTGCTCGTTGTAACATTATTATTTTTCTGGCTTCTTATACCTTTTTAGATTGCTCACAATTTTACCTATTTAGCTATATTGAAATCTACGCTTCATTGACCTGCACATAGCAAAACTTTTTGTAACTATTCAATTCTTTTGGTTTGGCTCTGCCCAAACATAATATTTAATTAATTTGAACTTCGACTTCAACCCTGTGAAAAACAAGCTTTGCCCTTTGCGTTCCTTCCTCAATTCATTTATTAATACTGGCATCTCTTTTCCAATGCATTTACTGAATGAAATTTAAGCTTAGTATTGCAGCTACATAAAACACCCCAACTCTGTGCTTACTGACTTGTTTTCTAAACTGTACTGCAAGCAGAGTAGAGCCTCAGGCATAAGACCATTACAGTATAAATAATTTTGCTATATTAATTTGCATCCACAGAGTAAAATCAGAGATACTCTTTTGTATGAGATTCGTATGTCAACTAAATAACTTTTAATTGTAGTTTTCTATTCCCAAACAGAGCAGCTGTATGGTTTTACTCCTATATGAGATCTAACAGTAAACAATTTTTTCGTGTTGCTTTGTATTCATATACAGAGCAATTGTATTATTTTTCTTCTGTATGAGACTTCATATGTTTAACTAAACTCTATTTCCGTGTTGCTTTGTATTCACTGTGTGGGTGTTTGGTTTTTCTCCAGCATGATACCTCATATGTTTACCTAAATCACGTTTTTGTATTGCTCTATATTCACAGATGGAACAACTGTATGGTTTTTCTCCTGTATGAGACCTCATATGTGTCACTAAATGATGTTTCAGTGTTGCTTTGTAATCACAAACGAAGCAACTGTATGGTTTCTCACCTGTATGAGATCTCATATGTGTAACTAAATTACATTTATGTGTTGCTTTGTATTCACAAACGGAGCAACTGTATGGTTTTTCACCTGTATGACACCTAATATGTTTAACTAAATCAGGTTTTTGTGTTGCTTTGTATTCACAGACGGCGCAACTGAATGGTTTTTCCCCTGTATGAGACCTCATATGTGTAACTAAGTCACCTTTTTGTCTCCCTTCATATTCGCAAACGGAGCAACTATACGGCTTTTCTCCTGTATGTATTCTCATATGTATAACTAATGAACTTTTCTGTGTTGCTTTGTATTCACAAATAGCACAACTATATGGTTTTTCTCCTGTATGAGACCTCATATGTTTAACTAAATCACTTTTATATGTTGCTTTGTATTCACAAATGGAGCAACTGTATGTTTTTTCGCCTGTGTGAGATCTCATATGTTTAACTACATCACTTTTATATGTTGCTTTGTATGCACAAACAAAGCAACTATATGGTTTTACTCCTGTGTGAGAGCTCATATGTGTAACTAATGAACTTTTCTGGGTTGCTTTGTACTCACAAATAGAACAACTGTATGGTTTTTCTCCTGTATGAGACCTTATATGTTTCACTAAAACACTTTTACGGGTTGTTTTGTATTCACAAATAGAACAACTGTACGGTTTTTCTCCTGTATGTATTCTCATATGTATAACTAAATCACTTTTACGTGTTGTTTTGCAGTGACAAACGTTGCAACTGTATGGTTTTTCTCCTGTATGTATTTTCATATGTCTAACTAAATTAGTTCTGAATGTCGCTTTGTATCCACACACAGAGCAACTGTGTGATTTATCTCCTTCACACGTATCCATATCTATATTTATAAAATTTTTGTCATATGTTTCATTTTCATTGTCTTCATTTTTTAATATATCTTCGTGTTTCATATTAATTTCGGAATGAACACCGATGTTATCAATACTTTCTTGTTTTATATACAACTTATTAAAATGTTCAATGTTGTCCATGTTCTGTCATATACAAGATGCTGTTCCTGTGGAACTACAAAACTTTTAATGGTAAGTGGGTCAAAGAAAATGGGACGTCTTCGCTCCTACAACAAAAGTAGATTGTTATTAACCCATTAAGAATTTAGCAATGCATACAGAATAATTATGGCCAAACAGGTTATTTTCATTATATATACAAAATTTATAAAACAAGCTGCACAGTACACCATCATTAAACAGTGGCGCTCATATATGTTTTACTTTAGAGTAAAATACTTTAATTGAAATTAGCCTACAAGAACAAACTCATAACTTTTGTTTAAACCGATTGACGTCTAGATTTTGGTTTTTCAAGAAACCTAATACTGCTGCTGCAGTCTTAACTTACAAATAGATTCCAAGTAGTAGCCTTAGAGGCTGTATCTCTGAAAAATATATAGCAACTTGAGGCCATTACTATTGTATCAATGACCTCCCAATCTCAACTACTGTTAAATCCTCCGAATACTCATAGTTTGTGAACGATCTTAAGCGTTCGAGGGTTTTACATTCTATTAATCACGAATAAATATGTCTATATTGCAAAATTTACTTCATTCGCTTATCTGATGTTTCCAGCATTGATCCAGGTCATTGACAAAGTCCCAATTTCGCTCTGGTTCTGTGGCGATACGATCAGATCAATCCATTTGCAGCAACGGAGAACGATAAAGACAAGAAAATGCAGAAGACAAATCAAGCTTCCAAGGACAGCACAGCAGAGAGCAGCAAACCGCCAAGTAAAAGAAAGAAGAAAAACGCAGGAAATAAGAGACAAGCAGCAAAGGCCCTGTAATAATTTTATGTATTAATAAACAACATTGGAGTACAGTTATATACCTATTTCAGTTAATTATCGGCCCATTCTTCTACAGTACCCAAATATGACCAGCCCGACATAAGCTCGACACAAACGCTATCTTATAGCTAATCTCTCGAGGAGTTGTATCTAAAATATGACCACGGTAAGTCGATTCGCCAACTCGAGTGAGTATCTTACCAAATGATCAAATAGACAGCATAGTAAGCAAAAGAGAGAAGACGATTACAATTGCTGGGACATGTATACAGAATGAACAAGAACAAAGCTCCCAAAACGATGACAGAGTGGAAGCCGGACACAACAAGAAAGGGCCTTCTAAAAGGTGAAAGGATCCAGGACCTAACAACGATGTGAATAAAAGGTTGGACACGTCTAGTAGTAAACTGCAATAAATGAAGCAATATAGAAGAGGCCAAGGTGTATCCAAGTCTGTAGCATCATCTATAAATAAGTACATATGTATGACTAAGATTGAAAATAACCTATGTATTTCACTTTTTGTTTTTATACAGTGAATTTATTATAATAGTTAACAGTTTGGTTCCTATGCCAGCATTTTATCATACAGATCACTTCCATAGTTACAGAGGAGATCAATAGATTAAGAGCGTTAACATACGAATTTAAATTAGGTACTTGATAATAACAAACTTTAATTTTGTTACCGGAATGTAGGTATGCAACTAAAAAGTAGATACCTAGGTACAACTCACAAGTTGTATCTTTCATTCAGTTGTATACATTAGGACAAATTTTATTTGTATTTTTGACAAAAATTGACATGAACACAAAGCAGTGTGCCCCGTACAAATAGCAATAATTGTTTTAAATCGATGCCAAAATCAGCAAAACACCTCAGGTAAGCAATAATTATTCTCGCATAGCAACAGTACACGGCTTTTGTTCTAGCGTGACGTATAAGTGGACGCCAACTATCATTTACTTTAGCTTGCAAACGAATGAACAATTTTCCTTTAATTTCTACAATTTCTGGAATGCTCTGGACAATCGACAACTGCGGCAATACGTAGTGGAAACTCCAATCTTGCAGGCCCCAGCGAAATAAAAAGGCTCTGGACGATGAAAATTGCTTCAATACCTGATTTAAAGAAGCGTCCGATGCTGATCGCACCTGTCAGGGGACGCCAACTCGTTTTCTTAGCTGCTGAAGGCCTGGTGAATCGGATCTCTGCCTGAAGTTCTGCGTAGAGACCTCTTCTAGGTGTTGAAAGCACCAAACGTGGCTCCGACTTACTTCCGCAGGCGATGTCGGCACTTGAACGCAGCCCGTAGCTGGACCGCAACTTGCCTGGATTTAGTTGATGCCGAATAAGCACCAAATACACCTCCTGAAGACTGGCAAACTGGTTCCAATTGTGGCCAACTGTTTTATGATTCAATAAAACCAACACTTGTACTAAATGGATGAGTTTTATTAACTAAAATTAAACTTTTATAGGAGTTAACGTAAACTATGTCAACAGCTTGGGCAATTTCAAATCTCTCTTACTTACTTACTTACTTAATCCCGTTATTCCCTTGAGGGACATAGGGTGTTGACAAAATTCTTCCACTGACCCCTGTTAATTGCGATCTTTCTCATTTGTCCTATTGTCATGTTCGTCTTTTCTTCTACTGTGCGCCTCCATGTTTTCCTCGGTCGTCCTTGTTTCCTTTTTCCCTGGGGGTTCCATTCCAGAGCGGCTCTGCTGGGTTCTCTCGTGGTCTTCCTTAGTGTGTGGCCTATCCATCCATATTTACGTCTTCGTACCTCGACAATTATACTTTCTTGCTGCGTTCGCTTCCACAGTTCCTGATTTGTAATTTTGTCTGGCCATCGTATTCCTAGTATGTGTCTTAGGCATCTGTTAATGAAAGTTTGTAGTTTCGATTTTATTTCGCTTGTTTCACACCACGATTCGCACCCATACAGTAAAACTGCTTTTATTGTCGAGTTGAAAACCTGAATTTTTGTTTTCTGCTTTAGCCTAGATGCTCCCCATATGTTGTTCATGCTAAGAAATGCGCTTCTAGCTTTTGCTATTCGACATTCGACGTCCTTTATTGCACCACTTTCACTTGTAAGAACACTTCCCAGGTAGGAAAACCACTTTACTTTTTCGATAGTTTGGTTGTTGTAAACTATAGCTTGATCCTTAATATTAATAGTCATCAACTTGGTTTTTTTCAAGTTAAGTTTTAATCCTGCTTTACTTGCTTCTTGTTCCAGGGCCACTAACTTTCTTTGCATTGTTTCATAACCACTTGACAATAAGCACACGTCATCAGCATACTCCAAGCTTTCCAATGTGTTTGTCAATTCCATTGTATGCCTCTTCGTTTGTCTTTACATGTATTTTCAATGATTTCGTTCATGACAATAATGAAAAGTAGTGGTGACAAAATGCAGCCTTGGCGAACACCTGTTTCTGAAGGGAAACTTTTAGTCAATTTCCCTTTATGTAGCACACGACATTGGCTGTCAGTGTATGCAGCTTTTATGAGTTTGATTATTTTATTTGGGATATTTGGAATTCTTCAGCTTGGTCTATTATAATTCTTAATGTGTTAATATTATCAATGCAGGAGTGGTTAGCTCTAAAACCGGCCTGTTCACAGCGAATATCTTTGTCTATTACTTTTAGTAAACGATTTAATATTATTTTGAAAAATATTTTACTTGCCACACTTAATAGGCTTATCCCTCTCCAGTTCGAACAGTTCTTTAGGTCCCCTTTTTTTGGAATTTTCACTATTATTGCCTCTTTCCAGTTTGATGGAATTACTTCTTCTTGCCAGATTTTTCTGAATAGCGGGTGTAATATGTCAATGGCGGAAGGGTTATGAATTTTTATCATGCTAATGCTAACCTGATCTGCTCCACGTGCCTTTCCTGCTTTCATCTGCTGGATTGCTGAATTAATTTCTTGTTTTGTAGGGGGCGATGTATCTATTTGTAATTCTTCTATTTGTCCTTCCTGCATATGCCTAAAAGTTTCATTTTTTATATTTGTTATTTCATTGAAGTACTCTCGCCATCTTTCTAGCTGTTCGTCTATTGATGTTAAAATTTGACCCTCCGCGTTCTTGACAGGTATGTCTGTAGTCTGTTTCCGCTTTCCTGCTAACTTGTTAATTACTTCGTATAAGGCTTTGCTGTTACCTATGTTTGCAGCTTGCTGTGCCTGTGTGACGAGGTTTTCTATTTGTTTACGTTTGTCTGCCTTTATGCTGTTTCTGATTTCTTTGGTTTTTGCTCGATATTGTCTTTGGATTTCTATTTTTGCTGCATCCTCTTGTGCTTGCAATTTTTTAATCTTTAGTTGCTTTCTTTCTATAATCTTTTTCCAAATGGTATTACTCATCCAGTCAGCTTTCTGTTTTCCTTTTGCTTTTGATGTTTTTGTGCATGTATGTATATATGTTTCTTTGAATTTTTTCCATATATTTTCCCCCGAGGCATTTTCAAAGTCAATTTTTTCCGTATGTTGTGCAATTTGTTCGATGAATTTTTGTTTAATTTTTTCATTAGCATTTATTTCTTCTATGTTGAATTTTTTAATACGGTAGCCTGTCTTTTCCTTTCTAGCTCTCCCACTAGCTATTCGAATTTTGGCAACTATCAGGTGGTGATCGGAACCTGTGTCTGCCCCTCTTTTATTTCGCACATCTAGTAGTATGCTTCTGTCTTTTGCATTGATGCAAATGTGGTCGATTTGTGTTTCGGTTCTTGTATCTGGCGAAGTCCATGTCACCTTGTGGCATTTCTTGTGGTTAAAAAGTGTACCTCCGACAACTAATCCATGTATCCCACAACATTCTATCAGTAATTCTCCATTTTGATTTAATTCCCCGATTCCATGATTTCCAATTATATGTGTAATATTTTCATTTTCCTTCCCAATCCTGCCGTTAAAGTCTCCCATTAGAACCACAATGTCCATCTTATCTGTCTTTCTTAGAATTTCATTTAGCTGATTATAAAACTCTTCTTTTTGTTCATATTCAGATGTTACGGTCGGTGCGTAACACTGTATTACAGAAATTTTTCTGGTCTGCATCTGAAATCGAGCGGTGATTATTCTTTCCGAGACCGGCTTCCATACTAGCAATCTGTCTTTAAATTTTTTGCCCATAATAATTCCCACTCCATATTCATGTTTGTCGTCTTTATTTGTTAAACCGGAATATACAAATGTATGATCTTCTTCTACTACTTCGCCACTGTTTTTCCAACGTGCTTCACTAATTCCTAATAATTCTATCTTGTAATTTCTCATTTCTTTGATTACTTGCTTTAATTTTCCTGCCTGGTAGAGTGTCTGTACATTCCACTGTCCTATATTAATTACCTCCTGGTTTTTATCATTCTTGCTTGTTTTCTCTGAATTGTTTTTTATTTGTGCTTGTGTTTTAACTTTATTCTTCATTTCCATTTTCGTCGCTGTTTTCGTCATCCTGTATCCGTCCAGCTCAGCCTTTACTACTTTTTTGGTTCTCTTCAGAACATTTTTGAAGCTGCCCTGTTTCGAAGTTCCATTTATATGCTACCCCATTTATTTCCAGCCTCTGATAACTAACTCTCGTAGCTTTTCCCTTATTTTTTTCATCTTTAGCGATTTTCCTAATCTCCGCTTGTATTTTCTGTTCTTCCAGCGTCAGATCGCTGTCAATAAATATATTTTTTGTTCCTAAATTAATTTTTTTCTTAAGCACTTCAATTTTTTGCTCAAACTTATTTAATTTTGCTATAACAACTTTCTGGTTTTGTTTACCCACTTTATACGCGAAATCCACATTGACGCTTACACCCAGTTCACTTTTAATAAATTCACCAATTGCTTCTTCTAAGTTTCCATCTCTGAAAGTAATACCTTTAATTGCTATGTTATTTTTGTTGCTATTTCGTTCCATATATTCCATCTTTCTCTTAAGAATGCCTATTTCTTGGCACAGTGCTTTCTTTTCAGTCTCCCATTCTACCTCCTTCTTTAAAAGTTGTTCTTTCAGCGCTCTTATCTCCTCGCCATATTGTTTTAGTTGTTTATTTGTTCCGCTAATCTCTTTCCTTGTATTCTTTGTGTCTTCCTTTATGTCATTTATTTGTTTGCTCATGACTTCCATGAGATTTTCTAATTTTTCCATGTTCGCGATTGGTTTTTTACTAGCTGAATTTTCTCCTTGCGTCGAAGATGACGTTTTAAATTCCTCTTCGGACACCTCCACGCTGGCCTTCCTAGTTACAGCGCGTTTTTTTAGCGAGGTCATCGACCCTGCTGTTTACGAAGTCTAACGCACTTTGGCAACGCCGCTTTGCCCTTCGCTGCTCGATGACGCGCAATTTATTATCACTACCTAACCTCTTCACAATTTTTCCGCTTGTAAGTTTCCACTTTACACTGGCTTTTAACACTTTTCCGTTGCGTAAAACAACCCCTTACCACTAGTTACCTAAGTTTCTTTCACTTTAACACTTGTACTAAATGGATGAGTTTTATTAACCAAAATTAAACTTTTATAGGAGCTAACGTAAACTGTGTCAACAGCTTGGGCAATTTCAAATCTCTCTTAGTGGTTGTTAAACAAAAGAAGGTCATGTATCTTAGCAACATATCACCACAATTGTTTAAAAGGAAATAAGGTTTGATACTTAAAATTAACTTATAGAATAAGGTTTTGATAACATCTTTAATTCTTACAGGCTAAATACTGTTTTTCCTTAGGTTAAAATGCACTACACTAAATACTCTGCTCTTTCACTGTGTTTTTTAACCGCACTGTAGTTGTCTGTAGTTTATTATGCACTTAATAATGTCCCTCGTTCTATTTCTTTGCTATTCGTAAGTTGCTCTTTTGTAACATTTCTTGTCGGTTGCTTCTTGCAACGTTTCTAATACTCGTACTGCATTGCTATACCCTTCAGTTACTTTGCCATTCTGGTCCTAGCTTTCTGACCACTATAATGCACATAACTTTGTACTTGTGCAAACCATTTCGTACAATAACAAACATAATACTGCAAATGTTAACGCTACCATCGTCAGATACAATCTAACTGCATTCGCACTTCCAAAACCTCGTCAAATCTGATCCCAAGAATGTAACCCTTTTGAACTAGATTTTCATGTTACCTTTGCTTCAATTTGTGAAACTCATCTGCACCCGTCAGTGCATTTATCTCAATAAAAGTAAGCTAAGCTTGCACTAATTAAAATAATTAATTCTGTGCCTCGGTTTGAATTTTAATGCATTATAGTTCAATTGGCAAGCAGAACTGTAGAGAGCATAAAAACCATTGCAATACGTATGTGTTTTTTAAAGCAAAAATTTTTTCCAAACCAAAAATTCGAAATTTTGGGGTGTTTTACTTAAAAATCCGAAATTGTGGCAATTTCGTATTAAACCAGAAGTGCTACCGATAACTAAATTCAAGATTTGCAATACTTGTAAAAAGTCCTGGTACTTTTCCCATTGAACCTAATGTCCATTTTTAAAAGTAAAAATGTAACCAATGCTGGACATCAAATTAAAAAAAGCATCTTGTATCTGTTAAATTAACACTCGTCAAATAATTTTTGTAATCAAATTAGGTATTCTAAACCGTGTTCAAGAGAATGATGGAATAGAAATACAGCACTCAAGCTTTTACTCGTATTAATGAATTGTTAGACAAACATTTCTGATTTTTAAGGCAAAATGATAATAGCTGATAACATTGATTATGGTATAAACTAAGACATACAGCTGAAAATCCATAGCTGGTCTTGTCCAAAAATGTTTATAGACAAGGACTGTTATAATTATCCTCAATTTTCTACAATTTTATTCTCACGTATTGATTGTTTGTTATGGACCAGATCCAAGCATTCGAAGTACCAGGTACCTTAGACCGTGGCTGCTGTGGTCATATGGTCAAAGTCTTCATTTCGAAAATTACACAAAAAGTCAAATGTTCACTCTTAAATTGATAAACGTCTCCTATTTTTGACAGTTTGCAAAATCAAAACTTCTAACATTGGCAACCAGCGGTGTTGATTTCTATGAAAATGTTGTCTTATTACCTGAACTTAAAAACTTGTCCAAACGTCGCAAACCAAATAAAGATGGGTGGAACATTTTATGTAATTAACACCTTTGCTGTCGCTCTGGAATAGCAACTCACTTCTGCTTCAGTATTAGGTCGAAATATGTTCTTAATGTCTTGTATTTATAACTAGAAACAGTTTTTTGTGCTGAATAAGCCCTATCACTTTTGCGCAAGTAAATTTCTGAGTAATCCTTACACGCTACAGCATGATCTAGTTTTTCATATTGACTTTAGAAAAATACATGAAAACTCGTTTATTCACTGATGATACGATTTCTTTTATAATACATAAACTTAAATATTTAATTTTAAACGAAAATAGAATTAAAAACAAATTTCTTGCATTACAATCTTGTAGTGTACTTACGTCGCCCCCGATAAAATACTGTTCCTAGAGCCAGTAATGTAGGGGGGATACGCGAACAGCTGATCGTTAAGATCAAAAATACCTTACAACGTTGCCAGACCTTTATTGTTGGCTTCAACATTTTGGCGCCACATTACTTTAAGTTTGCTTTTAATCGCGAACGTGATCGTTAGTATGATGGCGAGTAGACGTGGTCCAACTATTATTGTAAACGTTGATAACATTTTGACCCAAATCCAAATTCGGGGTGAAAACGTGACGTTTGCGGATGTTGTGCATAGGGACAACTTGCAATGTATAAAATGGTTGGCGAAGCGAGGTTTGATTCATAATTCCCATCGGTGTGAAAGCCGCCAGTTAGAAATGTGCTTTGTTCAACGAGGTTCTCTGCGAATTAGAATTAGGCCCCAAACTGCTGTAGAAGTAAACAAACAAAGGTCTGACAATGGTGTAAGTTATTTGACATGTAAGCGATCAGCTGTTCGCGCATCCCTCCTATATTACTGACTCTAGGAACAGTAGTTCATCGGGGGCGACGTACACTGCAAGATTACCACAATTTTTAATAAATTTTTACTAATTGGAAACGAAAGCAATACTAACTTAAAAACAAGCTCATTCTAAATTGAAACATATTTTTTGCGTTCACGTAGAAACATATATAAAACGGGATAACACGAAGGCCTGGTTTTTGTACCCATATTTATTGCAACATAGCGAAATGCTATCAACATAAAATACATCTAACTATGCAAAATAATAGTTTATGATTGTGTTGAAATTGATATGCCAACACAACCACTCAGCTTGAGATGCATTCTCTAATTTCCCACAACAAATCTAAACATATATGGGTTGTTCAGCACTGTGACATTTAGTTTTATAAAATTTCAATACCCTTAGCAACTGTTGAATTTGGACCAGTGCGAATCAAGCATGACTATCATTGTGTAGTATTAGAGTAACCAAGGAATTCCATGCTTGTTCCGCTGCACCAGATGTAGATATGCCGGCATTTTAAAATCAGATAATAATTAGAGACCTGGAAGTGGGGTTTTATTACCCCTAAAAATCTCACAAAAAGTAAGTAATATAAATTACAATACAGTGAGAGAATAATTGAATAATTACTTATGCAATATTAATTATTACCATATATGTATTGCTTACTATATTGCTAGCAGGGCCTCGGAACGCCCGAAAACATTACGGCGCCGACATAGTCTCACTTTGAGTATAACGCGTCTCGTGCGCATGCCTGAGAGTTCAAACTCCGCCTTTAGAAGCGAATTTTAAACTTGACTGGGAGGTTCACTTCCCCCACCACGCGGACGACGCCGACGAGCTTGCGCAGAGCTCACCCCCCGACTCATAGCCGCTAGCAATATAGTTCTTTAAATATATGACTATTACACACAGGCAACTTGGGAGTTATTTTGATAAAATCGCTGCACACGTATTGGATATAAAGCAGTTAGGGTAATCCAGCATTTTAGGGCCATGAATTTGAACTACAGTTCCTAGAGCTAACAATGCAGGTGGGAGTGAATTGTGACAGTAAAGAAACAAGAGAAATGTAATATAGGTACCTACTTAGTTATTGTCTTTCAATTGTTTAAAATTGCTTTTATATTTTATAATGAATATTACTTATATACGTAACTACTTACCAGCAAAGTTTTCAAAGTTTTCTGTTTCCATTTGAAAATCATGTTCAGTTGTTAAGTGATACAATAAATCTTTATTTTATTTATTTATTTTAGCACTCAGCCAACAGCCATTAGGCCAATTACAGGCGTCGCTGTACATTTTATGGGGACCAACCCCACTAACGACGGTCATGATGTTATTATGACATCCGGGACCAACTATTTGCGTGGCAGCCGTACCACGAGGCGCCGAGAGATGCAGTCGTGGAACTCCCATCCAAGTTCTGACCAGCAAGAGCGTTGCTTAACTCTACTGATGGAACGTAGACGCTTGTGCAAGCTACACCACCCGGGACCCCAACACTTCCAGGGCAGACATTGGTAATTTACACTATTTTCAGGAAAGGAAAGTAGTGCTAGATCACTTTTATGTATGTTTATATGTCTATTTATATATTTTTGAATATTTTCTTATACACCATACAAATAAGGTCCATGCTATTTAGCCATAAAAAAGAAAAAATTTAAATAAACAATTTCTCACAGATCTGTAGACAAGATTTCTGACTAATACTCTAACGAAGTTACTGTTAGGTTAGAAAGTTAGATCACATGTAAGCTGAAAACATTAAGAAATTAAACAGGCTCTCGTTTTTTACCGTCACATTTCACTCCCGCCTGCATTATTAGTTCTAGGAACGGTAGTTCAAATTCATGGCCCTAAAATGCAGCATTACCGCAAATAGGCATACCTATTTATTACAATCACTGTAGAAATTGAAGTCACGCTGATGATTGTGACGTCAATCTTTACTAAACTTTGATTTTCTCAAAGATATTCAGCATTAATTTATTTGTTTAAAAATTTAAATCTTTCCGCACCTTACTAATAACCTTTTCCCATGTTCTACTGACAATGTATTTAAATCTCAATACCTACCTCAAACAGATACAACAAAACTATAGAATCAGACAAGACACCTCGTTGTCATTCCAACAGACGTTACACTTGCAGCCGTTTCACGCTTCTGAAACGAGAGAATATTCATATTAGAAATGCTTGTCAGCTATTTACTTATTGAAATACTATTCGACATTTACATACATCGTATCAGTACATACCATATACATAGGACCTCTTAAAAAAATACAAGCGGTTTGTTGGCATCAGCAAGAGTTTTAAAACTGTACTGCCTCTACCAGATGCATGCGCCTGGTTTATATTTACGTTTGTGGCGAACCAATCCTTTTATGTAAACACCAACTTATGCAATATTCAGGTTATATTGAATATGATATACCTTACGTACATTCTCAAATCATTTAACCACATTCTTGTATCGATAATTCAGTTAATGGTAAATGATAAATATGTCACGGTTCAGTTTTTGTAAAGGTTTAATATCAACATCAATTATATCAAAAAAATTAGTCAGACACACCTTATTTATATAAAGGTAACTTGTTCTACTGCTGTACAAAAGACCTACTTTGAAAAGTAACAAAAAAAAAGATAAAGATAAGCGTTAAAACTACATAATCATCACGTTTGCATCGATAACAGCCTTTATTTCTTTGAAGATTATGACTTAAAATATTAACATTTTAAGATGACATAAAAATTAAAATTACAGAGTTAGAACAAATACCAAAAAGCAATTCCATCACCAAATACAATAGAGTATGTCAAGCCAAATATTATCTCTGGGTAACGATTTCCGGAACTATGTCTATAGGATTTTTTCTTATTTTGATTAGTACTATCACCCCCTAAAGTATGTTGGCTTTTTTAACACCCTGTATATTTACATAGTACTATTCAACTTAAATGTAAATTAAATAAATGAATAACATAAACTACCATACCCTCTCCGTTTACCACGATAACACCTGTGTTAGTAGTTAACCCCTCACAAGGTAACCAGTGTCGGACTGGCCCACCGGGCAACCGGGCAAATGCCCGGTAGGCCAATCCAGTTTGAAGGCCAAAATGTCCACATAATTTTATTTTTCAAATAGTAAAAACAAAAAAAAATGCACAAATGTTTTTTCAAATTCAAAAAAATTATAAACTTTGTGTCAAAGTATTGTCCCTAAACTTTGTGTCAAAGTATTGTCCCAGTTTTATTTGTCCATGTATACATCATGCATCTATTATTTCTTAGTAGTCGTGGAATGAACATGATTGTGTGTGTGAGGTTCCCGCAGCGTCAGTCAAAAAATTCTTTGATTTAATTACAGAGAACGCCTATTTAAATGAAAATGACGTAACAATTGAAACTGAATTTCCAGTATTGAGATATAGGAGAATACAAAAATGCAAAGAGAAACTGTCGGGGATCCTACGAAAGAAAGAGTTTTGAAAAAATATGAAATGGAAACTTATAAAGTGATTGTTAATCAATTAATGCAAAGCATGGAAGACCGATTCACTAAAAATTAGGAGATTAGTGAACTTTCAGTTTTTTTGAACCGAGTACTTTTCAACGTACTGCTCAACTAAATGGAGAAAATATTCCTGATTTTGCTTTTGTCGTAATTTCAAAGCTAAAAAAACATCCCACAAGACATCATTAAACAAGAATTGATTAATTTTTCTTTTTTTTTTCACTTTACGAAAAGAACAATCCCAGCCTATGGTGACTGTGACTCAACCAATCACGACCCCCTGATCACGACACTAATAGTGATGACAACGAAAATGACACCGAAGAAGATCTAAATTTTCATTTAAATATTTGCATTGGTGAGGGGACAGAGGGTGATTGTGTGGGTTGTAGGAATTGTTGCTTTAAAATTTTACACAAATATAATTTGCACGCCTTTACATATAGTAATATGTACTACAAATACTTACTGACATTATCATGCACCCAACCAGCCTGTGAAGGCGTATTTTCTAAAGTGAAAATAATCAAAAATAGGCTAAGAGCTTCTTTATCACAAGAAAGGTTAGAATGTTTTCTAATTTTGAATGTGCAGTGTGATCTACTCCAAAGCTTGAATTTCGACGAAATCATTGACAAGTTGCCAAATAGATCAGTCTCTTGAAAATAAAAATTATTGATGTGATTCATATTGTTAAGTATAATTATTATAATGGAATAGAGTGTAAAAATTCCTATAAGATCAAAGCTTGTGATCATTATTATTTATATTTTTTCTTTATAATTGTTCTAAACTCAAAGTTTATAAACCATAATAGACAAAGAAAATTTGTTGTTATTTGTTTGAATGTCAGTTTATAAGAATAGAATAATTATCTACCTCCTACCTATTTTATTTTTTTGTTAGCTTGTTTCATGTTTAAATTTTAAAATTATTAGAATAAATATTGTTTCCATTCCTCCATCGTTTTCTTTAGCGTAGTTATTGATTTTGTTGTACTTTCACGTGCCATTACTGTACTGTGCCATTACTAATAAGAAGGGTGCGTTTTGGGTCTTCGAGCTCCCTACAATTATAAAAATTTCGCCTGCAACAGTGCTTTGCCCCCGGACTCCCCTTTAGCCGGGTGGCTGTGCCCCCCCCCCCCCTTCCTCTTATTTTTACATGTGGAGGCCAGATGCATCCTTTGCCCGGTAGGCCAAATTTTGCCAGTCCGACGCTGAAGGTAACTTGTTCTACTACTGTACAAAAGACCTACTTTGAAAAAGTAACAAAAAGAGAAATAGTGCTAATCATCAATTTTGGATCGACAACAGCCTTTAATTGTTTATTTAGTAAGATGACCAAAAAAAATTACAAAATGTAAAAATTTACCATTGGTTGCATAGAAAACTGATACAGTTAGTTTTAGGTTGGTTATACGGGTGACCCACGCGAACCTTTCCATTTAAAAAAAAAGCATAACAAAGTCAATTTTCATTAAAAAGTTTTATTTAAGGAATGTACATATGCGGGAGAACATGCCATTAATGTTATGTAGCAAAAATTATGTCTGGTAGGTGTCGCCCGTCTTCTCTGATGCAAACTTCCAATCTATCATGCCTTTCGCACCCTCTCAACATTTTCCTCTGTTCGTGCGTTCGCGGAGGACCTGGTGACTTGTTTTTCTTTATATTCCCCTTTGTTTGTAATTGCTGAACCCATTTAACAATGGTAGGTCCACTAGGGACAGCTCCATGCTGGTCAACATTGGAACGACCACGAAATGCTTGTTGAGCTGCTATCACCCAATCGCCATTTCTAACGTACGCATCATAAATAAATATCTGTTCTTCAACCCACCACCGCTCCATTGCGACTGGAGAGGTGAAATGGCAACTCCTTGGGAGGGTAATGACCGCTCTCCCATTCTCCGGATACCTCCCATTCCTGTGCACCATCGTAACGAAAATGACAATACTCCCGTGGGTCACCCGTTACAACGTATGAATAAGATGTTGGTGTCACTGTAAGTCTATGTCAAATTCAAGGTTAGCAGGTTAGGTTTTGTGTCAGTTTGTGTCAAAACTGACGGAAAACCTGATAACTTCGAATTTAACATAGACTTATAGTTCCACCAACATCTTATTCATACGTTGTATAACCAACCTAAAACTAACTGTACCAGTTTTCTATGCAACCGATGGTACCAAAATGCAATTCATTCACCAAATACAGTAGAATAGAATAAGTATATCAAGCAAAATATTACCTTGGTAACGATTTCCGGACCTATGTTTATGGGAATTTTTTATCTTATTTTGATGCGTACTATAACCCGCTAAAGTTTGCTGGTCTTTTTTAACACCCTGTATATTTTAGATAGATAGACAAGCCGTTTATGTAATGAACATTTTGCCGATAATCAGTGGTTGATTCAACATGGAAAAGCAATATTGAAATACGCTATTCCAATATTATTTAATTTTTGGCAACTAGATTTAAATAAATGTGACTATTCAACTCACCCCCTTCAAGTTAACTATTCACCAATCATAATTTAGTATTTATGTCATTTGCCACCAATCAGCGTACAATTGTGCAACAATTCCGCTAGCGGAGTTTTAATGACAATTTTTTTCTCTTCCTGTGACATTTATTTAACTTCGTGTAAAATTAATCAAATATGATATTAGAAATGTCAAATTTGACAAACAATTTATTTTACGTCAACAGATTTTTATTTTCAAAGAGGACGTGATAAAATTGATTAATTACTAAGAAATGTCAATTTTGTTCGTTGAATAGTCCTTCAAATGCCGCTTGCAGCCGACGAATTGCATGAATTTTTGTCAAAGTGTTTATTCGTGTTTATTGCTTCAAAATTGGTCTCGTGCTGTAGCACTCGACCAATTTATATCGAAGCAATCAACAATCATACGCTTTGACAAAAATTTTCGGCAATTCGTCGACCGCTCGCGGTATTGTATATGAAAATTTTTAAATAGAGGAAAGTGAACTAAACGATGGTGAAAGTATCCAACTGCAAACTATTCTGGCTAGTGTTAATTAGTACAATATACGATTTTTCGCTGTGGAAGATGGATTACGTCACCTCAAATTAGTTGTCGAACATTCAATTCGTATTTATACTAGATTAGCAGCTGCCGCTAAGCACCCTATCCTTCACCTAAGATTATAAGCAGAGGTTTGTCATAACACAATATTTCTTTCAAAACTTATTTATTTCTAACCACAATTAACATATAAGTCCTCTGTAATACTTTTTATTTCATACTGCATCGTAACACCCATGTTTAAGTTAATGATTTCAATCCGGAAAATGAGGCTTTACAGTATCACGTCTGGTAAAACCTTTTATCTTCATCGTTGTTGTTATGGACTCTTAACCAAATTAATTTTAGTATCGTTAAGAGCTTTATTACCGCACTCAGTGCGGTAATGAATATGACCGCACTCTTTTTATATAAAAAAATACATTGAACCAGAGTTTATTGATGAAGATAAAATATTGAACAATACACGTTTGCTTATGGCATTTAACGAGACTTGTTTGATTGTCGCAAAACTCGGCTCACCGCCTTGTTTTGGCAATCAAACTCGTTTTGTTACGATGCTCATAATCAAACTTGTATCGTTAATATCTATTACCGGACTCAAATGAAATAAATCAATAATCAAACTATTTATTACTAAAAAAGTACAAAATTAATAAATATGATAATTAAAAAGAAGCTAAACTTTAACAGTAACATTAATGGTACAATCTCTATTCCCAGTTATTTCAAGTCTCGGTATACCATCGTGGAGAGTGGAACTCGAGAAAGCACTTGGATCATTTCAGCCACTTTTCTCTTTCCTTCCAATCATCCTCTATAAATTTTTCTTCCACAGATGAACTCTTTAATCCTCCGTGTCTTTTAGGAACGGAAAGTACCGCCCCCGCGTTTGCTAATAAAGTCGCCAATGTGCAGCGAAAACTATGCCCGGTGTACAGTGTGTCCCAAATTGGACACTTTTGATAGGAAACATTCATTTCTAGAGGAGATAGTAAAAAACGAACTTACATGTTACGGGCTCGTTCTTTGTGTAAAAATGAATGGCGAAAACCGCACATCGATATCTTGATCTCTTTAAAAGATACAGGGTGATTTTCAATTTGGTGCATTTTCGACTCACCCCCGTAACTTGCTTATTTGTGAATATTTTGTGTTTCTGCAAAAACATTCTTGAGGCACTTTTTGAAAGGGAATCGAATGGTATGCTTAGTGTTTTTGTAAAACAAATGGCGGGGAAGCTGTGACATAAACTTTTACTTTTATTTACCGTAAGCAGCGTATTTTCCCACATTTGGAAACGTGAGCTTTCGAAAATTTATAATTGTTCACCACTAATAGTTTACAGCCCTTTTCACTAAACATCGACAGCGATTTCGTTTTCCATGTTTTCACAACTTTACTTTTCCACTGTTTAGCAGAAACTAGTAGACATTAAAAAATAATTTTTGTGTGTACTACCCACAAGCCCGCCCCTAAAGAATAACTACCAATTACATCTTACATCCCACTATGCTAATTACAACTACTTCTCCTAAAAGTGCATTAAAATATCATTGACACGTTATCTTAATTCTTAATACCTTGGGTAGCAGCGTGGTCCAACTGACTGGTCATGCTAATCCCCAGGTTTCATAATGATCGGATTACTTTTGGGTTCGTGGTCCAACTGACATACGCTCGTCCGGCCTGCCCGCTGCCACCTATAATGCTGTAATTAGACATGCAATTCCTACCAGAAATGGAATCAAACAGTTTATATGGAAATACATATACTCTGTAAAAGAAAATATATAAAAAGAATACACAATGGTAATATATAAATGTTATATGCGCTATTAGTAGTAGCACGGAACAGCCCAAGAGCTTAATTCTGAATATACATGCTTGATTACACTCCTTAAGTGTAGGTATGACTTATTAATTGACAACGCCAAGTCAAAAAACCCACAGTGTTAATAATGTTTAAATTCTGCACACACGTTCCCTTAATGCGACTTCAGTAGCTTGAAATCCGCTGACACAATATGTTCACGGAATGATGCAAGCGCCATGTTCTGAAGTGCCAATTCAGCGATTTCTAGCGTGTGGCCTTTGGTCGCGCAATGCTCGTTAAAACTATTGTATAATGTGTTGCAATAGTAATTAAGTCCTTATTAAGGCTTTGGTTTTTCCCAATCTTCCTGGGCCGTACATTCACTGATAAAGTGTAATTATAGTAACAAAACGTGTCTTTATTTCGTAGCAAGATGACCGAGAAATTACCTCCGTGGCTTCGGTAGCAGCTCCTACAGACACTTCGTGTGTTGGCAAGGTCGACCGGCTTCCTTGAAGCTCGACTGGTAGCTGAAATAGCAGGTTCTTGCTGTGAACTGCTTTATAATACTTCGAAGTGACTTTCTTTGGACGCACGCACCGGTCGACTATTGGTAAGCGACTGACTCTTCGCGTGTCTAAGCCCCCGCATAACTTGCTTTGTTTTATTAATAACCGCACTCAATGACTAAATCAGCTGGTTTGCGCACACAAACTCACGAGCGACACTCGTAGGTTTTAAATGCATAATACGTTTTAATGTAATTACTACAATGTAAGAAATACAGTTTAGTCCTATACCTAGCAGAATAATGGTTAAATACCAAGGTGATTATTAACTACCAAGGTGACACGAACCAGCCCGTTACATGGTGTATTACTATTTACTATTAAACAGGAAACATGCATAACCCAGATTTTTACATCAAAAAGGCTTGCTGGGCACCGAATATAGTTATCAATAGTGAAATAATGCTTGGAACACTAAGGAATTTTCTGTAAAATATCTTGGCGTTTAGGTACCTAGATCAAAAACACTCTTGGGGTGTGCATATTAATAAAAAAATTCAACGAGTGTTATGCGAGAATCGCTAAACTATACTCGCTCATGAACAAAAAGTGCTTCGAATAAAATATTACAAGCTAAGAGTTTAAATGACAATGAGGTAGAGACGGTGTAATTCATATTATCTCCCTAAAGAAAAAATATGGTATCCCGACAATTCCGCGCCGCCAATTTAGAGCACGACAATTCGTCGCAGACGATTTGGCGCTCGACAATTTAGGGCGTGCTACAATTCCTCGCATGTGATAATTTCGCGCCTGAGGTAAATATTTTAGAGAAAAACATAAATGCTTTTTAAGATATTTTTCTTACATTTAACTACGCTTAAGTTAAGTTCCGGTCATTAGGATGAAAGTGCTATATTATAGATAATTTATATTACACAAAGTACACTGTGAACCTCTAAAACGCTTTTAATCCTAATCGGTTTGGAGAATATGCTATACGTTCTATATTGATATGCTTCTATTGCAAATAGTAGAAAATTCCTTCGCATAATGAGCACCCCTTAGAAGAATTTGTTAATCATTTTACTGGCGATAGGATTGGGATGACTGGCGAGCCGTTAGGCGAGCCTGTCACATCCTTGAGCCAGTAAAAATGGTTACCTGGCGTGTATTGTTGAATATTTTATTTGTTCCTCACTTGTAAATAACTAGAAATTTACCGTTTATTCAAAATGTCAAACTGACAAGCAACTAAGTTCATCAATATCACACATACTAAGGAAGGCTTTGCACTTTATCATTTATCTATGAGCACACTTGTAAAATATAACTGGTTAGCCAGTAAAAAATTTACTGGCTAGCCAGTTATGAAACATTTTCAAGGTGAATACAGTGACTTGATAAATTGATGTTTACAAGTGAGGAACAAATAAAAACTGTTTTACTTGGCTTGTAATGTAAAATACTATTATCTTAACTTGAAACAATATAAAAGCTAACGCAAGTACGAAATAAGACTCCATTTTTTAAATAATTAATTTATATTACGTATGTATATGCCTCGATTTTTTTATTTTCTTATTATCAAAATAATGTTTAATGTAATTGTCCATTATATTCAATAAAGCAAGTACGAACTAAGACTCCTTTTTTAATTAATTAATTCGTTTTTTTTGCCAGGTGGTAAATTGGGGTGCGAGAAATTGTGTTTGAGAGAAATTGTTCGGCGCGGAACTGTGGGCGATGAATTGTCACTCGCTAAATTGGGCGCGAGGAATTGTCGTGGAAGCAAAAAATATAGGGAGATACCTACTATGTTATTTCTATTACCATTTTTCTAATCTAGAAACTTATTTCTACTGCCGGCCGTGGAAAAATAACTGTGTTTTTATGATTCTTCTGTATTATATTTACATTGTACATTGTAGTGTTAACATTGAAAAGTTTGTTACTAGCCCTAACACAAATGATTGGTAGAATCTTTTTCACTTAAATGTTTACCAAAACCCTTCTGGCCAGTAAAAACAGTGCTTAGTCGTGTATATGTAACGATGAATGTAATAAATCAATTAACAGTCCGTAAGATGCATACTGCTTTTGGTGATTATGAATATTAACCGGCAGTAGTTATAAATAATTAGTTCTCGTTTAACTTTCGAGATATAAGGTTGTGATTACAAAACGTGAACGTCGCAGCAGTGATACAAGCAGCTGCTACACTTGACCTCGGGTCACATACCGCAGATTTACCAGCAACCACGCAAACAATCATCGCTACGTACGCTGACGATACAACAATACTAGCGTCCCACAAGGATCCCCTAGTTGCTTCTAGAAATCTACAAATACATATAAACCAGCTAGAAGAATGGCTACAAAGCAGGAAAATTAAAGCTAATACAGTCATCACATATCACATTTGCATTGAAGCGTGGAAACTGTCCTGGTATAAAATTAAATGGAACTCCTATACTACGTAAAGACACAATTAAATATTTAGGTCTTTACATAGATAGAAGATTAACTTGGCGCACTCATATTTTCAACAAAAGGAAACCATTAGGCAAGAGATTTAGTCAAATATATTGGCTATTGGGTAGAAACTCTGCATTATCGACCGACAATCAGCCTTTAATATATAAAACCATGTTTAAACGTAACTGGACATACTGTATGCTAATCTGGGGAACTGCAAGCTCATCTAACATAGAAATAATTCAGCGGTTTCAGAACAAAGCGCCCAGAGCGATAGTCCACGCACCATGGTATGCTCCCAACACAATATTGCATATTGATCTATATTGTAATGGTATTAGGCCCACGACTCGACTCTGCTAGCAGTGTAACTTGATGAACAATTCAGTAAGCACAGAGTTGGGGTGTTTTATGTGGCTGCAATGATAAGCTTAACATTCCAACAATGAATGCATTGTTAAAGAGATATCAATCATAGTAAAGTAATTGAGTAAAGGGAACGCAAGCGCAAAGCTTGTTTTTCACAGGGGTCGAAGGTGACTTTTGAAAATTAAATAATAGGTTTGTGCAGAATGATTAGCCGAACCGAAACAAAGTAATAGACACAAAAAGGTTTGCTATGTGCATGTAAAAGAAGCGTGGATTTCAATTAAGCTAGTCAGTGAAATTTGTGAGGAATCGTAAAAGGTAAAGAAAGCTGGAATAAAATAACAATACATTGCGAAAGAGCAATCTTGAAAAGCAGGCAACAGGACATGAAAAAGGAATTTGAAAAGCAAGCAGCAGGACATGGAAGAAGCATATAAGAAGTAATAAACTCTATAAATCATCAGTACATTTAACGTTAGTGAAAAGCAGAACAATTAATAAAACGTGTATGTGTGTGGCGCAAAGAAACAATTTAGATTAAGAAAAAGACAATATTTTAGTTTGTAAGAAATTTGAAAGTGTAAAATTATGTACTCAAACTTATTTCTATTATGTACTAAAATTCATCAAAACTTATTTCCGTTAGCATTGTAACTACAGCAACGAGATTTGTTTTTGTTTTAAATAACGGAAAACAAGGAGAACAAAAGAATAATTATTAAGCTTGACATTGTGAAATTTGTGCTCCACTTTAATTCAAGTTTTTATATAATAAATAAGCATTTTGAAACCAGTAAAGTATATTATTGTGTTGTGCACGTGTCAAAGTTTATATGGGAATGTTTGTGGGCTTTTCCGCGACAAGATTAGCTCTTACTGAAGAGGATACAAGCTTGTTCAGGGCTCCACCGAAGGTGCAGTTCGAAAAATAGGCAATGCGTTCCAAATTTTGACGTTATGCGAAGGTATCGAAGCGTCCGGTTAAAACAATTGCAAAATGTAAGACGGCGTCCATCTGACGTCACCAAATAAATACCTCCCTAAAACAAAAGCTGTTATTTGCCGCCAAAGCGCGAAGATTTTAATAAATACCTTACGATTGTCTATAATTTCGCTTATTTTAACGTAAACACCGCTGACTGCACGACATAAACCATTTTGTGGGATTTTTGACAGATTGGTAAACATTTAACTACCGCGAATTTGAACTAATTTCGGTGTACAGTACCGTTCAGACAAATTCTAAATTATAACTTAATAGAAACTCACCCTGGGATTAAAGAGTTATTGTTCTCCTGAGCTAGCGTTTTTCCAAATTAATTGCAGCTATATAAAATATTGAAAAGGGCATACAACCATTTATGCGCCGCATTGCATCAACGAGGCTCGTCTGCAGCCCGTAATGAGGCCGTCTCCATGGCCAGCGAAGTACCTGGTTGCCACGTCCACCAGCTCGACACCACGTGCCGTGCGTACCTGAAAGGTATTTGTAGCGATTTAGTTATGTATTGTTTGTCGATTTGGTTTATAAGTATGACCTTTTAGAATTGCTATTATGGTATTTTGTGTATTACGATTTGTGTGCTTTACTTGCGTAACTAGTTATTTGATTAGATGGATGTACTTACCCGGTAGCACGATTTAGCCGTGTTTGTCGGCCGTGCTGCGGTAAACTCGACCCTTTATTACGAAGTTTATTATCCGCCATTTGTTTGCTTGGAAACTTAGTACAAAATTAAAACGACTGTGTCTAGGGAACCGACCTTGGAAACCCTGTTGTTCGATTTCAAGCTTTCATGATTTGTTTACGCGATTTTAAATGTGTATAATATTGTCAAGAGCATATTCAAGTAGATTTTGAAGCGTTTATTGACTTTCCTGATGTCTTTACTTTAAGAAACTACCTCGAATCTACTTCGCCATATAATCCCAGTGTTTTAGCCTCATTTTGAGCTGACACTCGGGGCTAGACGTCAGCCGATTGCTTGCACTGCTCTGCTCTGCAGCATCCCGCCTCACAGGATGCTTGCAGATGAATTGCTTACACAGTTAGTTTTTTGTTAATTTTCTTTTTACGGAACGCCGTTACCCGTGGGGAAACTTTTAATTGTTTATGCCTCGCCCATCTAATTATTTTAAAGTGTTTGTTTTGCCGTAGCCTGCCTTGGTTTATAGATGTAGTTGTATTTCTTATTGCGTGTGTGTGTGTGTTTCTGCTAATTTGTTTGATCTGCTGGATTTATCTCATACCTTGTGGAGGTCCGACGCAAGGATTAGTCGACGTCCAGGACCTGGCGCCCTCTCCCTTCGTATTTTTTTGTATTCTTTTTCAGCGCAGCTGGAACCCCAACCCTTCTCGGTGAGTTAGCCCATTTAGGCCGATATTTACCAGCCGGCAAAATATCTAATATAACGACAACAGGTAAGGCCAAATCCTTTATCCTTCCTCACAAGGTTCAAACCAGCAGACCTTCCCGATCGTTTCACCTGAACGAGACATCCATATTTCATCATTTCAAGTAACATGTGAGCAATCGTAAATGATATCAAGCTTGGCTTTGAAAATTGAAACCTATAGCGATTATTAATTCACATTATCTCGACGTTTTAGAATGAAATGCCCATTGCATAACTGTCACCGACTTTCATATCAAAATTTGGTTTTGAAAATTACCATAGAAACCAACACTTAAGCCTATATGACCCGACGCTAAATTTTATGCAAAATTTACTTAATTTGCATACAGAAAATTGGCTGCTAAATTTTGCGCTAAATTTTCATGTAAATTATTTAGAACTTGTTCTAAATTTTTTGGTAAATATGCGTGTAAAAATGCGCAGAAGTATCGTAATCAGACTAAACTGCAGCGCATGACGCGGAATGTAAACATAAACATATCCTGCATTTTATTAGCATTGTTTAACCAGGTGTTTAATGTTGGCGCTCCTATCTAAAATAAATGATCTAACCCAACCTCAGAAAATAGCTAATAAACGATAAATAACATGAAAACAAACGTATACTTCAACCAATACTTTCTAGAGGGTACTGTTTCCACTTAAAAGGTTTACTACTACGCATTTGTCCATGCTAAATTTAACATCAAATTTAGCACACGTTGCGAACAGGAAATTGTGTTTTTGAAAAAAATTATCAGTGAATTTATTTGAAAATTTACGAGTAAATTTTGCACACAATTTAGCGTCGTGTCATACAGGCTTTAAACAGTATTATATCTGTTCTAAGAAGATTATACTAAGGAGACGTAACTACCGTTTCGTGTAGTAGTATACATTCACAAAACTCGTAAACTGTCAATGTCAAATATTTGCTGAGTGTAACTGGATATTCGGACCATGTTTTAACAATTAATAACACACTTGAAATACACTCCATTTGATTAACAACCGTAAACTGACTTTTAACCGCGACTACAGGTTAATTTAGCTCGCTTCCAACTCTCGAACGGCAGCGATAACGAACGAAAACGACCAAAGATTGTACACGCTGTCTACACTGCCGCGACGGCTATCCACGGCATAGGGACCGCTTTTATATACAGCCGCCATAGGAAGTTGCGTCTCCTTAGTATAGTCTTCTTGATTTGTTCCATCAATAATTTCGTTTTTTTTAATTTTGACTACTAAAGTAATATTTACAATCTGTTTTAGATAAACATTAAGTAAGTTAGTTGACTTGATTAATGACATGTGGGGATATCCCTCCAATGAGGAATTTTCTCGATATTACACTTAATCTAGTTATTCAGTATATATTAAAAACTAAAATATTGTCGTTAGATCTAGAGGATGAACTCTTTAAGTCTGTGTAATGCCTCACTGTTGTCTAGTAGATTCACTGCTAACGAGTTTGGATGAAGTTCGAGACGAGATTGATAGCGTTCACTATTGCACTTCACTTCTTCTTTCACAGTTTTCATGGGAAGGTCACGATGTAGTGTGTCTTTTTTCACGTACCATGTGGCGTTGGTAATGTGCCGTAGAGTTTTGGATTGGAAGAGCTGCAGGATTTCCAAATTTGAGGTGCTCGTAGTGCCCCAAAGTTGAATACCGTATGTCCATACGAGTTTCAGTACTACTTTATAGATTAAGAGGTTATTATTCTGCGTGAGTTTTTTTAGACCCAGCTGCTTACGCTTGCTGAAAACGTGTTTCCTCCAAGTTAGTCTTCTGTCCAAGTGGATTCCTAGCAGTGTTGAATTCAGACTGATTACTCCGGGGGGAAAATGAAACGTCGGGGGGGTATTTTTTACCTATTCCCGCGCAATCCATTATAGATTAAAAAAACATGAATGTGAAGTGGTAGTGTTTTCGGGGGAGAATTTTGTACTACCCGGGGGGAAAATCTCCCCCCCCCCCCCCCCGGTCACCCCCTGGATTCAACACTGATCCCTAGGTATTTCACATCTTGCGATTGACGTAGTTGTTCAGTCTTACAGGTGGGCACGTGTAAGTCCTGAGAGTAAAGGTAACATGGGCGGATTTTGTTCCATTGGCCTTGAAACGCCATTTTTTAGCCAATCTTCTATTAAATTTAGGGCTACTTGAGGGTTGGCCGATGCGGTCACAGCATTTTCGTGCAAGGCTAATATAGCGGTTTCATCCGCGAATGTGGCTATCGTGGTTTGTTGTGTAGTGGGAATGTCGCAGGTATACAGCAGATACAAAGTAGGGCCCAGCACACTTCCTTGGGGAACCCCGGAGTTAATGGTATATACGTTGGTTAATTCGCCTTGGAGCTTGATTTGGAGGTACCTATCTGATAGGTAAGATTTAAACAGTCGATAGTATGTGTATGGAAGCTTCTGTTTAATCTTTAGGAGTAATCCAGGGTGTCAGACCCTATCAAATGCTTGGGCAATATCAAGGAAGGCTGCGGTGCAGTCTTTTTTTGTTTAAAATGCCTGGAGGGTTTATTCGACCACTCGATGAACTTGCTCAATTGTAGCATGCTCGTCTCGAAAGCCGAATTGGTGTTCTGGAATCAGTTCGTGTTATTCAATCTGAGGTTTTAATCTTTTGAGTAGGAGTTTTTCAAATGGTTTTGATGCCAGTGGCAACATACTTATGGGGCGATAAGATGTTACTTCCTCGGGTGGTTTTCCCGGCTTTGCTGTTAGAATATCCTGTGCTACTTTCCATTGTGATGCGAAGTGGAATGTTCGTAGTATAGCATTACATATTTCTGTCAAAAGTTTGAAACTTTCATCTGGGAGTTCTTTCAGGCCCTTACTCGTAATGAGATCGTATCCCGGAGCTTTCTTCAGTTTTAAGCTGTTTTTAATTGTAGATTTTGTCTCCTCCATTATGAACTTCTTAATTGGTATGCTTAGTTGATCTGCCGCGTCAAGCTGTTCTTCGATCATATTTACTTCTTCTTGTGGTAACATGAATGATAACGGCTGGAATACTTCAGCGAGGTGGGCGGCGATCGTTTCATCTCTCTCGTTCGCGGTGTTAGCCCAGCTACCGTCATTTTTCCTGATAGGCGGTGATCTTGGTTGAAGAGGCTTTATGTGCTTAGTGGGACGCCAGAGAGAATAACCTGCCGCCTTCGTAGGGGCGAGACTTTCCAGGTAGTTTTGAAATTCCTGGTTTTTGGCCTGTTGGAGCATATTCTTCAAGTTCCGTGCTGTCCTGCTAAAAGAATTTTTGTCAGCGGGAGACCGGGACTGCGGAGTCTCCGTTTTTCAGCTATTCTTTGTTTAACGTTAATTGGTAGGTTATATTGGGTTTCTTTTGATAAAGTTTCAGGTATCGATTCCCAAGCTGCATTTTTTATTATGCAGTTTAGGTGTTTCACGGCTTCATATAATGTCTTCTCTAGTTTTAAGAGGTTTGTTTAGGTTGTTTTTTGTACTTATTATTTCTTCTATTAACTCTCAATCCGTTCGTTTATTATAAAGACTAGGGGGTCTCTAGATGTGAAATACCGTAGTACTTAACGTAACTAAGAATGGCGAATGGTGAGATGAGAGATCTAAGTGCTGTTCTATTCTTGTGTAATTTTGCGCTGTGCCTTTGGTTATACAGAAGTCAACTAGGTCGGGAATTTTCCTTCTGTCCGTAGGCCAGTAGGTAGGTTGACCAGTGGAAAGATAGTTAAATTTATTTGTAGTTAAGCATTTTAGCAACTCCCTGCCTTTAGGGGTGGTTAACCTGGAACCCCATTGCTGGTGCTTTGCGTTGTAATCACCACCAGCGATGAAGCGTTGTCCAAGAGTACTGAAGAAGTGTGTGTATTGGTCTTCTTTAATAGCATGTTGAGGGGGGGGGGGGGGCAATACAGTGATGAGATCGTGATTGGCCCTAGCCAATCTTGGACTACAAGATTTGTCGCTTGCAGTTGCTCGTGCTGATAATTGTTTAGCTTGTGATGCTTTATGGAACTTTTAATGATGACAGCGGAGCCGCCATGCGCTGTCTCATCCGGATGCTTGGTGTCATAGATAGTAAACCGTGGAATTTCTATGTAGCTCCTATGAGTGAAGTGGGTTTCAGATACAAGTACAATATCTAAATTGTGTTGGGTTATAAATGCCTAAAGCTCTTGACTGTGATTTGTCAAGCCGTCGGCGTTCCAGACTGCAATTTTTAGGATTTGAGCCATTATGGCAACTTGGAGACTATGGTTGTTAGAAGAGTTAGCATCATCTTCATTTGTGTACCTAATTTGAGCATTAGCTTTTCTAGTCTGTCCATTTTGGTTGTCATAGGTTGTGTCTGTTCTGACTGCACTTGAGGTATGGCTGCTGTCAGTGGAGCAGGTAAAAGTCTTGTATTAGCACTGATTGTCGGTTGTAATTGGGTTTGAATTGGTTGTTTGGGACGTAATGGTGGGAATTTTCTACTTCGTATTTCTTTGTAGATCTTGCAACCCTTGTAATTTTCTGGTTGAGCTTTGTTACAGAGGGCGCACTTGGCCAGGACAGTTATTGGTTTTGTACACGATTTTGTTGTATGCGCGTTACCGCATTTAACTCATCTAGCTTGGCGCTTGCAGTACGTTTTTGTATGTCCGTACCGTTGGCAGTTTGCACACTGAGAAACTTCTCTTTTTTGATCTTCATAGTAAAACCTTTTATGGCGATTTTATTTAATTCTTCTGTCAGACGTTTAATGTTTTCTACGTCGGAAATAAAAACTGGCGGGGGTTAAATTTCTTGATTGTAGCGTTATTATCCGCGTCCATTTCGTTTTCATTATCTATTTCAGAGAGCGCTTGGAATTTGTTGCTTAAATTGATAGCAGACAAGTTTTCATTTGCTATTTTAGGTTTCACGTGGCGCCTATCAGATTCAGTAGTGTTTATTTTCGTTTTCTTAATAGTTTTCCAATCCGAGTTGGGTGTAGCTGGTTGATAATGTGGTTGCTGATACTGTATCTTCGGTGATGAATACTGAGTCATTGAGATTTGGCTCACTTGCTGGCTGTACGAGGGATATATGTACTGCTGAGGTTCATTAATTTGTGGTTAATATTGCATTGTTTGATTTTGATTTCCAGAAAGTGGCGGGTACTGCAATTGGTATTGCATTGCAAGTGGCTGTGCATATTGCACGTTAGGAGATTGATTTGCGTCAGCCATCCAGGCTGACAACAAAGATAAAATTTAAATTTAAACTTGCATGCAGTTGTGCTCTGATTGTTATTCTGCGAAATATAGATGATAAACTTATCACACTTAACAGACCCGAGACGGCTGCAGTCAACGCTACTTAGCTTACACTGCATGCATGAATTTCGATTATAACAACTTTTTGTTCTTGATTAAACATGTGCAATTTAAAATTTGATAATTTAAACAACTTGACACTTCGACTATTATAATAACTGTCACATTTAAATTTAAAAAATCAGAAGTAATAAAGCACATGACTTACTTTTTTCAAAGCCAAGTTAAATTTCGTTTTCATTTGCTCACATGTTATAAATAAGTCAATAAATAACAAGAGATCAAATAAATTTACAATTAGAATCGCCTGTGATATGTGTTATACGTTTGTCAGTACTGAAGTGTATTGTCTGTCTACGTCAAATTCGAGATTAGTAGGTTAGGTTTTGTTTGTTGTTTGCATATATTCAATACTACTATATTGCTAGCGGCTTTGAGTGGGGAGGTAACAGCGTAAGTGAGACCGACTTTTAAGTACTTGGTAAGCTGTGCGCAAGCGTTGTCCAACGAGGTAGGGAAATGAACCACATGGTCAAGTTTAAAATTTGCTTCCAAAGGCGGCTTTACATTTGTATAGTAGCTAAAGCAAGTTACTAAACGAAGTGGCTAAAATTTAGTAGTTTAGTTAAGCAAGCACGTTTACACAAATCCTATAACATAAAATCGGTGGCCTTTTTCTTTCTTTCTTTGTATGTTTGTTCGATATCTCCTCCGAAGATACTGGATCGATTAAGTTGTATGACGGCTTAAAAGTTTGCTAATTTTGAGACTTAGATCGTAGACCAATTTTTATTTTCAAAAAAAGTACGAAAGCGTTTTCATTTAATTAAATCCTTAAGTATCGGTGAAGCCGTGTCCTGTTCGCTTGGGTGAATAACTATATATTATTATAGTAGCGCCCACGACCTGCTGAATTGTTTGACAAACGTTACTGTACACGGCTTGGGCATATGTGAAGTTTCGCGATTCTCCGCAGAGCGCTGTATACCCACGAGCGGGAATTTCAGATTTGCAATGTAACATCAGTTACCAAGTTGACTACAATGCAAATATTTGATTAAATTTTATGAAGTTTTTTAAAATTTTACAACAATAATATAACCCTCCCGTGTATTGTTTACTTTAATTTTTTATTGTGTTTTTTGATCAGTTTCCTGCTAGTTTTTTTCGTGGATTTTTTTATTTACATTATTTACGTTCACAGTATAATTTGTTGATTTATTTATTCGTTATTATTGCTTATGATTTCGTTTGGTATTGTTAAAATAGAAAGCGGTTCTACAACGTGCAAATATACCAATGGGGAAAGATCTTATCATGAATTTACCTCCAACTAAGTTTTACGAAGGAAATGGTCTGAAAGCCAAATTTAAATTATCGTACTACGTATCCATAAACAACGGGAAAGAATTGTTAGTTGTAGCTTTCAAGAAAGGTGTTTCCGAGTTTCTGGGCGAAGACTATAAAATCACATTGCACTTCTTTTAGTACATTTTTAATTACTACATTTACAGATAGATATCTAATAAAACAAATAACTTTTAAATGTTTAATTTTAAATTGTTTACAATAAATTACACATATACTTATAACCTTGCAATAACACACAGAATAAAATACTTTTACCACCTAGAACATCTTCCAATTTTGTAAGAAATACGATTATCTGCATATCATGTGCTATTTTAGAGCAAATGTGTGAGCTATCCAAAAAATACCTGCCTGAAAATATGAATCCGTCTTCAACTACGAATTCTTGGAGTACCACACCTCTCTCAAGAAAAATATTAAAACTATAGATCTTTAAGGTACTTACACGACACTAAATAGATTACACTATTCATATTTATATTACATTTAAAGCAATAGGTCCTTATCCTACTGATACTGCATTTAAAAAATCGTTTCTAAACACGAATTAGTCTTGACAGCCGTTGCCATTTAAATGTCATCGTGGGCATGTGGCGCCAAACGGCCAAAATTTGCGTTTTCTCAGAAATGAAAACAACAATGGAATCCAAAAAAATGCCCAGGCCGTATAAAGTGACATTTGTCACACAATTCAGCAGACCGTGGTAGCGCCTTATTAAACGGAGCACGCATGGTTTAGTAGTAGAGTGCTCGCCTGCCACGCGGGCGGCCCGGGTTCGATTCCAGTCCGATGCAACCTTTTTTAAAAAACTATAATAATGAATCTCTCTTAAATTAGCGAACCGAAGCGTAGCATAATTAAATAAAATCACTGCCTCCTGCAGGAAGTAGTGATAACATACATGCCAGATGTGTATAAATGACCACATAATTCTACACGTGAACGCAGCTGTGCAGTTCGAATTCTCAGGCATGCGCACGAAACGCGTAGTACTTCGAGAGAGACTATGTCGGAGTCGTAATGTTTTCGCCCGTTCCCAGGCCCTACTAGCAATATAGTACTTTAAATATATGGTTGTTTGACACAGACTGACGTAAAACTTAACCTGCAAATCTCGAATTTAACATAGACTGACAATACACTTCAATACTGCCAAACGTATAAAACATATCACAGGCGACTCTAATTGGAAATTTATTTGATGTCTTGTTATTATCATATACTGTATAATTTTTAGACACTGCTCACGGGATCATTACTCTTCATGTCTTATTTTAGTAAGAAGTTAGTTAAGCATTAGGTTAAGTAATTACATAAAATTTACTTATTGTGTGTATTAACAGACAGATTGTATAAAAGTGGAGTCAATAAAAAAAATTATTACCGATTATTATGCATAATTCCCAACTTACACGGCCAAAAAAACGGGACACTTTTTTGGCTTAAATCTTAAAATGCGTCAACATGAGCAATTATTCTCGCTGTAACCGTATTTCCAATATGTGCCGGCATTTTTCAGAATTGAATAATGACTTTTGATGACATGTATTAATTAGAATTGTCAATATTAACAATTTTATTCGCATTTTCAGAGAAGTGTCCCGCTTTTTTTGGCCGCAACTGTACTTAATTTGTTCTTACATATGGAGTTACTGTATGAAAGCCGGGCTCCATAGCTCAGTGGTTAAGCATTCTGCCTACTGATCTAAGGGTCGAGGGTTCGATCCCCTATTCCGGTGAAGTTTTAAAAATAAAAAAAATGCCGATGAAAACCTCTACAGAATGCCATCATTCGGAAGTGTTGTGTGTTACTACGATGTGTAACATGTAAAAGATCCCTTGCTAGGGTTGGAACTTCTTAGTCTCGGCAAAATTCTAAGTAGTATTAAGGTAAATGGTACTCTGCATGCCTAGACCTTATCCATGGGGTGGCAAAAATATATGAAGGCCTACTTGCCTGACATCAGTCTCCCAAAAATTGATACTAACTACTGTATGGCAATCTTGTTGTGCAACACCCTCTATATAAGAGTAGTTCTTTTGAATCATTTGATGTAATCCATTTTGTTTGTCGTGGTTTGTGTAGTTATCCAACATTTTTACTGCTAAATTATCTCGATATTCGTTGCTTTTTCGAATTTCACATTATTTAATGTAAGTAAACACATTAGAACTCGATTACAGGACATTTTCATTTTTTTAAAACATACACAACTGAACCTAACCTATTTAAATGTTGATGGTGGTTTTGTTTTCAGATTGGCAATGGACGTGAAGCAGGAATTACTTGACAATAATTTGTATAGTGCAACAGCGACCACCTTAAATGAAACACTGACGCAAATTGAAGAAAATAAAGCAGTTGCAAACATACGTGTACAGCATGACGTTATCGAAGGCACTGTTGATAACACAACTTATCACGGATTTAATATCAAACAAGAGGAAGTTGATATAAAAGACGAAGTGCTCTCTGCGTGTGCAGCAGATAGAAGCATTTTAGAAGAACAGTTTATTTGGAAAATCGGTAAAAATGAAGCAGAAGACAAAAGTTTGTGTTCTGCTTACAAAAATAAAGCAGTAGTGAAGCAGGAATTACTTGACAATAATTTGTATAGTGCAACAGCCACCACCTTAAATGAAACACTGACGCAAATTGAAGAAAATAAAGCAGTTGCAAACATACGTGTACAGCATGACGTTATCGAAGGCACTGTTGATAACACAACTTATCACGGATTTAATATCAAACAAGAGGAAGTTGATATAAAAGACGAAGTGCTCTCTGCGTGTGCAGCAGATAGAAGCATTTTAGAAGAACAGTTTATTTGGAAAATCGGTAAAAATGAATCAGAAGACAAAAGTTTGTGTTCTGCTTACAAAAATAAAGCAGTAGTGAAACAGGAGTTAGTTCATCATGTGAGAACACATACAGGGGAGAAAGTTTATCTATGCTTATATTGCGAGTATAAAACAGTTAGGAAAAGTCATTTAGTGAGACATGTGAAAAATCATACAGGAGAAAAACCTTATTCTTGTAAAATTTGTGAATATAAAACAGCTAAGAAATGTGCTTTAGTTCAACATGTGAAGAAACATACAGGAGAGAAACCTTATTCATGTTCATTTTGCGAGTTTAAAACGGCTCATAAAAGTAATTTAGTTCAACATGTGAAGCTACACACAGGAGAGAAACCTTATTCATGTTCAATTTGCGAGTTTAAAACGGCTCATAAAAGTAATTTAGTTCAACATGTGATGCTACATACAGGAGAGAAACCTTATTCATGTTCAATTTGCGAGTTTAAAACGGCTCATAAAAGTCATTTAGTTCAACATGTGAAGCTACATACAGGAGAGAAACCTTATTCATGTTCAATTTGCGAGTTTAAAACGGCTCATAAAAGTCATTTAGTTCAACATGTGATGCTACATACAGGAGAGACACCTTATTCATGTTCAATTTGCGAGTTTAAAACGACTCATAAAAGTAATTTAGTTCGACATGTGAAGCTACATACAGGAGATAAACCTTATTCATGTTCAATTTGCGAGTTTAAAACGGCTCAAAAAAGTCATTTAGTTCAACATGTGAAGATACATACAGGAGAGAAACCTTATTCATGTTCAATTTGCGAGTTTAAAACGGCTCATAAAAGTCATTTAGTTCAACATGTGAAGCTACATACAGGAGAGAAACCTTATTCATGTTCAATTTGCAAGTTTAAAACGGCTCAAAAAAGTAATTTAGTTCAACATGTGAAGAAACATACAGGAGAGAAACCTTATTTATGTTCAATTTGCGAGTTTAAAACGGCTCAAAAAAGTAATTTAGTTCAACATGTGAAGAAACATACAGGAGAAAAACCTTATTCATGTTCAATTTGCGAGTATAAAACAACTTGGAAAAGTGATTTAGTTAAACATGTGAAATTACATACGCGAGAAAAACTTTAGAATGATAACCTCAGGGTGGCGTCGCCAGGTCAAGAACTTGTTCAGTGAGAAAATTCAACAATTATATATATTTCCTTTAGTATATCTTATGCTACAACCAAAGTGCCTGATGAATCATAAATTTTATGTTATGTATTCCCCTAATTTGTTTATTTCAAAATTCTTCTGTTTCTACTCGTGTATTATGAAAACTAATGTAAAATGAAACTGTATTTTGTTTATAAATGTGTATGCAGCACATTATATCTAATAAATTCTTTAAATTTGATGTAACGTTTGGTATAATAATGCAAGATAATGCAAATTTATAGGTCACTACGCAAAAAGTACTTCACTTAGTCGCGACCTTGAGTTCATCTTTAGGGCTGCCAGCTCGCCCGCTGTAAATACTCCCAACTATTATTTCCTCTTTGTTTACTTCTTTCGATTATACTAATAGAAGATTCCTGCGAGCGTGCAATGCATGTATTTGTGTTTGTAGTGTTTTGAATATAAATAAAAATATATGGATTCTGCAAAGACACAATGCAGAGCGTTGCAAAAATGGCTGATTCAGTCAACGTCACGTTATTAAGGGAAAGCTCCTGAGTATGAAAGAAATAATTTTAAAAATCTTTGTGTTATATTTTTGAAGACATAGCGAGGTTGAATTAACCTTGAAGTTAGATGAACTGGCAACATTGTTTAATTGCAAATAGCTAAGGCTCACTGAACTGCATTATTAAATGGAAGAGCAACTCATACGATCTGCGCGTAAAAATATGTACACATTTGAAGAAAATAATAAGGTCGACAATCGCTCACAGCGGGGTGTAGTGCGTTTGAGCAGTTCAGATTGTTTATCCATCAGTCAGCAGTGTGCGAAAATGACAACTTAAATCTATTTTCATTTTTTTTGCATTTTAAATAGGAAGCAGATCCTATTTTATACGAAAGATGGGATTTGCATATACTGAATCCCGTATTTTTCGAAGAAATTGCTGTAAAATGTAACCAGACAAAGCTGCGCTTTTGTCCATCGTAATTAATAAAAATATCAACGATGAAAAAACAAATACTAACTCAAAACATGCGCTTGTAAGTTCGTACAACGTAAATACAAATACAGTATTCGATATTCGAATTGCTGGTAGAGGTAAAAATAAATTCAAACCTCCAGGCATCTAAAGATGGCATAGTTTTGCTGAAAAGCAAAGGGGCAGAAATCGGCATGTAGATAATAAAACATTTGTCTTATTCGTTATCTACTTGTAGTGCTGTTTGGCTATGGATTGTGTAGATATTAGATTATTCCAATAACCAAATGTGCCAAATTTTATTGTGCCTTTTTGTAGAAATCAAGGATCGATTTCTAAGCAGTGGTTGCGTGCATTGGAAGAGGGTTGATGACAAATTAACACTTTTGTTCTGTCAATTTTAGGCCCGATGATTTTCAAATTCTGGAAGGCAGACAAATATTGAAATGCAGTGCTGTTCCCGCTCTAAAATTAAGGCCAATTGACATCAGAAAGCAATTATCCACGAAAACGTATGCCTTTTTGTACAAGTTTTTACAATATTATGTTTCTATCGGGATAAATTCAGGCATTCAAAACCCCCTTCGGAGGCCTGTGAAGATGATCGAAAAACTGATGAATCAATCTTACATGATTCCTCTATAAGTGCATCACACGGCCTTCAACAAGCTCCCAAAACTTCAGTGTACTAGAACAGCCTTCGACAAGGTACGACTGCAATTTAAGTAAACTCCCAAGGTGGATAAAATCTTGACAATTACAGTACTTTCGGGTTACTTTGGATTATACATATTCTTGAAACAATGAAAGCATAAAAATAAATACTGAGGTACAATTTTAACCTCAGTACTTTAAAATAAGTTTTCAGTGTTACAAACAAATTCCACTGTAAACAAAACTATACTACCTACATGCAATTTATTGAATCTTATTTTTGTAGCTCTCAAGGAGTTATAAAGATACAATAAGTGGGAGAATGTGGATTCAGCGATAGTAGTAGTACTATACTACAAGTATTTCTACTTCGTGTTCTAGGGCGAAGGGAAGAAAAAGAAAACTTCCTTTGTCATCCGACAGCGAGGGTTTAAAAGGAACTCCAAAAGAACGCAGAGCACTCCTAAGAATGATGCACAAATATAGGTTGTACTTTCGATTTAGCCTTGCCATCACCTTCTATAATTCGAAATTGGCTCACGAATGTTGAGTGTTTGCCAGGGTTTACAGTTGAAACGTTCACTTAATTGAAAATCCAAGTCGAGAAGGATAGATCAAGGGAAGTATATACCATATGCCTATTAACGGAATGGGACGTTTCGGCGCGGTCGATTCGGCGCAGCCATTCGGCGTGACGACGCTTCGGCGCGGATACGGTTCAGCGTGGAGACGTTTGGGCGCGAGACGTTTCGACGCAAAGACGTTTCGGTGCGAAAACGTATCCACTCCCACCAATTTATGTGTGCGAAGCATTTCACACGCTACAAATTAGGTAATAAAAGCAAGCCAGGTAGCAAATTAGCAAGAGAAGTTTCAAGTGAAGCACTCGCTTGTACTACGAGTTTTAGAAGTTCGACCAATAGAAAAATTTTATTCAAATGTTGCTGGTTAGTGGCTTAACTATTTCTGTTTGGTGAACAAGGTATAGTTATTGGCCAGTTAGATTAATCCTAATTTTAAACAAGGTTACTTACATGTAATAACCTTTGACATTTTTCACATTATCCGATGGCTGTTTGCATTTCTGATTGAACTGTTGATAAACATACATCTCCTGGCATGTCATTGCAATTAGCATAAGTGAACCACCAACCTAACTGTGATTTAAAGATTAAATTACTGAAGCAACGAATTGTGTTTTTGTTTTCAATGTCGAAAGAGTCTATATTTACAAGATTCAACTGCATGATTAGTCTTAAAGCAATTAATGCCGAGCTTTAATATCTTTGGTTAAAATCGGGCAACCGGAAGTGGTACTTTTATAATATTCGATAAAAATTAAGTTTTATAGAACAAGAGTGTCGTTTTTGGAAAAATCACAAAATTAGGTGCCGAATCGGCTAGGGCCGAAACGTCTGCGCCGAAAAGTCTCCGAGCCGGAACGTCTCTGCATCGAACTGTCTCCGCGCCGAAACGTCTTCGCGGAGAAAAGGCTGCGCCGTATCGGTCGCGCCGAAACGTAGACCGGCCTATTAATGCTGGACGCGATGTTCAATATGGAAGCAAATAGATTTTATTTCAAATAAAATATGGGGCTATGTCGAATGTGGCACAGGAATGCAAGAGGATAACCTCTCTTGGGCCAGAGAAGTACTAATTCTAATGATTGTTGCTGTGAACAATCATTTTTTTTATCAATTCCTTAACAGCTGTAGATAAGGCAAATATAGTAAAAGAAGCACTGATAAAGCTTGATGAAGTTGGTGTCAAAATAACATCTATCACTTATGATGGTCCCTCTGCATATATTAGTATTGCATACCTATGTTAAAACTATTAAGGAATGCATGGGCAAGTATGGGCCTTTTTATTGATGAAGATTGGGATCAAATATATTACGAATATGTAACCAAACTTCACAACATCCACGAAAATGAAATGCTTCGTTTCTGAAATAAACTGAAAATAGCACACATTGAATGGACAAAGCAAAAGATGAAGGTGATTTATATCCAAATTTTTGTAATGGTTAATTATCACAAGTTGGTTTTTAGGTCAATCTGGCAGCTCAATTATTGAGTAATTCAGTAGCTGATGCTCTAGAGTTTTTAAAGATTGAAGTTGACCATTCAGATTTCAATAGCGCAGAACCTACCATCACATTTCTGCGAGTAATAGATCGAATTTTTGATTTATTAAATTCTAGAAACCCTTTTGGGTTTAAGGCACTATTGAGGCAGTCAAATATTGACTATTGGAGGCTTATTTTAATGCAGGGTGTTCTACTTTTTAAGACCATTGCAGAATGTAATGGTAACTTAATGATTAAAGGAAGAAGAAATACTTCTTTCATTGGATTTATCACTACCATTACATCTGTATTGGAAATTATTGACATATATATGGCATCAGATACCCCTTTGTTGAAAAACTTGTACTTACTAATATATAAGTTGAGCCAAGACCATCTGAAACTATTCTTGTGTGCGATACGGTGTGCAAAACTTCAACGACCATTTGCAGATACGCTTACAATATATGTGTTTTATTATTACTTAAAGCTCAAAAAATGGTTGGAATAATAATCCTACTGCACACCAGCTGTAGGTACACGACGTACAGAAGATTGTTAATGCACCCCGAAAATCGCAGTTATAATGGAAACTGCCTCACTCAGGACTCGACGAACATGTTAGAACTTTCAGTAGGACCTAAAACAATAATTACACGAACCTTAACCCTATATAACATTTCTTTATTAAAGAAATATGGCTTCCCAATAGAGATTAATCCCACACAAAAGGAAGAGAAGAGGGATATACCAGAAATACCAACAATTACTGAATCTTCTTTGTTGACGGATAATATTGTAGCATATATAAGCGGCTTTGTCATAAGAATAGCAAAACAGAAACTTAAATGTACACATTGTATTTTAGCCTTAGAGTGTTTAACTGGTTTTTTCATGGATGATTTCTGTATGCTATTAGTGAATAGGTAAACCAATAAAGGGGGTTTGGTAAACGCATCAAAGGATGTTTTTGTAATTTGTTTATATGCAGAAAAATCACATTTTTGCTTAATTTAAGTCAATCATTACCAAGACAAAAAAACTTCTTCGAAGCATTTGTTTTTGGATTATCCACCAAACTAATCTCTTGTGGGAATATTTAACTCCTTGAACGAACATAGTTCGTCTGAATCATCCATAATAGAGGAAAACTATACCACTTCATCAATTAAATTAATTCTATGGTGCTATTGCCGTATTCGATGATTTAATATAGCCAAAAGAAAAACAGATGCGGTAAGGAGTGAATTAATTAGGAAAACATATTCAAAATAAATTTTCTTCCGAAACCAATAGCTTTGGTGATATTGTTTATACTTAATTTCACTTTAATTTTAAAATTCATTGAGGTTTTGCCTAATTACGTGTACCTGAAATAGAAATGTAAATAAATAAAATTACAATTTACGGTGCTACACTATTGATTACCTTTCATAGTACAAAGATAATAAGTGATTATTACAAAGTAAGTTATCCCACATTTTTCTACCAGTGTCAAGGTTTAACATTTCAAATTCATGATGTAAATTCACAGATCTAACAAACTGGTAGTCAGGCAATAATCTGTATTTTTTGTAAGACAAGAGTCGAAAACATTTCTTTACTACTTTTTCAATTGCTTTGAGTTTGAGGTCTATCATGGTATTAGGATACCGGATTGGAAACGAATTAGATTTTAGAAATGTAGTACAGAAGTTATTAATATGATCATGTATTTATAGACTGTTCAGTTGCATGAATGTATTTTATATTCTGCACTTCCTGCGTGGTATGAATTATGTTTGACACTGAAAGGTAAAAGAAGCTAAAGACAGCAAATGAATGAATATGTTAGTAGAATAGACTAGAATAATTGTAGCATTCCACTGTTAGTTGCTACTAAAATCCGTTAATTATAAACTATAACAAAACCTAAGTAGTTCTACAACTTATGATACATTATCATTGCATAATATTTTTACCAATCAGTGGGCTATTTGCAAAATTTTCAAAAATCAAAGAAAAAGCCATTTCCTGTGTTTTTAAGAAAACAATTTCATCTTGCTAGCGTCCAGCGATGAAATAAGCTGGATGTTCTTGCTAAGCTCTGGGATTTATAAATTCAAGGTTTTTTTTCTAAGAATTGAGATTAAATTAATTCCACATTCAATTATATTGTAACGGTTTTTCATGCGAATAGATTTTTTTACCATGGCTTTATTATTTATAGAAAATCAGAATTCTAACTGGTAGATATATTGTACAGTTTTAACACAGCAGCACGTTGCGCTTGCCATATTACGTTTGTAATGGTTTGATCTGTGTTGTAATATTATAATGAAGATGATAAAATAAATAGCAATTACCACTGCCTGCAAATATTCTTTTATTTAGGTCAAATTTCGACTGATTAAAAATACTTACTGGGTTTGTTAATTATTGATAAAGTAAACAGTATTGTGCCCTTTATTATATTTCATCCATCTGCAATTTAATCTTACAGAGGCTAGCTAGGTAAGCAAGATGACTCGTACCTCAGTGTTGGATTCACCGGTACATTAACATTAAATTCGTGTGATACCCCACTGGAATATAAATTTAACTCGAGCGCGCAGACGCTATTTCTGTCAAACTCCTAGCACAAATCGGTTTATTTTGGTTAGTGTGTCGTTTTTGTGATTGAAACTAATAAAAGGTGTTTTATGAGCGATTTATCAGGTAAATTTTGAATTATCGCGCTCTTAGCGTCACTGATTCTCATTTGTTTGCAGGCAAAAATCTCCACTTCGTTGTTACAACAGTAAATTGTTTTTTTGGAGCGTCGCTATGGGGTCCCAACATAACCTTAAACTTGATTATGGCAATTACTGGATATTTGGTTTTTAATGGATGCTAGTAGTGTACTTAAAGGGGTTCTGGAACACTTCCGGTGGTTTGAAACTTGGCTAAGTGTCACGTGGCGAGGTCATTGGCCTCTGGTTTGAAACTTGGCTAAGTCTAGCCGGGGGTCACGGGTCTAGCCGGGGTCAAGGTCACGGGCCCACCTAGGTCACGTGCCACTTCCGGGAATTTTTTGGACTAAATGTCTAATTTTGAAATTTTTACAAGATTTGTCAAAATTTTCCCACGCTCGAGCGGATGTGAGCGTCTGGGATGCAAACATGTTCATTCTTGCAGGATGTTGTTATCAGTAAATAGAACAATGGCATCCATTGTTTTAAAGTCGAGACGAAATTGGAGAACAATGAAGCTATTGTTACGCTTATCAAAATTTTCTCAGGCTCGACCGGATGTGACTCATCGTCTGACAGACACGTCTATTCTTGCAGGATGTTGTTATCATATAGGTAAGAAAGGGGGTTCAGCGCTGCTATTCGGCTACCTTGTTTCGGCTACCATGTCCAGACATGTTTGAGAAATGTACAAAGCTGTTAAAAATTGAACAAAGGAACCCATTGTTTGGGAAAAATCTGCCCAACAGCTAAATTGAATGCTGCCTTTGTTTAACATTTTTTGCTGAATAATACAAAAATGTTGTGGTTTTAGAGACATTGTTTGTAAGCAAAGTAAATATTACGTGTTTTTTCCCGTACTTTATTAAATACACAGTCTCGAAATTGCGCCGATAGTTATTTATTTCGGTTGGATTTATGTACAGCATCCCCTCACTTTAGCAGTAAGCAAGTTCCTAAAGAAATGTTATTATGCTGTAGAGATTTACAGTTCGGAGTGTAAACTGAGTTAAAAATTTCTATACCGCTATTAGCAACAGTACCATTTAATTGTTTTCTTTTACGTAAGACCCAAATTTTGGGTCTAGGACGTTTCGCCGCCGCCGTTTCGCCACCGCCGGTTCGCCACCGCCGTTTCGCCGCCAGGCCGTTTCGCCACCGGCCGTTTCGCCACGGAGCCAGTTCGCCGCCAGAACAATTTCAATATTTGGAATAACATATAGATACACACATGATCATGACCTAACCTAAGCTAACCTAACCTAGCTAAATCGGTAGTTATTTTCGAATTAGGTACGTTAAGGAATTTGGGTAAAAATTTGGTGGACGGTCCGGTCTAGTGCGCATGCACAAAAATGTAACAGTGAACAGAAAAATGTAACGTTGAACAGACTAACATAAACCATTAACCTGAACCACCGCCGAGAGCGTAACAACATTGCTTTAAAAATTACGAGACGATAGCGGCACCCACAACATTTTGACGGACGCTGATCGTACCATAAACCTTACTTCGCTGGCAGCGCATGCAGTTTAGACCGGACCGTGCACCGAATTTCACCCGAAATTTGTTGTTTTGAAAATAATCTTAAATGTAGACATTAACATTCTGTAAATTTGAAATCGTTAACCTTGGCGGCGAACTGGCCCGGCGGCGAAACGGCTGGTGGCGAAACGGCGGCGGCGAAACGTCCCATTCCGCCAAATGTTAGATTGTTTTAATATAGGCTGGAAAGCACTGCTGACAGACAGGCAGAAAACTTGTAATGCAGCTGCTAAACCGAACCTTGACAAATATCGAACAGCAATATATATTAGTAAAAAATATTCTTCAGTTAGCAAGTGAAAAGTTTGATGTAGTTTAAGACAGCATCCCTCACTTTAGCAGTAAGCAAGTTCCTAAAGAAATATTATTATGCTGTAGAGATTTACAGTTCGGAGTGTAAACTGAGTTAAAAATTTCTATACCGCTATTAGCAACAGTACCATTTAATTGTTTTCTTTTACGTAAGACCCAAATTTTAGATTGTTTTAATATAGGTTCTAAAGCACTGCTGACAGACAGGCAGAAACCTTGTAATGCAGCTGCCAAACCAGGCCTTGTCAAATATCGAACAGCAATATATATTAGTAAAAAATACCCTTCAGTTAGCAGGTTTGATGTAGTTTTAGCCAATCTTATACACATTCCAGCAGTAAACTGGTAGGAAGCTAACACACATAAGTACGGTGGCGCTGAATTTACTAATACAAAACAGGAGCGATAAAATAATGTGTACCACTCAGCATTTTTCAGTTTATCCGATTCGGTAACTTCCGCATATCGCAAAACAGACACCTTCTTTGTTCCTGTGTTAGCACATTGGCTTTAAGAATGTTATGGTTTATTTACATCTTGTGTTAGCGCCCTTGGTTTTAAGAACGCTATGTAAATGAATATTTTATAGAATTTGGAAAACTAAAGAAAATATTAGCAAATAATACAACTTATTTTAAAAACGCGAGGTTTATAAATACAACAATACAGCACGCCATAAAAGTTGTTTTTTGCTGTATAAGCAAACCAATCCGGTAGAGAGATATTTAAAAGGGGTGATAAAATACTTAAAGAAAATATTAGCAGATAATACATTTGAAAAATCTGCACGACTAATACTCAAGATTATTACAATTACATGCTAAAGACTGCAGATAATAGGTAAGATATCAAATTTTTTTTAAATAAAGCCCTGAGAATAAGAACTAGGCTACCTCGGTGGTTGAGTGGGTTTGTTGTCTGCTTAGCAACCAGGTGGACATGGGTTCAAATCTGGCCGTAGCCGAGAATTTTCTCGGAGCGGCAGTGGATTTGAACTCATTAGTTAAGTTAGATGTAAGTTGTTGTGTGTGTGGTATGCTTGCATGCGGGGGAGCGTAATGTAAGTCGCGTGCGGCGCATTACCTCCGTTGCAATTCCCGCGAGGTATGAATGGTCCTCGACACCGAAAGGTAAAAGAGGCTATAGATTATGAATGAATGAATGAATGAGTAAGAACTAAATAAAACCAAATAAAAGCTATTAGGCCACAACAATACTCTAATTAATAAGGATGCTATACACGATATCCAACGGCGAGGGACAGTTCATTTTTACCGCTAAAAAACTTATTGCTTAGAAATCAGGTCCAGATACCTGTTTAATGGACACATTTTCTTGAATTTCTAATTGAATCTAAAATTTGGGTCTTACGTAAGAATCTTTAAGTCGTTAGGTTGACTGTGTCAAGTTTCCACGAAAAAACTAAAGCTCCTACAGGCCAGATTCTTGAATCAAGTAAATAATACAGCAAGGCATAAAAGTGGGTTTTTGCAGTATAAGACATCCGCAAGCCAATCCTAAACTGGTAGTTTTAAATAGCAGAATTTTATAATACAAAACGGAGCGATGAAATAGTCGTCTGTTGATCATATTTTTGTAGCCACCCAGCATCTTTCAGTTATCCTATCATCTCCTTTGTTGCAGGTGTTAATAGAGGCTATATTTGCGTGTCGCCAGATGTCAGACCTGTCAAGACTTGTGGATGTGAGCGTCTGGGAATGTGCAAGGTTGCTAAAAATGAACCGGATGTCTGGGGTTTTTGAGCAGGTCTGCGCGGGGGTCTGCGCGAGGCTTTTTGCGCATGCTTGGCGGGAAATTCAAATTTTGCGCATTATTTTGACAGTAAATTTTAAATTATGATCAGGTTTTTGGCGGGAAAATCTGGGAGTGTACAAGGTTGCTAAAATGTATGGGGTCTTTGTCTGAGAAATTTACACCAGATGTAGTTAATGACCTCCATTATCAGTGTCTATAAATTTGGTAGACAGACAGACAGGCAGACCGACAGGCAGGCAGACAGACAGTTGATGTTCTACTCTTAGCTGATGTGTTTGAAAATTTTAGAGAAAATTGTATGAAAACGTATGGATTAGATGCTCTACATTTTTACACAGCACCAGGATTGGCATTTCAAGAAATGTTAAAAACTACTAAAGTTAAACTTGAGCTGCTGACAGATGTAGATCAACTGTTGTTCATGGAGAGGGGTATTAGAGGAGGGTTAGCACAGTGTTCGAATCGATACGCTAAAGCTAACAATCGATATATGGGCGAAAAATTCGTAGAAGCCGATCTTGAATCGTATATCCTATATTTAGATATTAATAACATGTACGGAGCCGGGATGTCTGAATATCTACCGTATGGAGGGTTTGAATGGGTAAATGATTTAGATATTCCTAAAATTGATCATTTAAATACTCCGGAAGATTCTGTAACAAGCTATATTTATGAAGTCGATTTAGAATATCCTCAAAATTTATTTGAACTTCACAAAGATTTGCCTCTATGTCCTGACCATTATACACCGCCAACATCTAAACAATCAAAATTGACAACCACATTATTTAAAAAAGAAAACTACGTAATACATTATCGCAATCTGCAGCAAACTGTAAGTTTAGGGCTGAAAATTGTAAAAATTCACAGAATATTAAAATTTAAGCAATCAGCTTGGCTTAAACCATACATAGATTTAAATACAAAATTAATACAAGCCGCCAACAATAATTTTGAAAAGGATTTTTATAAACTTATGAATAACGCTGTATTTGGCAAAACTATGGAAAATGTTAGAAAATACAAAACAATAAAATTAATTTCTAAATGGGAAGGTAGGTACGGAGCCAGTGCATACATATAAAAACCAAATTTTCACAGCTGTACTATTTTAGATAAAGACTTGGTACTTATAGAATTAAATCAGTTGGAAATAGTTTTTAATAAGCCAATATTCGTTGGATTTTCAATCCTAGATATTTCAAAAATTTTAATATACGATTTTCATTACAATTATATTAAACAGAAGATGGGTAATCAAGCAAAACTGCTGTACACAGACACTGATAGTCTCATATATCACTTTACCCTTCCAAATATATACGATTTTATACGAGAAGATATTCACAAATTTGATACAAGCGATTATCCTCCGAACAATCCATATAACCTTCTACAAGTTAATAAAAAAGTAATAGGTCTAATGAAAGACGAAATGAGTAGTAAAATAATTACCGAATTTGTTGGTCTACGTGCAAAATTGTATGCTTTCAAAACCTTAGAGGATGCTGGGAATGGAGAATTTAAAATTTCAAAGAAAGTTAAAGGTATTACCAGAGCTGCTTTGAATAGAATTACATTTGACGATTACAAAAACTGCCTGTTTAATAACGAAACAGTATTTTGCGATCAGAGAACAATTAGATCAAAAACCCACAACGTATTTTCTTTAAAACAAAGAAAAAAGGCTTTAGATCCACATGATGACAAAAGAATAGTAAACTGTATGTATACTGACACTTTGCCTTGGGGCTACGCCCACCAAGCACATTATAAACACCAGCTCTCTCTCTCTCTCACGCTTCGAGCGATGACGTCATTTCTCACAGTTGGAGAGAGAGCAGCATGTGCTATAAAGACAAAGATAAAAGTATAAGATATTTCAGTCTGCAAAATGTCGCCGTCAAATTCAAATATACTGTGGTTGAACAAAGATCTGTATGTTAAAAATAAAGAAATCTATAATTTCCATTTACGTAATGCTATTGGACGTAACAACTTGCAAACTTTGAAGTTTATATTACACAAAATTGGTATTGCTTACCGAGTAAAACTTTTATTTGGGCTACGCACTTTAAAAGTGTTGAAACCGCTATCGTAAATGAAATTTTAAAAACTATGTTAGCTGCCTTTAATGTTATTAGGGAAATTATTAAGGAAGTAAGAAGAGGAGCGTTGAAAATTAATACTGAAACAGATCTTAATTTAATCCTTTCAAAATTATCGTTACAGAGCATTACTTCCTACGAGCAGCATTTTCTTATTGAAACAATATCATCTGGCTCTCGAATCGAATTTGCAACTGACGAGCAACAGCAATATCCATATTTTCTTCACGATGCAGTCTTTGAGGCTGCTTATTATGCCCACAGCAAGTTTATAGAAGACGTATTCGAATATTTAAATACTAACCATATAACTTATATATTTCAGCCTAGCGTTGTTCGCCACCACACAAATATTTTTAAATGGCTTGAAGAAAATATCAGGAAAGCTCAAAATGGTGAAACTGTTGGTTGGAGAAGCGGTCCATCTTCCGGTCCCTGGCCTTCAACAACACCTCAAGACTATATCGATACTTACACATTGTTAAGTTCTGTTTCCCTGATGTATAAATAATATGTATAATCATTAAATAAAGCATATATTTAAGTGTACATTTATTCTCCCTCTTCTTGTCAAGTTTTGCTTTGCTTATGGGTAAATACGGTGTATATATATATTAATGAAATAAAACACATATTAAAAATAAAAAGTCTTATTTTAATCTTTAATAATTACATGTATAAGTTTATTACCTAACTTAATTTCTATCTTTATGGGATTTAAATCTAGAGGCAGTGTTGGTTCAGGAAGTGTAAAACTATATGTTGCTTGAAACAAAGGAGGTGGTGATGGTGGTGGTGGTGATGGTGGTGGTGACACCTGTTCCAGTTCGGGTTGCTGTAGTGGTGTGCACCCCTCAAACAGGTAGACAGGTAGACAGGTAGACTGGTAGACAGCTAGACAGGTAAACAGCTAGACAGGTAGGCAGGTAGACAGCTAGACAGGTAGACAGATAGACAGCTAGACAGGTAGACAGATAGACAGGTAAACAGCTAGTTAGACAGTTAGACAGACTGACAGATTCAAACTAGTTCACACGTCAACAGTTTCTTATCAAATGATAGATATCAGAATTGTTAAATGTATAGTATATACGAATCAAATTCATAACGATAGCGTCCACCAAGCTGAGTTCAGTTATTCGCTAGAATTGTCTGAAATATGATTGAGGATAATGTTTACCACCACTGTTTTCTTTCATATGTTCGTGCAATGTGCAAGCAATACATTTTCGTCCTTCTTGATCGGTTTCCCCTTTACATTTTGGACACTTATACTTAACTGGTACAGGCATCTCTCTCACACCTATTTCTATTACTGCCCACACTAGCTAGACAGGTAAACAGCTAGACAGGTAAACAGCCAGTTAGAGAGCTAGAGAGACTGACAGATTCAAACTAGTTCACACGTCAACAGTTTCTTATCATGTCTGTCTGTCTGTCTGCCTGCCTGTCAGTCTGCCAGTCTGTCTGTCTACCAAATTTATAGACACTGATAATGGAGGTCATTAACTACATCTGGTGTAAAGACTCCATACATTTTAGCAACCTTGCACATTTCTCAAACAATCACATCCGACTCACATAATGGACCCACCCTCATTACAAAGAAAAATATTACGAGAATTATTTCTATGAATTTTCAAAGTTATTTCCATGGTTTGGTTGCGATCGTATGAATATTACAGTTATGCTAGATGGACATCTGGGCCAAACTGCGCCCTCTCTGTCTGTTATGTAGAAATTGTAGGCAGCGGCTTGCACGACGAGGGTATAAACATATAAATCATAGTATATCGAATAAATCGTAGCAGTCTGATTGTAACATGGAAGCCGTCACCTCTTTGGAAAAATATTACGACAAGTATTTCGATGAATTTTCAAAGTTATTTCCATGGTTTGGTTGCAATCGTATGGATATCACCGTTACGCTAGATGGACATCCGGACTTTAAAACTGATATAAAGCTACAACTTCCAGACGGGTCGAGTTGGTTTGATGACAATGTGATGGAGCCCATCGAGGAGCATTTAAAAATTTTGAGATTAGAACGTGAATGTGTGAAAAAAATCGTATATGATTTATGGTGATGTCCTCCTGCCCATCTGTTAAATGTTTGCATTATGAGCCAACAGTCTGCGTCATACAAATCATATAAATGAAATTGTTAGTATAATAGAAGAGTTAAAAGAGGCAGGAATAATTGAATAAATCCAGCTCGGAAACAGCACGAAGAGATCCTCCAGACAGAGATGACAACAACACCTCTACCACAATAATTGACTAGTGTATAATATATTTGTAATAATTTTATACATGTACATTAGACAAATAAAATACAATTATATTTACAATTGTCGTTTTATTACACAGTCGTGCCCATAAAACCGTTACAGGAACAGCTGTCTACCTGTCTATCTTTCTGCCTGTCTGTCTGTCTGTCTGTCTGTCTGTCTGTCTGTCTGTCTGTCTGTCTGTCTGTCTGTCTGTCTGTCTGTCTGTCTGTCTGTCTGTCTGTTTGTCTGTCTGTCTGTCTGTCTGTCTGTTTGTCTGTCTGCCTGCCTGTCGGTCTGCCTGTCTGTCTGCCTGCCTGTCGGTCTGCCTGTTTGCCTGTCTACCAAATGTATAGACACTGATAATGGAGGTCATTAACTACATCTGGTGTAAATTTCTCAGACAAAGACCCCATACATTTTAGCAACCTTGTACACTCCCAGATTTTCCCGCCAAAAACCTGATCATAATTTAAAATTCACCGTCAAAATAATGCGCAGAATTTGAATTTACCGCCAAAACCTACGCAGAATTTGAATTTCCCGCCAAGCATGCGCAAAAACCCTCGCGCAGACCCCCGCGCAGACCTGCTCAGAAACCCCAGACATCCGGTTCATTTTTAGCAACCTTGCACATTCCCAGACGCTCACATCCACAAGTCTTGACAGGTCTGACATCTGGCGACACGCAAATATAGCCTCTATTAACACCTGCAACAAAGGAGATGATAGGATAACTGAAAGATGCTGGGTGGCTACAAAAATATGATCAACAGACGACTATTTCATCGCTCCGTTTTGTATTATAAAATTCTGCTATTTAAAACTACCAGTTTAGGATTGGCTTGCGGATGTCTTATACTGCAAAAACCCACTTTTATGACTTGCTGTATTATTTACTTGATTCAAGAATCTGGCCTGTAGGAGCTTTAGTTTTTTCGTGGAAACTTGACACAGTCAACCTAACGACTTAAAGATTCTTACGTAAGACCCAAATTTTAGATTCGATTAGAAATTCAAGAAAATGTGTCCATTAAACAGGTATCTGGACCTGATTTCTAAGCAATAAGTTTTTTATGCGGTAAAAATGAACTGTCCCTCGCCGTTGGATATCGTATATAGCATCCTTATTAATTAGAGTATTGTTGTGGCCTAATAGCTTTTATTTGGTTTTATTTAGTTCTTATTCTCAGGGCTTTATTTTAAAAAAATTTGATATCTTACCTATTGTCTGCAGTCTTTAGCATGTAATTGTAATAATCTTGAGTATTAGTCGTGCAGATTTTTCAAATGTATTATCTGCTAATATTTTCTTTAAGTATTTTATCACCCCTTTTAAATATCTCTCTACCGGATTGGTTTGCTTATACAGCAAAAAACAACTTTTATGGCGTGCTGTATTGTTGTATTTATAAACCTCGCGTTTTTAAAATAAGTTGTATTATTTGCTAATATTTTCTTTAGTTTTCCAAATTCTATAAAATATTCATTTACATAGCGTTCTTAAAACCAAGGGCGCTAACACAAGATGTAAATAAACCATAACATTCTTAAAGCCAATGTGCTAACACAGGAACAAAGAAGGTGTCTGTTTTGCGATATGCGGAAGTTACCGAATCGGATAAACTGAAAAATGCTGAGTGGTACACACTATTATTTTATCGCTCCTGTTTTGTATTATAAAATTCAGCTCCACCGTACTTATGTGTGTTAGCTTCCTACCAGAGTTTACTGCTGGAATGTGTATAAGATTGGCTAAAACTACATCAAACCTGCTAACTGAAGGGTATTTTTTACTAATATATATTGCTGTTCGATATTTGACAAGGCCTGGTTTGGCAGCTGCATTACAAGTTTTCTGCCTGTCTGTCAGCAGTGCTTTAGAACCTATATTAAAACAATCTAAAATTTGGGTCTTACGTAAAAGAAAACAATTAAATGGTACTGTTGCTAATAGCGGTATAGAAATTTTTAACTCAGTTTACACTCGGAACTGTAAATCTCTACAGCATAATAACATTTCTTTAGGAACTTGCTTACTGCTAAAGTGAGGGAATGCTGTACATAAATCCAACCGAAATAAATAACTATCGGCGCAATTTCGAGACTGTGTATTTAATAAAGTAAGGGGAAAAAACACGTAATATTTACTTTGCTTACAAACAATGTCTCTAAAACCACAACATTTTTGTATTATTCAGCAAAAAATGTTAAACAAAGGCAGCATTCAATTTAGCTGTTGGGCAGATTTTTCCCAAACAATGGGTTCCTTTGTTCAATTTTTAACAGCTTTGCACATTTCTCAAACATGTCTGGACATGGTAGCCGAAACAAGGTAGCCGAATAGCAGCGCTGAACCCCCTTTCTTACCTATATGATAACAACATCCTGCAAGAATAGACGTGTCTGTCAGACGATGAGTCACATCCGGTCAAGCCTGAGAAAATTTTGATAAGCGTAACAATAGCTTCATTGTTCTCCAATTTCGACTCGACTTTAAAACAATGGATGCCATTGTTCTATTTACTGATAACAACATCCTGCAAGAATGAACATGTTTGCATCCCAGACGCTCACATCCGCTCGAGCGTGGGAAAATTTTGACAAATCTTGTAAAAATTTCAAAATTAGACATTTAGTCCAAAAAATTCCTGGAAGTGGCACGTGACCTAGGTGAGGCCCGTGACCTTGACCCCGGCTAGACCCGTGACCCTTTGCTAGACTTAGCCAAGTTTCAAACCAGAGGCCAATGACCTCGCCACGTGACACTTAGCCAAGTTTCAAACCAAAGGAAGTGTTCCAGAACCCCTCTACGTACACTACTGATGCTTAACTCTGCCTGGGTCTCGTTCATGAGGGTTTGCTCTAGTAGTCATGCGAATTTCCGGTTGCTAACGCCGTTACTTTTGGTTGAAAAACCAACCTGACTTCTTTGCAGGGCTGCGGTAGCTCATTCGGACTGCATCTCCTGCTGATTTCTGCCTGTAGTTGGAACCCTGGGATGCTGTGGCTGCTGTAGATGCTTCCACCACGCTGTGCGGACACGCTGCAGTCGAAACCTTGGGCTCAGGAACCTTATTGTGCCCTCGGCTGAAGTGCGTAGTCTGCGCTGGTTGTGATCGAAGTTCTCGTAAGGTGGCAACGATGAAAGATTATTTTCATGAGGAAAAATGTTTCCGACATTCTCACAGGTGCACGAAAAATTACTTAACACACTGGTATACTTTTTCTATCGATAAAGTTAATGAATTAATAGGTAAAATATGTAAATTTCAGAGAGCACCAAAACTGGTTGTCATTCAATAATTTTATTCAATTGTCTCTCCATTCTGGTCGTTAATAACAATTGCCTATCTAAGTTATTTAAAACGGAAATTAACCAAATACAATACAATAACTTCTTACTCTAATTTAACTTAGAATTAAAATTATGTACAAAAATTCTCATTTCAAAATGGTTTTAAACTGTGTCATAGCGCCACTCACTTTGTGTTATTTAAATTGTATTTCACCGGCGTAATTACACTGACTTGTTTGTTCAAGCACCAATTTTGTTTCACATCCTGCTGTGTCCATTTCTTGTAATTTTTTTAACTGTTTGCTTTTCTCCAAATTTTCGAATATTGCTGTCCCATAATTCTAATTGCCCTGTTCTGTTTGGTTTATGCTCGTTGCAACGTATTATTAATTCTGCTTCAATTATCTTTATTTAAAATGCTCATAAACATATCCTATTTAATTATTCCGACATCTACGCTTCAATTAACAGGCACATATTATAAACCTTTTTGTGACAATTCTATTTATTTTGGTTCGGCTTTAATTTTGCACAAACCTCTTATTTTTGGCTAATTTAAAATTATCGATTCCAATCTATGAAAAACGAGCTCTGCCCTTTGCCTTTTCTATTCAATTCAATTCATTACTGCCAGCATTTCTTTGCAAATGTAATTACAGATTGAAATTTACGTTCAATTTTGCAGTTGCATGAACTACCCCAACTCTGCGCTATCTGACTTGCTTTATTTATTTGTTGTGCTGCAAGCAGAGTTGAGTAGCGGGCTTAATACCATCTCAATATACTTCTGGAATTATTATTTATTCTAATGGATATTTTTCCAATTCAGCTTTTTTTCTTCGATAGGTACTTAATTCTCCTTTCGATGCCGTTGAAGTGCGGTGATTCAAGTTTTGGTTGAATACTCTGCATCTTTGCAAAGCTTTCCGAGCGACTGAGCTGGAATTAACTACGATGGCGAACTTAAAACAGGTGGTTATAACCATTCATTACCAGAACCTTCGGTTTGTCACTCTTTCGATGGAGATGCTTCAAATTGAAAAGATATTCGGGTCTGTAGACGCGGCAGCAGTTCTTGGCGGCATTGTGTCGGCTGGTCGCCCCTGTGTGCTAGTGTAGGCCTTCACCTATCCCTCAAGAAGAAATCTCATACAACAACCCGCAGTATGCTAAAATTATAAATCGGTGTGAAACGTATGAAATTTCTCTCACCTTATATAACTTGTTTGTAAAGCACCATAAGTACTTAAATTCAATTACCATTTCCCGTTGGGGGCATAGAACAAGACTGTTTAAATAACCATAGGATAGGTTATGTTCAATACATGTCATTTAGGGTTTAATGTTATATTACTGGTTTGTCAAACAATGGACGTTTCATATACACAGGAGGTAAGAATTGAATTATAAAATATTTGAAAATTGAACGGAATATAGCCGGCAGTTCGGCTGAGTGGCGAGGAGCGACTAAATAGAGGACTAGGTTTTAGTCTCGTCGGAGACTCGAACACTGTTTTCGTCGGAGACTCGAACACTGTTTTCGTCGGAGACTCGAACACTGTTTTGTCTCACTCTAACATGTTATGCCACAATTATATCGCGATCTGCCCCACTCATTGTGTTTGAAGTTGCAAAGGATTTAACTTGGAAATTTGCCCACAACGTTTTTTATACAAAAGTATAAATTTAGGTTATTTGCAGATTTAAGATTTGTGTGTAATTAGCACAAAAATGCTTGTGTAATGTAGAAAAATGTGTGTCTGACCGTAAAATACCCTTCAGCAGCACCAGCTAACTTCACGTAAGACTAAAACGTAGTCCTCTGTTTAGCCGCGTTACTGAGTGGCGTTGCATCTCTCACGGCACTTGTAAAAGTTAAGCTCCAGTCTGCTTGATCAGTACTTGAATGGATGAGCATCTGGAGAGCGGGCGTAGTGTTCTAGCTTAGACAAGCTCCACTACCTCAAGTACCTCCGCCGAATTTAAAAATGCACACACCCTCATCGGTTCGGTGGGCCCGGCACCCCGACACTGTGTAAACGGTATAAGGGGTTACAGTACAGTACAGTAATAATTGAAGAGTGTAAATTCAAAAGGGCCTAAATGCCAATTTTACTGATTTTGAGTTAAGGTCGTAAACGTCGTCTATGAGCCAAGCCCAATAACATACAAAGTGGTCTATGTGTCATTAGTTGTGGTGGGGGTACTGCGAGCAGGCAAAGTTGGTGATAGGTCTAACTCCCCACGTCTGTTTTAAAGCAAAAGGGTCTAAGTGCCATACAAAACGCATGCATTCATATGCAAAATGGAGTTCCCGGAAGCACATGTGGGTGAAAATAATGTAAAACAACGTAGGAAAAGATCTGGTGTGATACACTCACCCAACTTCCTTTTACAGTGATCTTATAATTAGACAAAAAATTGATTTTTAATTTTTACGCATTCGTCAAAAATTACAAATTCCACAAAAACGGTACAAAATAGAGCGTTAGATGAAGAGACAAATTTTCTCTAAAATTTTAAACAGAATTCAAAAATGTAATAATATACCAGGTGTTCTACTTAAAATAGGAAAAAACAAAAGAAACCCATTTTAGAAGTATTCAACTGGAAAATCACCTACCTCACATCAATACACATTAAAAATGTAATAAAAATGTAAAGTTTGAAAAAAAATATTAGAGCCGTTTTTGAAAAAATCGAAAAAAACTGCAAAATCACCAAGAGTAAACACCAAGGTACTTTCGGTTATGCGATTTTCTTCAAAAGCTTGCTGTCTCATCTACATAGTACTCAAAACTTATATATGAAGTTTCACCGTCATACCTCTTTTCGTTTTTGAGATATTCTATACACAGACAGACAGACACACACAGACAGACCAATGAACAAAAACATGCTTTTTGAGTTCAGGGGGACTCGAAAACGTGAAGATCTGTTGAAAACTCAATTTCGAATTTTTGGGGTGAATCCAATACTTTCTTTATCGTAAAAGGAGGTAAAAAGGAAGTGAGAGTGTCAAACGAGAGCGAAAAACACTAAGATTAAGTGGGTTACAACATATCAACTATAAAAAACATGTCATACCAGCGAAACAACCCCTTTCTGAGGTAATACACCTAACCTAAAAGTGCTCGTTATTAAGGAATGTCCTCTTTAGATTAAATGTCAATGGAAATACCAGTGCAAGCTTCTAACGCAATAGCATCTGAAGTCTTTACATTCGCATTACTACCAAATTGGAAACTATGAAAAAATGGGTACATATCTTCTGGGGTTAATTCAGGTGGGCAAAATTAATCGAAGATGCCACGGTTCATACGAAAATAAAGATGCCAGTCGCCGTCAGATATCGGTTTATTATACAGTTCCGGATGGTAAAGGCATGCACGTTCAGATCTGGGATAATGTTTATAACGATGGAAGGAGAACCAAAACCAAAACAAACAAACAAAAATTCCTAAGTTCAGGCAACAAGTAAAAGATCATATTAATTGCTTTCCACGAGAACCCAATCATTATAGCCGTAATAAGACCAAAAAAGAATTTCTTAGTCCGATTAAATATAAATCGTATGTACAGGACTTACAAGTTAAGATTTCCTAATTCAGTTGTGACGTACAGGTTTTATTCACAAGTTTTTCACCAGCACCTTTCAAAATTACGTTTTGGGCAACCGAAATCAGACACTTGCTCTACGTGTGATATCTATACGAACAAAATAAGAGCCTTGTCTTGTAATACCCCGGAACAACGAACCCCGATAAAGAAACGAGAACTACACCACAGAAAGGCTGAGAAGGCTAGAAACGAGTTACAACAAGATTCTGTAGATTCTCATATGTCTATCAGTGTTAGTACTAGAATCTCGATTGACTTGCAACAAGTGCAATTTATTCACACACTTACTAACACGCAAATGTTTTATAGCAAGCAGTTATCCTGCTATAATCTAGGAATACAGTGGGCAGATACAGACTCTGCCTACATGTGCTTATGGACTGCAGCAGAGAGTGGTAGAGGCCTCTGCTATTTTAAAGACATTAATGCTTCCCAATTTTCCTAACAAAAAAAGAATAACCTTTTGGAGTGACAATTGCATCGGACAGAACAAGAAAAAATTATTTTGTTACTGTTTATATATCTTGTTCTTGCCACGGACATTGAACAAGTCGAACACAAGTTTTTAGTCAGTGGTCATTCCTATTTACCGTGTGATAGGGACTTTGCCCACATAGAGAAACGTAAAAAGGTAACAAAAACATTTGCTCCAAGCGATATCGAAAAAATGATTAAGGAAACTTGCCACAAAAAACCGTTAATGTACTACGAATGCTTGAAAGTAATTTTAAAGATTTTCTAGCACTATCAGATGCTTTGCTAAATACAAGCAAGCTCAAAATTCGAATATCTAAGCACAACCCTGGTAAAATCAAAATGAAACAATGGTTTAGCGAGGGTGAGGAATGGACAATCTGTAGAATTTTGAAAAAAGGAAAAAATTTGGGCGAGCTTTTGACCCCCTTACCACAACTGAAATGTAGAAGCAGGGTTAGTGACGAAAAGGTTAAGAATTTTAAAGATATCCTCGACTACTTACCTTTGTAACATTTGGCTTTCTACGAAAACTTGATAAGGGACAACAAACAACAAAAAAAAGAAAAATAGTGGTGAACAACAAAAAAAGAAAAATAGTGATGAACAGCAAAAAAAAGAAAAGTAGTGTTGAAATACCGGGGTGTAGTGGAGCATCAAGTTCCAATACAGAAACAAGAAAATAAGTAGCTTCATTTTGTTTGTTATTAAAGTAGTAGTTAAAAGTTAAGTTTCATTTTTTTGTTATTAAAGTAGTAGAGTTAAGGGTTAAGTTTCATTTTGTTTGTTATTAAATTAGTAGTTAGACCCTTTTGTAAAGAAACTTAGATAGTTATTTATGTACCTTCTAAGAATTAGCTTCTTTTTCATTATATTATATTTTTTGTGTTAAGTTTTCCATTTGTATTTTGTGTTATTATATTAGTCCAGTTACACTAGAATCCATCTGCCGAAAAAATCCAAGTGAGTTGAAATTTTGCATACACCTTTATTTTGACATTACAAATAATGTCTCAAAAGTCCCCATCGATATAGCGCTTGCGTCTTAAGTTATTCAAGGTCAAAGATGACAGTTTTTCGCAAATATCTCTCTTTCTATGGGTCGTATGACTTTTTTAGTTATTACAAGAAATGAAGGCTAGAGAATTCTGTACAAAAAAGATTCTACAGGTTTTTTACGTACAACTAACCATTCAGTAAATAATACACTGTTAAATTTTGTAGACGGGCTTTACTTCCTTTTACGATAAAAGAAGTATTGGATTCACCCCAAAAATTCGAAATTGAGTTTTCAACAGATCTTCACGTTCTAGAGTCCCCTAAACCAAAAAAACATGTTTTTGCTTATTGGTCTGTGTGCTTGTGTGTCTGTCTGTCTGTCTGTCTGTCTGTCTGTAAACAGAATATCTCAAAAACGAAAAGAGGTATGGTGTTGAAACTTCATATATAAGTTTTGTGTGTATCTAAATGTGACAGCAAGATTTTGAAGAAAATCGCATAACCGGAAGTATGGTGTTTACTTTTGTGATTTTTCAGTTTTAAAATATATTTAGAATATGAGTTAATAAAAAAACACGAAAAACACAAAAGAAACCCATTTTAGAGGTATTCAACTGGAAAATTAGCTATATTACATCAATACACATTCAAAACGTAATAAAAATGTAATGTTTGAAAAAAATTGTTAGAACCGTTTTTAAAAAAATCGAAAGAAAGTTAGTCTTAGGTACTTACCTAATTATTATTTTAATTATGAGACTGTGGCGACCAAAAGCATTTTCATACTTGGCGCCCAGGACGCACCGGACGTTAGCCCCCAAACGACGCGAAGGGAAACAGATCGGCTACCCTTACCGCCAAGAGCTCAAGCGTAGGAGTCGACCACCAACGGGCGAAGCTACCGGTTGTCGCGCGTGCCTTAAAAATACTCCTGTAACTTTGCAACACGTTAATTGTAAAATTTTGTAAATAAATTAGTTTTGTTCACATGCCTGGTTTTTATATAAAGTAAATGCTAGGCATCTACTAAAAGACAACTTACTAAAAATATTGAACATCAGAAATCAAGCCTTGATTTCTACAAAAAGACACAATAAAATTTGGCATTTTTTATTATTGGAACAATCTAATATCTACACAAACCATAGCCAAACAGCACTACAAATGAATAAACGAATACGACAAATGTTTTGTTATCTACATGCCGATTTTCGCCCCTTGGCTTTTCAGCAAAACTATGGCACCTTCAGATGCTTGGAGGGTTGAATTTATTTTTACCTCTACTAGCTATTCGAATATCAAATACTGTACTGTATTAATGTTGTACGAACATACAAGCGCAAGTTTCGAGTTAGTATTTGTTTTTTCATCGTTGATATTTTTATTAATTACATTGGACAAAAGCGCAGCTTTGTCTGATTGCATTTTACAGCAATTTCTTCGAAAAATACGGGATTCAGTATATGCAAATCCCATCTTTCGTATAAAGAAAGATCTGCTTTCAATTTAAAATGCAAAAAAAATCAAAATAGATTTGTCATTTTTGCACACTGCTGGCTGACAGATAAACAATCTAAACCCCGCTGTGAGCGATTGTCGACTTTATTATTTTCTTCAAATGTGTAAGTACATATTTTTACACACAGGTCGTATGAGTAGCTCTTCCATTTAATAATGCAGTTCAGTGCGACTTAGCTATTTGCAATTAAACAATGTTGCCAGTTCATCTAACTTCAAGGTTACTTCATCCTCGCTGTCTTCAAAAATATAACACAAATATTTTTTTAAATTATTTCTTTCATACTCAGGAGCTTTCCCTTAATAACGTAACGTTGAGTGAATCAGCCATTTTTGCAAAGCTCTGCATTTTGTCTTTGCAGAATCCATATATTTTTATTTATATTCAAAACACTACAAATAGAAATACATGCATTACACGCTTGCAGAAATCTTCTATTAGTATAATCGAAAGAAGTAAACAAAGAGGAAATCATAGTTGGGCGTATTTACAGCGGGCGAGCTGGCAGCCCTAAAGATGAACTCAAGGTCGCGGCTAAGTGAAGTACTTTTTGCGTAGTGACCTATAAATTTGCATTATCTTGCATTATTATACCAAACGTTACACCAAAATTGAAGAAATTATTAGATATAATGTGCTGCATACTCATTTACAAACAAAATCAGTTTTATTTTACATTAGTTTTCATAATATACGAGTAGAAACAGAAGAATTTTGAAATAAACAAATTAGGGGAAGAAGCAATAAAACACAGTAGTCTTCTCCACGTACATTTATTAACAAGGCGACATGTTTCAAAGCCAAACTGGCTTCATCTTCAGACCAAAATGATCATCTACAGAGGCATATGGTTAACAATAGTGTACGATGTAAAGAGATTAACTTACTGGTTATAAAACAGGTAAAACCACGTGTCCCAAATTATAGGTTAAATTGAGGTTAAGCGCTGAAGGCGAGGTAGTAATAAAAATTCACTAAGAACACCACATTGGAGAAGAAAATTAATTCAATAGCCAGTAAACTATGTTATAAAGATCGTTGTACTGGTTATTATATTAAATTTAACAATTTAAAAACGGCAAGTAAAATAACAACCATTCTCTGACGCAGAAGGCACTAGAATGGGAATTTTCAGTCAGTACCAGGGTGCCCAGATGATTTTGTAGTAGCCAAAAGATGGCGCGTAAGTAGCCAAAATCGCCAATCTCGTCAAAGTGATTACAAAATTGCACTTTTAACCCTATTTAGCATATTTTATCGGATAACAAGAACAAATAATTTATTTATAGTTAAGCATATTTTATTTTTGCAAAATATTGATATATTGCGATGGACAATACTGACTAACAATCACAATTTAACTGGGACAATTTAATAATTATTAATTCGCTTTTGGGGTTGTTTATAAAATTAATTTAGACTGATTAAAATATGCTGTCTTGTATTTTTATTTACTTGATCCAAAATAAATGGTAGTATGCCCTTTTAAGTATTTTTTTTATCTGCAATTTATTATATCGAAACGCTAGCTCAGTAGAACAATTAACTCTATTCCCATAGGTGAATTCCTAATAGATTGTAATTTTTACTTGATCTGGTGCGCCACTGTACACCTGAATTAGTTCTAATACACAGTAGCTATTGTATGCAATATGTCAAAACCTACAAAATGGTTCGTATCGTGCAGTCAGCATTGTTGACTTTAAAATAATCAAAAATTGTGAACATTCGCAGAGGTATTTATTCAAATCGTAGTGCTTCGGCGGTTATTATTATCATTTGTTTCAGGCATTACTTTGTTAGATGACGTCAGAAGGGACGCCGACTAAATCTCGCAATTGTTTTACCTTCTGCTAACCTCAAATTTGGGTAAATGCTTATAATTTGAATTGCGCCTTCGCTGGATGCTAGGATATGCTTGAATCTTGATAAGCAAAGTCTGGTCTCGTATGCACACAATTTTCACGATCCTAACACTGATACTTTTAGGTTAAAACGGTACCTTAAAATTTGGTGTGTTCTTTGCAATGTTCGGCAAGGGGCCCCAGCTGGTATCTTTCTTGGAACGGTTTTCTCCGGTGTTTTTGCTGGCCGGAATTCAATATCGGAATCCTGATGTGATTGGCTGGCAATGATCGTCGGAGGTGCTCCCGGTGAAAATTTAATTTTATGTTGCGGAAAATCCCACAAACGTTTCCACATAAACTTCAACACTTGGTTAACACAATGATACACTTTTTAGCTCGAAATATTTTAATTTATTATATAAAAACTTTAATTGAAGTGGAGCACAAAACTACATGTCAAGCTTAATTTAATTATTCATTTGTTCCCTTTTATTTCCATTATTAAAAACAAAATCTAATCTATTACTATGGTTACCAAGACACCGGAAATTGGTTTTGATCAAATTACATTATGGACATGAATTTGATTACAAATTATATTTACAAATTTCTTATAACTAAAATATTGTCCATTTCTTAATATTAAAAAGTCTCTTTACGCTACAAACGCGTTTTATTAGTTACTCTGCTCTATTTCACTCGCGTTAATTGCACAGATTATTTTATGGAGTTCATTTCTTAATAATTGCTTTCCCTGTCCTTCTGTCTGCTTTTCACTTGCTTTTTCATGTCCTTCTATCTGCTTTTCACTTGCTTTTTTATGTCTTGCTGCCTGACTTTCTAATTTGCTCTTTGCAAAGTATTATTATTTTCTTCTGGCTTCCTATATCTTTTTTAGATTGCTCACAATTTCCCTGCTTAGCTATATTGAAATCTACGCATCATTGACATGCACTTCGCAAACCTTTTTGGGACTATTCATTTCTTTTGGTTCGGCCATTCATTCTGCACAAACCTAATATTTAATTAATTTGAACGTCAATATATGTATATAATGTAAGTAGTTAACCTTCCTCTTCCAAAACATCAAAGAAAACCTCTATTGAGAATTATCTATTATCATTAGTAACAGTATTTTCCTTTTGGTTGGTTTTGTACATATTACTATTAATAAATCTAACATCTTGTCGCTGGGTTAAAAACTGTAACAATAAATATCCCTAGAATGAAAAATCCCTACAATACTGGATTGTCTGATCAGATCAGATTTTTTTTTATAGAGAATTAGATAAAATGCGAAATAAAAATATAAATTCGCGTTAATGATAAGAAATCGCCAAAATCGCAGCCAGTCGCCAACTGTAAAATACTGTAGCCAAATAGGGCAATGAGATAGCCAAAATGGCGATAAATCGCCAAATCTGGACAGGCTGATCAGTACATATGTAACTAAAACCAGATCAAAAGTCCCTAAATTCAATGACACTGAAGCTACCAGAGAGGGTCAGAAAGTAAAAGAACAAAGTTAAATCCGAAAATGGCCAAAGACACAACAACTATTTAATATTCAGGAAAATGTAATTAGTATCAAAATCTGTGACTTCAATGAGTCTGCATTCATTATTGTTAAAGACATAATTTCAAAAATTTCGAGTAAATTCAACAACCTACCCTTGTTAGCGATATGTAAAATTTTATAATCTTTATTGGGATCAAAGTTGTGGTTATGTTCCACAATGTGATTAGCAAAAGCTGATTTATTCGGTTGGTCGATATTAAAGTTGTTTTTAATGCAAGCGGAATGTTATTTGATTCTTTTTCTGAAAGTACGTCGAGTCTGACCAATGTAAAAGCAGTTGCATGACGAACAGTCAAGACGGTAGGCACCAGATCTATCTAATAAAGGGGTGGGATCTTTATTGAAGACTACCAATTTCTGAAGAGAATTGGTAGTAGAAAAAGAAATTTGAAAATTATATTTACTAAGTATGTTTTTAATAGACATATAGATGGTACCGTAATAAGGAATTGAATAAAAAGTTTTGTTTTCAAGGTTATTGATAGGAGTTAGGTTTGTAGAAAATTTAATACGGAGTTTATAATAAATAGGTAAAATGAGTTGAAGAGGATAACCGTTTTTGATAGCAATGTATTTAATGATGTTAAATTCATTGTTGAAGTTTTCTATGGACATAGGAATTGAAAGTAAACGTCTGAACAAAAATTGAAAATTAGCAAGTTTATGGGATAAGGGATGAAAGGAAGAATAAGGGATAGTATGGTCAGTACAACTGGGCTTCCTATAAATACTGAAATTTAAAATTTTTTTTGTGGAATTATTATTTTTAGTAATCAAAATGTCTAGAAAAGGCAAAGAATTATTGTGTTCAATTTCAAAAGTAAATTTAATATTAGGATATACTGAGTTTAGCCAGGTGATATAATCATCAGTATTAGGGGTATCAGAATTGAAAATAACCAGGATATCATCGACGTACCTGCCCCAGTAAATAATGTTGTGAATAAAGGGGGCTTCAACGAAAATTTTGTTTTCCAGGTTATTCATAAAAATTTCAGCTAGCAGAGGTGATAGGTTAGATCCCATGGCCAAACCAGACTTTTGTTTAAAGAATGAAGAGTCAAATTTGAAAAAGTTTTGTGACAAAGCTAAGTTTAAACAAATGAATAAAGTTTCAACTTGGTTGTTATTAGGGTCTGAATCAATAAGCATTTCTTTTAATAAAGACACACACTCATTAGAAGGAATGCTAGGAAAAAGGTTGGTTACATCAAAAGAACAAAGAGTGAAATTATTAGGTAAGTTTAATTTAGATAAAGTTTTTGTAAGTTCTATGGAGTTTTTTATGGCAAATTTAGGTTTGAAATTAGTGACGTTACGAATTAATTTGTTGAGCCAAGAAGTAATGAGCGATACTGGGGTGTTGGAAAAGGAAACAACAGGTCTGATAGGGATGTCAGGTTTATGGATTTTAAGGAGCCATATAATTTAGGAATGGAAGGATTCATAATGAGTAAGGAAAGGGGATTAATATTTAATCGTCTAATCGTCTGTCTGACTGCTGTAATGAAACTGGGAAGAGGGTCTTTATTAAGAATTTCGAAATCAGGAGAATCAAGAAAATCACAGACCTTGTCAATATACTCGCACTTGTCTAAAATGACAAGACAGTGACCTTTGTCAGCTTTAGTACACAATAAATTGGATTCTTTAATTTTCTTTGAAAGAATATAAGTGGTTTTGTCTAAAATGTGCGCATTATTCGAATTAGGTAAAGTTTGTTTGTAGTTAGAAATCTTTCTACTAATCTCAGCCCTAACCAGGTTCGGATTAAGTTAATAGGTATATATATGCTTTTGATCTGGTTTTAGTTACATATGTACTGACTAAAAATTCCCATTCTAGTGCCTTCTCCGTCAGAGAATGGTTGATATTTTACTTGCCGTTTTTTAGCTGTTAAATGTGATGTAATAACCAGTACAACTTAGTTTACTGGCTATTGAATTAATTTTATTCTCCAATGTGGTGTTCTTTGTGAATTTTTTTATTACTACCTCGCCTTCAGCGCTTAACCTCAATTTAACCTATAATTTGGAACACGTGGTTTTACCTGTTTTATAACCAGTAAGTTAATCTCTTTACATCGTACACTATTGATAACCATATGCCTCTGTAGATGATCATTTTGGCCTGAAGATGAAGCCAGTTTGGCTTCGAAACATGTCGCCTTGTTAATAAATGTACGTGGAGAAGACTACTGTGTTTTATTGTTTCTTATTAAGACACCTCCACTATCAGCATGATGGATCACCTCCCTGTGAAACTAGGGGAATACACAACAAAAAATTTATGATTCATCAGGCACCTTGGTTGTAGCATAAGATATACTAAGGGAAATATGTGTAACAATTGTTGAATTTTCTCACTGCCACAGCCGGGCAGTATTTGTATTTGTAAATACTTTTTTTAAATTTAAATACTTTGTAGTATTTAAATACTTAGTATTTTTAATGTACGGTATTTGTATTTCTAGGTGCAAATACTTTACAAAGTATTTAGTATTTAAATACAATTTTGGCAGTATTTAAATATTTTTCAGTTATTTAAATAGTTTTACAGTATTTAAATACTTTGAGAGTATTTAAATACTTTCAGAGTATTTAAATACTTTCAGAGTATTTAGCTCCTTTTTATTTCTTCAAATGTATTTCTAGCTAGTAAATAATTTTTGCATAGTTTCAACGTTTATCAAAATCCCAAGTTTTTACTTGAAACGCGAACACGTGTAGTGCTTCAGGTAAACAACCACCCGTGCTAGAGCGAGACAGAATCCACCAGGCAATTGTGGGCCTGAGCAAGATGCATAAAAAGCCGTTTTGACGGAGTGACGGAGACGGTGCATCCCTGCCATTCGATTATTTCGATATTCCATGTTTTTGCAGCGTGGAACAAATAGTGGTGTTTCCTCTGTACCTGTATCGTGATTTGTAGTAAACATAAATTACTATTACAGTAAGTATACTTATATTTAATAGTACTATTAGTAGTTCATATTCAATATACGCAATTTTATGAATAAAATATTTTATGGATTTTAATATTTTCTGTGCCAAAATATCCATAAAACACCGGAAACCAATATATTGTTTCCTTTGGAGTTTTTAATAATTCATATACAATAGTTTAAGCTGTCATCTTTATTATTTGGCTTAATATTAGAATAAAAGAAAATTTACAATTTTAAATTTAATTTTGAAAAATTGTTTAACTGGTATACACATGTGTTACTATTTAAATATTTCGCAAGTCTTTTTACATTTTAGGGATATCTAAATACCTAAGAAGTATTTTAAATATTTTTAAAATATTCAAATACTTTGAAAGTATTTACGTTTAGAAAAGTATTTAACTATTAGTAGTATTTATTATTTAACTACTTTTTGTTCAAAAAAAGTATTTAATATTTAAATACATCCAATTTTCAAGAAGTATTTTGTATGTAGTATTTAAATACTTTTAAAAGTATTTTGCCCAGCTCTGCTCACTGCACAAGTTCTTGAACTGGCGACGCCACCTAAGGTGTTTTTCTCTCGTATGTAATTTCACATGTTTAACTAAATTACTTTTCTGAACTGTTTTATACTCGCAAATTGAACAACAATAAGGTTACTCTCCTGTATGTATATTAACATGTTGAACTAAATCACTTTTCCAAGCTGTTTTATACTCGCAAATTGAGCATAAATAAGGTTTTTCTCCTGTATGTAGCTTCACATGTCGAACTAAATGACTTTTCTTAGCCGTTTTATACTCGCAAATTGAACATGAATACGGTTTCTCTCCTGTATGTATCTTCACATGTTGAACTAAATGACTTTTCTTAGCCGTTTTATACTCGCAAATTGAACAAGGTTACTCTCCTGTATGTATATGAACATGTTGAACTAAATCACTTTTCCAAGCTGTTTTATACTCGCAAATTGAGCATGAATAAGGTTTTTCTTGAACATGAATAAGGTTTCTCTCCTGTATGTATCTTCACATGTTGAAAAAAATGACTTTTCTTAGCCGTTTTATACTCGCAAATTGCATAACAATAAGGTTACTCTCCTGTATGTATATTAACATGTTGAACTAAATCACTTTTCCAAGCTGTTTTATACTCGCAAATTGAGCATAAATAAGGTTTTTCTCCTGTATGTAGCTTCACATGTCGAACTAAATGACTTTTCTTAGCCGTTTTATACTCGCAAATTGAACATGAATACGGTTTCTCTCCTGTATGTATCTTCACATGTTGAACTAAATGACTTTTCTTAGCCGTTTTATACTCGCAAATTGAACAAGGTTACTCTCCTGTATGTATATGAACATGTTGAACTAAATCACTTTTCCAAGCTGTTTTATACTCGCAAATTGAGCATGAATAAGGTTTTTCTTGAACATGAATAAGGTTTCTCTCCTGTATGTATCTTCACATGTTGAAAAAAATGACTTTTCTTAGCCGTTTTATACTCGCAAATTGCATAACAATAAGGTTACTCTCCTGTATGTATATTAACATGTTGAACTAAATCACTTTTCCGAGTTGCTTTATACTCGCAAATTGAACACGAATAAGGTTTCTCCCCTGTATGTATCTTCACGTGCTGAACTAAATGACTTTTCTTAGCCGTTTTATACTCGCAAATTGAACATGAATACGGTTTCTCTCCTGTATGTTTCTTCAGATGTTGAACTAAATTACTTTTCAGAGCCGTTGTGTACTCGCAAATTGAACATGAATAAGGTTTTACTCCTGTATGTAGCTTTACATGTTGAACTAAATGATTTTTATGAGCCGTTTTATACCCGCAAATTGAACATGAATACGGTTTCTCTCCTGTATGTATCTTCACATGTTGAACTAAAGCACCTTTCTTAGCTGTTTTATATCCACAATTTTTACATGAAAAAGGTTTTACTCCTGTATGATTCTTCATATGTCTCACTAAATGACTTTTCCTAACTGGTTTATACTCACAATATAAGCAAAAATAAAGTTTCTCCCCTGTATGTGTTCTCATATGATGAACTAACTCCTGTTTCGCTACTGCTTTATTTTTGTAAGCAGAACACAAACTTTTGTCTTCTGCTTCATTTTTACAGATTTTCCAACTAAACCGTTCTTCTAAAATGCTTCTGTCTGCTGCACACACAGAAAGCACTTCGTCTTTTATGTCAACTTCCTCTTGTTTGATATTAAATCCGTGATAAGTTGTGTTATCAACAGTGCCTTCGATAACGTCATGCTGTACACGCATGTTTGCAACTGCTTTATTTTCTTCAATTTGCGTCAGTGTTTCATTTAAGGTGGTGGCTGTTGCACTATACAAATTATTGTCAAGTAATTCCTGCTTCACGTCCATTGCCATTCTGAAAACAAAACGACCATCAACATTTAAATAGGTTATGTCCAGTTGTGTATGTTTTAAAAAAAATGAAAATGTCCTGTAATCGAGTTCTAATGTGTTTACTTACATTAAATAATGTGAAATTCGAAAAAGCAACGAATATCGAGATAATTTAGCAGTAAAAATGTTGGATAACTAGTAACTACACAAACCACGGCTCAAACAAAATGGATTACATGAAATGATTCAAAAGAACTACTCCAGCGTTGCCAACTCTTGATTTTTTACCGTAATAGATATTTAAAAACATAATAGATTTGGCAGTTTGGGTAATTGACTAATAATAATTTAAATTCTACTCAAATCCGTCAAAATCATCAGTTTTTTACTTCCTTTTACGATAAAGGAAGTATTAGATTCACCCCAAAAATTCGGAATTGAGTTTTCAACAGATCTTCACGTTTTAGAGTCCCCTGAACCCAAAAAACATGTTTAAATAGAACATCCGGTATGTTATTACATTTTTTAATTCAACTTAAAATTTTAGAGAAAATTTATCTCTTGAACTAATGCTCTATTTTGTACGGTTTCTGTAGAATTTGCAATTTTTGTAAATTTTTTGACAAATGCTTAAAAATTAAAAATCAAATTTTTGGCTAATTATAGGATTACTGTATAAGGAAGTTGTGTGAGTGTCACACCAGATTTTTTATATGGAAATGCAAATAGCGAAATTCTAAGGAAACAATTGGCAACAAGCATTATCTCTAGACTGATTTGTGTTGGTACATTATTTTTGCAGTGAGAATAGGTTTCATGTTGAGTGGTTGACATTTAATTATTTTAAATTCTAGTTGTGCCTATTATAAACTTGAAATCTAATTTTATAAATTAGTTTTAACTAGATAGGTATTGAATTGACGACAATTTCAGTTTATAACAAACAGTACTACAATTTAAAAGAATTTATATGTCAACCAGTCAACATGAAACCTAACCTCCCTGCAAAAATAATAACCAGAAATGTATATACCAACACAATTCTATATACTGGCAATGCTTTCCATAGATTGCATTTCATATGAAAAAAATTGACCATATAATAGCGATGACTATTTATTTACTTTACACAAGAGCCGATAAATTTTTCAAAAGTTTACTACTAATTCTGAAAAATGCCGGCACATATTGGAAAAACGGATAAAGCGAAAATAATTGCTCATGTTGAAGCATTTTAAGAATTAGGTCGTAAAAGTGTCCCGTTTTTTTGGCCGTGCTTGTAGTAAGTTGGGGAGTATGCATAATAATCGGTAATAAATTTTTTTATTGGCTCCACTTTTATACAATCTGTCTGTTAATACAGACAATAAGGCCCGGTATTACAATATCAGCTTAAACTGGAGATTGACAGTTAAACTGCAGATTTCGTAAATACTGCGTATTACAATCTTCAGTTTTCAGACAGCGACGCTTAAACTTCCAGTAAACTTAAACGTCCGATCGGTACAGTTTAAACCGCAGTTTACATCAACCTGGCATATTCTAACCTGACAAATCGGGTATTGTTGACAAAACGCGAAAGAATGGAAGACGTATTCGAGATATTTGAAGATTTATTATCCGATGACGAAGATGTAATTAATGTAGTGGAAATGCCACGTCAACCAAAAATATTTAGAGAGAGGTTAAATCATTTTGAATTGTGGAATGATATGGAATTTATTAATAGATTTCGAATATCCAAAAACAGTGTCCAACAAGTATTAAATGATATAGAACATCTTATAGCATTTCCCACTGATAGGTATCTTGGTTATTTTATAATAAGGCTAAACTACAGAATCTGGGGCACATTCCCCTTCTTTTATTTACTTCCTTTGTAAATTTAGTTATGGTTACTGGAGAAACATGGTTAATAAATATTAACAATATAAGAGGAATGTGCTCTTATTTCAAACAACCACAAATATAACACATCCGCTAATACATCCAACCGCCAATTGAACGTCGTTTGACAGAAAATAAATAGATTGGAAGTTAGGCGTTTTGTCGACAGTGCTACCAACGCAAACGATTTCACGGTAAACTTAACCAGCAGCTGGAAAGAGATTGTAATACGCTAACGAAATAACCTACAGTTTAAACTTCCAGTAAAGTTTAACTTTACCTTCAGTTTTACTGTGCATTGTAATACCGGGCCTAAGTATATTTTGTGTAATTACTTAACCCAATGCTTAACTAACTTATTACTAAAATAAGACATGAAGAGTAATGCTCCTGTGAGCAGTCTCTAAAAATTATACAATATATGATAATAAGAGATCAAATAAATTTACAATTAGAGTCGCCTGTGATATGTGTTATACGTTTGGAAGTACTGATGTGTATTGTCAATTTATGTGATGTCAAATAGTTGGTTGTAACTCAAAAGTTTTCGGTAGCGCGGATTAGGGGCGATGTTGTGTTAGCCGGCTCAAATTATAGCCGAGGCATCTTTTGGTCGATTTCTGCCCCGGGATTGGTGGGAGAAGTAGTTTGCATCCGTTGCACATTAAGTTTAAGATGCCCTCATAAGCCTAAAGTGTTTTCTCGTATTAGTGCGAGAAGCTTTTGCACCCTTGCAAATCCTGTGAAGTCGTGCTTAAAATTGGAGCAACTTTTCGTCCGCCGGTGGCTGCCGCTTTCATTCTTGGGGTACAATCACCCCTTTTTGGCCTCTTGGTTACGAACGAGCTTCTGCATAACCCTTACGCTGGGGAAGTCTGCATTCCTGCCTTCGCTGCCGCTGGGAGCCGTGCCACTAAGCAAACACCAGGTTCGGCCCTATCACCGTCTGTGCCCCAAGCAAGATATGTTCTGGCTAGAAAGGTAGCAAACTCAGTACTTTCCTTTTAAATGCACCGCGGAAGTGTTCAAATATATAGTGTGCGTCGCATGTTGTGGAACTTTGCGCCGGCGAATTCATATCGCCTCATTTGTGTATAGTTGGGAAAAATAATCCTGTTATTTCTTTTCTTTGTGTACTAGTTTCTTGTTTTGTACCCTAGTAGGTAAGTTAATTTTGACTGGAGCCCATTTACATTCAGTTAGGGTGTGCCGCTTGTGTATTTAACTTGAAACTCTCGGTGTGTTTAAATCATTAAATACTATAATAATAATAATAATTCATTTATTTCCTTAGACACAGTTACAGCATATCGGAAATGTCAAAATAAAACAGATAATTACAGTTTTTTGAATTGGCACTCAAAAAATTCTTTTATAGAATAAATACACTCATCTAATAATAGTAGTCTAACAATACATTTGATTGTGTTTGGCAGGTGGTTATACAATTTAATTGGCAGGATGTAAGAACTAATTGCACTCTTAGTCAGAGAATGCTTAGGTATAACAAGTGTTTTACCATAACGGGAATAATAGGGATGGTTGTCACTTAAGCCTGTATGACACGACGCTAAATTTTATGAAAAATTTACTTGTAAATTTTCATAAAAATATTAAGCACCGTTGCATACAGAAAATGGGCTGCTAAATTTTGCGCTAAATTTTCATGTAAATTAATTAGAGCTTGTTCTAAATTTCCTGGTAAATATGCGTGTAAAAATGCGCAGAAGTATCGTAATCAGACTAAACTGCAGCGCATGATGCGGAATGTAAACATAAACATAACCTTCATTTTATTAGCATTGTTTAACCACGTGTTTACTGTTGGCGCTCCTATGTAAGTTACATTTAAGGGTCTCTAAGATAAATGCCTTAACCCAACCTCAGAAATAGCTAACAAACGACAAATAACATGAAAACAAACGCATACTTCAACCAATACCCTCTAGAGGGTACTGTTTCCACTTAAAATATTTGTAACTACGCATGTGCGCATGTCAAATTTAACATCAAATTTAGCACACGTTGCAAACAGGAAATTGTGTTTTTGAAAAAAAAATATCAGTGAATTTATTTGAAAATTTACAAGTAAATTTTACACAAAATTTAGCGTCGTGTCATACAGGCTTTACTACCGAGTATTTGTGGAGATTAGTTTTAATGTATACTACAGATTGTAATATATATATGGATATTACAGTTAAAATACCCAGTTTTTTGAAAAATGGTTGACAAGACTCATGTTGACTTGCATAGCAAATAGTTCTCACAATCCTCTTTTGCGCTACAAGAACATCGTTAATATGTTTAGAATTACCCCAGCAGGTAATTCCATAAGGAAGTGTTGAGTTAACATACGCATAATAATAAGACAGAAGTACATCTCTGTCCACGCAGGCTCTTATTCTCCAAAGTACGTAACTGTGCGTTGATAAGCCTTTCGTGACTTTATTTATGTGGTCGAACCATGACAAGGCTGAATCAAACTGAACGCCTAATAGACGAACAACTTGACTGTTTTGGAGAGTTTTGCCGTTCAACTTAACCAACAAGCTGTATTGAGGATCACGGACAGAAAAAGGAATTACTTCCGTTTTATTTTTATTTAATAGAAGACCATTGTCGGAACTGTACTTCTGCATTTTGAGCACACAATCTGAAGCCCTGGCACTCAATTCATCAAAATTATCACCCGTAATAACAGCTGAAGTATCGTCAGCGAATAACACACTAAAATCAGGGTTTAATTCGCTGACAACGTCATTAAGAAAAATTAGGAAAAGCAAGGGACCAAGGACGCTCCCTTGCGGAACCCCAGTACCCACTTTTAGTAAATCAAAATGAAACTCAGTACCACTGCCATTTTTAGCACAACTATCTGTGAGCGCTCAGATAAGTAGGAGATCAACCAATTGAGTGCCGGGCCCTCAACACCAACTAAGCGCAACTTGAAAACAAGACCATCGTGGGGCACCGTGTCGAAAGCACGCGAGAAGTCGAAACAGATGCCCACAATTTTCTTGCTTTTCTCTAAGTTTTGAATAACATTATTAGTTAATGCTGTAATAACATGCATAGTAGATCGGTGAGGCCGAAAACCATATGGATTATCGGCTAATAGGTCGTTGTCGTTCAAATAGTTGAAAAGTCTACAGTAGAATGCTTTTTCATATACTTTGGAAAATACCGACAACAGTGATATTGCCGTGTAATTATCATATATAATGCAACTAGTGGGTTCTTGATTATCAAATAATCATTTCTGTTTACACGAGATATATTGTTTGGCAATTACGCGAGTCCGAAGGTTGAAAGAAGGCGCTCCAGATTGTCCTTAAACACAATTGTCGAAGATGCGGGCTGTCTATATACACAAATAATTTTAATACTAAGTCCGTTTACAATTATTTCGGCATAGGCATATTCAAAAAAGAGTTCAATTTGCGGAACGTCAATTGACTTACTCGTAAAGTAAATATCGTCACGTATGAAGATTGCCACACCACCGCACTTCATGTTTGTACGGCAATAACTTCCAGCAAGCTGGTATGAATTTAGATTTAACAGTTTAATTTCATCACTAACACAATGCGTTTCTGATAGACATACGATTTCAGGAAATTGCAGCGAGCGCAACAACAGGAACAACTGGGTTAACTTGAACCGTAAACTGTTGATATTCAGATGAAATACACGCAAGTTTAAATTAAGAGTGTTTAGTTCTGGAGTTTTGAATTTGGTGGGTTCCAGCTTCTGATGTACGAACTCGGGATCGAAAAAACTTGTTTATGATAGCACCCTCTCGCCAATTTTCTGGGTTAGCCGCTTCTTCGTAATTGATTTTATTAACTATGACCTTAAATGAGCTGTAGTTGTCTGGAAATTTTGAATTTAGTGCCTCGCAATTCACATCGGGAATTTTGGATTGTAACTGATCAATCACGTCTGATGTTTTTGTGGCTGGATGCAATCGTGAGACAAAGAGAAAAGATTTTCTAGGTACGGCCTGTAGCTTTGAGTTTTTGTTTTCTCCTAAAATAACTTTTTTAGAGTAATTTTTGTTCTTGTTTTTTCTTACGACTTCAGTCCATTTCTCCCTGTCGATGTCGGTGCGTTTTGGTTGGTCACCGCTACCACCTGCTGTACTAAGGTTTTTATCCTTAGTGTTTATTTTCGTGTCTTTTTTTGGCGACTCATTTTGGTCACTTAATTTTGGGTCAATAGCTACTGCAGTTTCTTTTTGTAAGTGCCCTGCTTTGTGGATATCAGTATTTTTATTCTGCTTTCCACGGTCTTGACGTGTGTTGAACGATAGCCCGTTACCTGCGCTATTATCTTTAGAAGGTCGTTGAGTGTTCTGATAGCCTAGCTGGTTCAGTAAATTTATTTGTTCCTTTAGTGATGAAATCACTACGTCTTGATTTAAAATAATAATATCTTTGTGTTTAAGCAGCTCCTTTAGATAATATATTTCTTGCGTCGATCCGGTAATTTCACTATCAAAATTTTCCCTTTTCTGGTCATTTTTTAAGGTTTGATTTACACTGTCACTAAAGCAGCAATCTATTGTCTTATCGTCTAGCTTTTTAATGTTTTTTAATAAGTCCACACAGCTACTGTGAGAAACTGTACCACAACTAATGTTGTCAAAGCCAGCCTATTTATTGGTAGCATTATAAGAAATCTTTGGTCTTCAACCAACAATGGCAAAGGCCATTTGTAGCCAAGTGTAAAGCCAAAACATGTTCTTTGATTGATCAAGCCTTAAAAATATCGGCTTGAATTAAGTTTTAAACCATCTAGGAGGGTGGCCATTAAGGTAAGCAATTTGATTTCACGGCCACCCTGTGTTTGTACCAGCCGGCCTGGTGGAGCTTGGTAAACGGCGAAAAGGCAGTTTTCAGCGACCCCGGCGAATTTCTCATAGCTCCGTGACGTTTCTCGCTTTGACCACGAGAGCTTTTCATCCCCTAAAGCGAGTGGCGCCTCGAGCAATATTATTTTGAGCAAAAGTATAGGGTAAGTGCCGTCAGTTTCTTCGAGCTTGCGAACCACGCCTTTTCCTAATTGAGCTAGACCGAGGATAACAGGAACACCTACATCTGTTCCGACACATTTTAAGATCTGTGTTATTGCAAAAACCGGCGAACCCTTAATTTTTTCCCGATTTTGTCTTTTAGAACGACCCATGTCGATTGAGTTAAATTATCCTCAGTAGGTTAGAATGGACAGTTGTAGAACCTCCCCCACCACTTGGCCTTGAGTTCAAGGTCAAGGCTATTTTGAAAGGCTAAGCTTTAAGGTCAAGGCTAAACTTCAAAGTAGAGGCCACTTGGAAGGCTAAGGGAACGTTCAAGGTCGAGGTCTCAGTCAAGCTAAATATGCTATATGTAGAATTTTAACTCAAGGTCCCCATAATTGTTTAATCCAAAAGGTACTACTGTGAGCTTGACTTCAAGGTCGGTTGCTCAAGGTCAAGGATCCACATAACCTTGGAAATGTGAGAATAAAAGCGCGTAGAAGAGTCTGCAAGGGTAGTAGCATTTGAACGCTGATATGGAAGCCTTGTTAAAAGCCATAGAAGTAGTTAAGGGTCGGCAAGTAGCTGCGGTGGCGAGCAGTACTACGAGAGTACATAAAGTGCAGTTATGTCCGGTGCTTCTGAATAGTACAACGTACAAGTTAAACAACTCCAGTTCAAAGTACGTGTGTGTGGGGTTAAGGGCGAACTCCGGATTTTCCCCAGTGATTCAAATAAGAGGAAACAAAAACGATTGGGTGGAGTTCGAGGAGTTGGATTGGGCTTCCTTAATTGAAAATCAGGGGATCCTGACGAATTATTTCTATTCCTCCTCCGAAGAGCAGTGGTCTCCGCTGGTAGCTGGACGGGAACAGTATACATTCTTGGAACTTCAGGAAAAGAAGATACTAAAAATTGAAGAAGTGGGACGGGACAGAGTGAAGTCTACTTATCGAAAGAATCGTTGGAAGAGCTGTGGGACTTGCAGAGGCTGGTGGAATTGCGATTCGCAGTTCTAAAAGCGCAAAACTTTGAGCAATTTTATCACAAAATAGTGACGGGTATTGCAAACCTGCCTGGGGACTGCGTTAGCAGTATATGGAGTGTGTTGCAAGACCTGGCGGTAACAACCGAGAACACTATTTCCATGTATGAAATTTTAAAGTACGGTAGTAACATTGTTCGGTGCGACGTTCAAATAGAAGAACTTGGTCTGCAGGTATTAGCTTAGTCATGTGGATGGGCTATTCTCATTGTCTACTAAATAAATTATTATTTATTAAAAAATTGACTCGACTAGGATTCGGACCCAGATCTCCTGAGGCGCAGTGTCTAGAATTCCCTTTAATGCACCGATTGGCTCCCCAGGCGTCATACCATTAGACCACCGAGTCCTTAAACTATTTAATGAAAAACGGCGATGACCTTCGACGAAAAAAAATTTGTCCTTGAGTTTAAGGCCATTGTTGAAGGCTAAGGTGATTTTCAAGGTCGCAGAATTTTTAAGGACGAACTCTAACACCTCGTCCTTGATTTCAAAGTCAAACTCTAGAACTTCCTCCCACCAAAAAGAAAAATGTACAAAAACGGTGCAGCAGCAAAATAAATCATAGTCTATTGAATAAATCGTGACAGTCTGGTTGTAACATGGACACATGGGAGCAATATGGGAAATATTTCCAGGAATTTTCGGAGTTATTTCCATGGTTTGGTTGCGATCAAATGAATATTACCGTTACGTTGGATGGACATCCGGACTTTAAAACTTTTGCAACAGTACCACTTCCAGACGGGGATTGGTTTCATTACAATGTGATGGAGCCCATCGAAAAGTATTTAAAAAATTGGAGATTAGAACGTGAATGTGTAAAAAAATCGTATACGAGTTATGGTGATGCCCGCCTGCCCATCTGTTGAATGTGCACGCAACATCGCATTTAAGCACTAGAAGCTTAGTCATGTGGATGTGGTATAGAGAAGCCGCTCGACCAGCTGCAAGAGACGTACCTAGTGCTGTTAAACGATTAGTGAGTTTGTTGGACGATTTGACGTTTGACGCGTCTCGCGAAGCCATATACGGTTTTGGTTGGTTCAGTGACGAGGAACTGAAGAAAAAAGAAAAAACGTACAAAAACGGTGTTGCTGTTGGTCGACTATTTTTAAACGGAGCCAGTCTCAGTCTGGACGGACACATGTGTGAGGTGAAAGACTTTATAGAGAGGAAAGAAAATGAAGAAGAGCGTGCAGTTGACGACTCGAAGAATCAGGTGTACAATTTCCATACGTGGGCGTATGCGTATCGAGAAACTCGGAGAGGACTGTGGGAACGAGAGGCTATGGATAGGTTGCGGTTCCAACGCAGGATACTTACAGTGGCTAAAGTACTGAGAGACGTCTTGTGCGCAGAACATAGGCACACAACTTATGTAGAACGCTTTTCCACTAGTACGTAGTTGTTTAAACCATGTAGTAACACTGTATATATTGTATGCAAATAAAAACACAATAAAAATTAAAAAGTTGTTTTATTCCATTATATAGTGATTATAGATATGGTAAACGTTAGACAAAGCACAATAACAAACTGGAGCAGAATGATATAAACAAGCGGGTTGTGATGGGGTGAGGGCCGGTTGTTCTTCAACTTCGATGATGGGGATATTGGTATAGCGGCGTAGAAAAACTGTGTTTTCTCGACCTTTCACATATACTTCTGTGGCACCCTGCAGAAGACGTCGCAAGATTGCAGGAAACATGTATGCTGGAGTAAATCCCTCATTCCAATCAATGCAATGGTGATTACTGTGATTAGTCATTACCCAGTGGGATGGTTGTTGTAAATGAGATGGTAAGGCGGTGAACGGAAACGGTGATTTTAAGACGTAGTGTGATACTGAGGTACCGTCGTAGACGGCCAATTCTTTTGGGCTGAAGTGCTTATCCGACGTCTTGAAGCCTTGAATGTCGATAATGAGCTTCATCGTATTAAGTGGTGGTAGTACGATCTAGTTACGTTAAAAGTCGAGGTGCAACTGAAGTGGTTTTGAGAAATTACAGTTTAACTACTTTTGACAAGGCGTTATAAGTAAAAACCCGATCGTGAAGAACGAGACAATACGCGGTTGTGTTGGCTGGCACGTTAGCGGAAGTTTCAAATTCAACTCGAAAAACGACAGCGTTTGCATGGAGGTAGTCTTTTTGATGGGAACAATCGATCACAACAATGGGTGATTTGTCAGCAAACTCATTGGGCGTGAACCAAGGCTCGTCGGTCTTGTTATAATAGGATGATTGAAACTTGGAGTACATATCGTATAACGAGGAGTAATGATTGAGGCCATAATTGTTATGTAAATTATCGTAGGGGAAACGTTCGGTGTTGAGATAAACTCGGAAATTCGTAAGATTAATTTCGAAATGGCTATTGTCCTTATAGATGAGCCCCGAACGTTCCGTCTGAAAACCTACGATGACGTATCTGGGGGTTTGCAATTTGGTGGTTGTTGCAATGGCATGAGAATGTTGAGTCACGGCATTAACGCCTGGTATGATATGAAGTTGCCAGCTGCGAAACGCTACTTGCGTGTCGATATTTTTGTCAATGTATTTGGTTAGAGATAATTCTTGAGCAAGACCTGGAGTGACATGTGGAACTTTCCAATACAGCTTATCAATCGTAACTTTAGCCGTCTCTCCTACGGTACCACTAAATACGGCGTCGGCATCGGTATTGCTGCGAATCAGGACAAGTTCCTGTCGGATGTTAAGTATAACTTTTCCATAATCTTCGGAAAACCTAACAGCATTCTCAAATGTATGCAGGCACTGAAGTTGCCCTGTGCATCAGTAATGTGAGTATTGGGGGCGTGCAACCAGCCAGCATTTTGAAGCTTTTTAACATTATTAGAAGTATAGGACGCATATCCCTTAAGAGTAGATGTAATACCAGGTTTGGTAACAGAATCGACAACGACACTATTGATTTCGTATCGGATTTCGCTAAATAAGTGTGGCAACCCATTGTTAAGAAATTTAGCCGTCGTAACTTCACCGGTTGCTTTCCGCAATTTTCCCTCTATGTATAGATAGCTCAAACCTGGTAGAGTTGATATATCTTCAGGAATTGGAATTCGAATTTTATCGTTATATTCAAAACGGTTTGTATACGGTTGATGGGTGTGCAACTGATTGTTAACGATGGAGTTGTCGACGAGGACACGTTCCCCAATATTTAGAATACTCATGGCAGCACTTTAAAACCAAGGATCGCAAGAAGTCTTTGTTTGTCTTTGTTAACTGCGCGGCGGACGAAGCTGAACTGATTTTACGAGGCTGTGGACAACGTCTCTTATACGAACTGAGCTGGACATGGTAGGGTGAAGGGTTGAATCGAAAACCCGTTATAACTATTTTAAATGCAATGATACCGTGACGGTTTCCTTACTAAAACTGACGGGAGTATCAGCCTGGTCCAGTATTTAACAGTTAGATTAGTGATCTGTCTCAGGGTTAGGTGATTCCACTATCTTGTACCCAGGCGGCACTATGGGGAAGAATTGATGAAAGATGTGGCCAGGCCTACCATTTTTATAGGAACCGACAGAGATGTTGCAGGGGATAAGGGTGGAGTTAATGTTCAAAATTTTGTAACATGTTCACCTGCATGCCACATATTCGCATCATACATTTTGCTGTCAAATCCTAACATGTCTCGGATAGTGTTGTCACTCCTAAAGTCGATTGGAACGTTCGATTTTATTTCGGTTTTAAGGTGTTGTTGTTTCCGCGTAGCAGCACCTGTTCATTACCTCCGCTAGACTCAAGGTGGTTATGTAGAAAGTCGGCAATGTCCGTAATTTCGTATGCACCCTCAGGTATAGTAATATGAGGTAGTCCGACGAGATGAAATTCATTGTTGGGAGGTCTAATGTTAGCAATAGTATTGTAGGTTTCGAAACTTAACAATTTCAAAACGTATTCGCTACCGTCGTCTAAGAAAATAGGGGGTCAAAAAGCTCAGTAAGGAATGATGAATCACCTGTCAGAGTGAATATACTAGACATGATGAAGCGCAACACTTAAACTGCCGACAAAAGCGGTTTCGCAAAGTTATATAAAAATTTCAGACACAGGTGACCGCATGTGTATGACATGAGTCGTTGATATCTATTAGAATTATACGTGATCGTGTTATTGCCACCGTCGCTGCGAAATTATTTCACTAATTCGGTTGGAGGTTGTAAGCGACCGATGCTATCGAAATACAGAACAAAGGTATCCACTTTTACGTAAGCCGTCCAATGCGTACCACGACCAACATCATCGTCCAAGTTAGTGACACCACATTCTCGTCTTGACTCATCTTGACAGGCAGGGCATGCCGCATAAGTATTCCCCTAAAGTGTGGAATTTCTAGGCGTTTAACGTAGTGTGCAATATCGATGTTCGTTAACGCGCGACAATTACTTTAATATATAGACAGCAGCCAAAGAAGGGAAGGTAGTAGTTTACCAACAACTGAAGGAGTTGCAACATGGATAAGCGTTTGGCCAGAGAACTTATCAAAACCCGACAATCCGTTAGACGGAAATACGCAGCTTTAAAAGCAGACATCGCCCAATCCCAATCGATTTTAGCTGAGCAATTCAAACCTCTTTCCAAACCGCTCACCAAATTGCTAACAACTATAAAGCAAGAAGGTGTTAAGCCATTTTGCAGCCTTAGGCAAACAAGTAGAGCATCTAAACCTTCAGCACAGTTTGTCTGTATCTCGAATCAGAGGTCAGCACTTTCAATTTCATTTAGCAAATATTTACAGATACCAGCTCTGTTCTTTCCCATTTATATCCGAACACCCTGTGTATGGGCGTAGCTGTCTCGTTTCAATCATTTCTAGATCACCCTTTGTACAACGCGTGCCCATCTAAGGCGCGAGGAACTGGTTTGAACTGGCGTAGACTCCGCGTCGCCATTGGTTGTTGCTCCGCGGGGATATAGCGTGGCGTCACCCGGATGCTCGCAAGCGAGTTCCGGCAGGACTACAGAAAGAGAGGTTGTGTGTTGTGCGAGTGGCAATGATCACTTTTAGGCGTGGGTGCGATGAGCTTTGCGAGTACGTTTCTGCTTCCCTAAGTAAGGGATTGTTCCCTTTAACTCGATGCTCGAGGATCTATCCAGCAGGACGTAGTAGACCGCTTTTGCCGCAGTCGTTGTGCTCGTAGGGGCACTCTTCATGACCGCCATATTTGACGTATCCTAGTTCGTTTGCCCCAAAAATACCGTATCGCTGCTGATTCAACGCCACGGATTGCAGCAGACTATCAACCGATTGCACGCCATTCTCAAGGACCGTCTCCGAATTAAGGTACCTGTAATAGAACCATTTGAACATAATCGTAGTTGCTTGTGGTTTGTTGTTTTCCTGCGGGGGCGTACTTGTGCCTCTTGCTCGCTTATTACTATTTTATGCGGCGCTCTGAGGCTACGATGCCTTGTGACGCAGCCGTCGCTAACTTTCACTTAAATGTGGCCAAGGCGCGAGCTTGGTGTTTGACCGTACAAAGAAATTCATGAACTCTTCGCAGATGTCTGTGTGAAGGGCCGTTGTTAGCCCTCATTTTAGTAACTGTATGTGTGCGGGTTTGTTTATACCTAACTATTCAATTAGCGAACGAACGCATCGCATAGCTGTGCGACGCCGTCAATATCACGATTTGTTCGAGACTTTTCATATGTGCGCTGGCTTCGTGCCTCGTTTAAGTTCATTTATCGCATGCACTTGCTGGAATGTATATTCAAAATTCACCTATCTTTGCGAGGCTATTTTAGCCCCTTTTTGGCCAAGTATTGCAGCTACGCTGTCCCCCCCTCTGCCTAATAAATTAGGCCGCGAGTTAATTCGTCGCATACCTTTGCGGCGCCGTGTTTATCAATAGCTATATTGCTTCCGTCGCCTACGCAGGCGTATGATTCATTGTTATGAACTAACGCCCATTGTTTTTCACTGTACTGTTTGTTATAAAGTGACGAACTGATAGCGGCCAGTCACATGTTGTGTGTTTGTACCGTAGCATTAGCGCGTCCATCAGCTGTTGCGTATTTTTCTTAAGAGATAACATAAGTTTGGCGGCACGATTTGCTGCCCGAATGTATTACTCGACTAATAGACGCATAACTAATTAAGGGACGTATTATTCTTGTTTGCCTTGTGCATGCTCTGTTTCAGAGAGTGCCCCTCAGTGTAAAGATTGGTGTACGACGGCACTTGAGAGTTCGGAGCGTGCAGGTAAGTTTGGTCGTTGCACCGCCGCTACTAAAAGGTCCCAATATTGCGATTCCAGTATTTTCAGTCACGAAATTGTTGTTTGAGCTTACCGCTCGCGAGTACCTTTATCGACGGAGTATCTCGAATACTTCGCCACCGATGACCGTCCATGCCCGGTTATTCGGTCACACCTTTACTACAGGCTTGGTGGCGCCCTTATAATTTCGACGTACCCTGTATATGTCTTAGCACGCTTGCCCAACGACGTATTGTTTGAACCACGCCCGACTCCCTGAGCGCTTCAGCCGAGGCCTTTAGTCTGTTTTAACGAATCTCAGGGCAAGTGCGCCAGTTTTCCAGGACTGATCCAGTCGTGCGACGCTCATCTTGGATGGGTGTCGTTAAGTCGTTTTGATATCGTAACAAAGGTGTGCCAGTGGGCGAACCAAAAGTGGATTATTTGCCAATAACAATTAACCTTGCCCCGTCCGCGAGCGATAACCACTCCAGGCCGAGTTTCTGCGACAAACTTTCCGGGATCGTCACACACTTCCACACCGGGGCCATCACACACCTCCACATCTCGATTTTTGCAGACGCATGTGTTATCCGAGAGTGAACCAGTAGAGGAATACGATGAGCAATTGCAAACGGAGGTTGTTGAGGCGGCAGCAGAAGAAGGTGCTGTACAAGCGGCCAGAGAAACCATCCAACAAATGCTGGCACCGGAAGTTCGTGGTCAATATTTAGAACAATTTCAAGGGTTAGCTCGCACATACGTGGAAGGAATGATACGAGATACTGAGGACAAGTACGATTTGCACTATGGAGTCCGATTCGACATAGAGGGAGATAAGTTTGCTATAGGAAATAAGGAAATCAAGTTCGAGGGTGAAAATATCGTTATTACAGACCACGGCAACAGAATAGTCTACAAAGGCACTCCAGGATTGTACGAATTGATGTTTAAAAAGAAACCAAATCTATACAAAAACGCAGATTTAGAGCAATATCTAGATATAGTGGATCGTTCCGCCGCAAATCGTGTAAACTACGACCCCACACAAAGAGTTAGTGGTAACGCAGGGTCTAAATACATGAAAATAGTACGACCTTTAACTGTCTCCTCAACCATAAAAGCTCCCGGCAGACCAGCGACGAAGATACCACGGCTTGGCAAGGGATTACTAACAGTGACGGACAAAAAAGTGGAATATGTTCCTTGGAAGGATTCCAACTCATTAGTGAATTGGTTGCGTATATTAATAGCTTCTCAGGCAGCTGGACACACGGGTCATTCCAATGAGATAGTCCACATCACCGAAGCCTTACGAGACGCAAAAATAATCTTCTAAGGGGTACAAAACCTTAGGGTCGACGGAATGTCGATCAGAACGCATTCAACGACGAAGCAGTAATGCCGATAGACAAATTTGGAAGACACTACCATAGCGCGCGCTATGGTTCTCATCCCAAACGTATCTTTATGAAAATGAAAAATGTAAACCAACTCCATATAGAAGTACCACTGCTGCTAGTGGGGCGTGGGTACGATGAAAGCGGATATTCCAAAATTTTCGGTAATAAGGAGTACATTTTTCCGTTAACGACCGGCGAGATCATAAGTGTTCAAGTCAGCGGACCTTTGGTAGAATCATACATCAACGGCATCCGGCACACCACGCTTGTCTGTAAGAAATTGTTGTGAGGAAATAAACTGCAATTCGAATCCATAAACCAAACGTTATACGTACAACTGCTTAAATGTCCCGTAGGAGTGTAGAAAGCAACAGTTGACAATGAGTCTTAAAGAAGTCATAGTTGGCGAACTCCACAAACCAGCATGAACACATTTCAAGAGAAGACGCGTTATCCTAAAAGGCTTGAACGATTTACATCAAGCTGATTTGGTGGAGATGATCCCTTATGCAAAAGTCAATAAAGGCTTTCGTTATATTCTGGTAGTCATTAATGCCTTCTCGAAGTATGTGTGGGCCTATCCCGTAAAACGTAAAACAGGAAAGGACGTAACAGTTGCCATGGGTAAAGTGCTGAGGAGTGTAAAGGTGCCACCTCAAAACTTGCAGACGGATTTGGGGAAAGAGTTTTACAACACCGATTTTCAACGATTAATACGACAGCACAACATCAATCACTACAGCACGTATTCTAGTATAAAGAGCAGCATAGTGGAGAGGTGCAACCGCACCCTGAAGAACATGATGTGGAAGCAGTTCAGCCTGCTAGGGTCCTACAAATGGTTGGATATTCTACCCAAGATCGTAGCAAAGTATAACACAACCAAGCATTGCACAATAGGAATGAAACCTGCCGAAGTGAACTTAAAGAATGCGAAACTTCTTTTAAACACAGCGTACAGTCACACAAAGACCGTGGATCCGAGACCTCAAAAGTTTCGTACAGGGGACTCGGTGCGCATCAGCAAGTATCGTTCGGCATTTAGCAAGGGATACACGCCAAGCTGGAGCAACGAAGTATTCACAATATTCACTGTTCGACTTACAAACCCAACAACCTATCGACTCACGGACCAAGAAAGTCAGGAAATTAAAGGAGGGTTCTGCGAGCATGAACTGCAGAAAACAAAACATTCGGACGTATATCTGGTCGAAAAGGTTCTGAAGAAAAAAGGAAATTTGGTGTATGTAAAGTGGTTGGGATTCGACAATCGACACAACTCTTGGATATCTAAAAGCAATGTCGTATAACTTAAAGAACTACTGTAGCACTCTCAAAATAAAAAACTGTTTTTTTAAATGATTGTTTTATTAATGCCACTAAACACAAACAATATTTCTTTGAAACACTTTCATCTTTCTCCCAACAAAAGCGACAACAGCAAATTAACGATATCATTAACATTTTAACGTAGCTGCTATTGTTGAAATACATAAACTTATCGTTAACATTCAAAACAGGTAAGCGTATTTGTTTTCCCAACAATAACTACAGTAAGAATATATAATCACTAACATATTAACAAAGTTATTATTTACAAACTAGGAACTATTCGTAATCTACATATATAGTATACACTACTAAGCGCAAGAAAGGGTTCGTTTGGTGAGACGTCTGCTATAAATAATAACCAATACTGTTCGGCGAACATACTTTAATTTACATTTGGTTTGCGGCTGCCCGCAGCAGTTCGTCAAGCCTGTAATCAGCAATACTGCAGTGACCCCACGCTAGTGTCTTCGTAGTGTTGGGAATAACGTAGCGCAACCTTTAACCAAATTCAGACTCACATTCAAGGCCTGTTGTAATGCTCTGTAGTGAATGACATATTTCCGTTTGCCATATAAATTTGGAATCAATTTGGGTTGTTTAAATTTTTCCTCAGGAGGAATGAGAAGTTCCGGACAAAAGGGAAAGTCATTGTGAGCGTCGTGCAAATGCTGTGGATAGTCCAAATCTACCTCCAACACGTACCCGGTATTGGACTCGGCAGGCACTTGAAAAATGTCAAAATTTGAAATTTCCTCGTCAGTCATCCAAACAAAATCACGTTGTGGTAGAAACTGTCTCATTGCGTAACCATAAAGGTTGGTTGCGTCTAAAAACATGATAAAGGACGTAGGTTTAGAAGCATCGTAATTCCCGACAAACTCATTGTTGGCAATAGCTTGTCTCCCCACACAAGTGCTGACTCCTCCGCGAATACTGTTTCTAAAAAAGTCTAACATATCTAAATCAGTAAGCAGCTCAAGTTCAACCCCCGTAAACTTTAACATAGCTTCCCAGCTTAATCCTGGGGCTGTGTAGTACTGAGCTGGATCCAACTTGTAATGTTTTAAATAAAAATTTCTAAAATTTTCGAACACGTCTGCCAAAATAAACACGTCACATTTGAGATAGACATCGGAGTAGTCGCCCAACGTTTGACAACCAAAAGCTTCCCAAACCTTCACGGCTCGTTCGTAATCAGTCTGAGAAATATGGGTTTCGGTTAGACGGTCATAAAAGTCTTCGATCGAGGGTAAAGCAGACTCATCTAATTTTTGGAAAGAATCTAAATAGGAATATGGAAAGACACCTTTCTGTCTCATCAACTCAAATTTGATGCCATTTCCGAATTGACTTTGAATTTCAACGCACTGGCCATCCGACAAGGTGTCGGCCAGCGATGCCAAAGACGAGCCCATGAAACGAAAGCTATCCAAAAATCTGATGCTCAGATAAATGTTTTTTCGTTTTCCCTCCACAAAAATTTCATCAACCCAAAGACGTTTGCCAAACGAAATGTACTTTTCTTTAGTTACCGGAATGACATCAATGTCTTCGTTATTTTGAGCCAATTGCTTAACAAACAGGTGCGAATCGTAATTTAGATTGTGAAAAAATACCGGAATAAAATTTGGAAGTTTATAATTTAAATTACAATTGGAGTGGGCGGCTCCCCGATAGTCTCCAGTCAAATGATCGTGATCGCGTACTTTTACATCCCCCTCACCAAACGGTCGACCACAAATGTAGCATGAAACGGCTTCGTTAAAGTTGTGAATTTCCATAGCAGACACAGCTTTCATAGGTACAACGTTTTTCAAATGATGCGAATAGATGTTTTGCGCATCTCTATCTAAACGTTCTGGATTCTGGATTCTGGATTAAAAATTGGAGGGTGTTACCTCACATGCACTTAGGCCGCATTAAGTGGGCCCATTGTGCTACCTCCCAGCAGCTCTCCAAGTTGGGTATCACTCAAGCCATCCAATCCTTTGAATGTACTTAAGGACTTCCGCAACTGGAGTGTTGCTAATTCTGACCATATCGGGCCAGAAGTCCCCCAACACGGATCCTCTGACTCTTGCGAGAGCTGGACAGTGGCACAGAACGTGTTCTGCTGTCTCGTCATCCTCGTTGCATCCGCGACAGTTTGGGCTGTCCACTAGTCCCATCCTGTGCATATGTTGGTTTAGAGTGCAGTGTCCAGATAGAATACCCACGACTAGTCGCAGGTTTCTTCGTGACAGTTGCAAGCAATATTTGGCTGTCTTTGGCGAGGGCGCTGTAATAGCAGCTCTTGCTTGCCGGCAGCTTTGCATGTTAACCCATCTTCGTATGAAGCTGTTTAAGGTTTCTTGATATAGCATAGAGCTTAATATTGTCAGGGATATAGGGATTACGGGTTCTGGCCCCCAGAGAGGTTGTCCGGAAGGCAGTCTCGCAGTCTCATCAGCCTCCTCATTGCCGTAGTTACCGTTATGTGCTTTCACCCATACAAGGGAAACGACGTTATTTTTTGAGATATCCTCGAGAGCTTCACGGCACTGCAGTACCACACCTGAGGTAATTTTGCAACTGCCCAGGGCTAGTAAAGCGGCTCTACTGTCACTGAAGATACCAATACATTGATTCTCGATTTTCCTTTCAAGAATTGCTTTTGCACCATGCATTATTCCAATTTCTTCCGCTTGGAAGACAGTGGCCATTTTGCCTAGTGGTATGCTTTGGCGGAGGTTCAGATCGTCAGAGATAACTCCGGCACCCGTTCCTTGCTTTGTTTTAGATCCATCAGTAAAGATGGATATATCTATATGCTGGGTAAACCTGGCATTTTCATAGACGTTAAATTGTCTGTTGAAGGCATATTGTAGAGGGAGGTAGTCTACTATAGCGTCCAGAAGAGGGATCTTGTCGACGGCCTCATTCAGGACGCGAGTATGCCTGCCTCCCCTGCCCGCTGTGTGCCACAGCCCTTTGTAGCGCAGCCTCAAGGCGGTCCTTACGGCTACTTCCTCCACAAAAAGATCAAGTGGTGGAAGGCATAAGACCACCTCTAAAGCGGCCGTAGGGGTTGAGCGTATAGCACCTGTAGAACTAAGACAAGCAAGGCGTTGCACATGTCCTAGTTTACTTGCTGCCGTAGCCTGTCTGACCCTGGGCCACCTGACAAGTGCTCCATAACATAGCATGGGCCTTATCACGGCAGTATACAGCCACAAGGTAATTCGGGGGGAGAGTCCCCAGGATTTACCCAAAGCGCGGCGACACTGCCAGAATGCCATGCATGCTTTTTCAGTTTTAACTTTTAAATGTTTCTCCCAATTCAGCCGTCTGTCAAAGATAACTCCCAAGTATTTGACATTGTCTGAAAAGCTGAGAGAAGTGTTGAATAGGAGAGGTCTACGTAAAGGTCCCACCTTTCTTTTATTTGTGAAAAGTACCATTTCTGTCTTCGAAGGATTGACAGAGAGTGACTGTTTATTACACCATGTTTCTGTTATTCGAAGAGCTGTCTGCATCAAGTTACAGAGCGTGCCCTCGAACTTGCCAGTAATGAGGATGACAATGTCATCCGCATATCCAGTAGTATAAAATCCAGCATCATTGAGTGTGCTTAGAAGGCTATCTACCACTGTATTCCACAGTAGTGGGGACAGAACCCCCCCTTGCGGACAGCCCTTCGTCACAACACCTCTAATGGAGTTGTCTCCTATATTAAATTGTACTGCTCTCATCGTAAGCATGTGTTTTAATCCACTCACAGAGAGTGGGTGCCACACCATGCCTGCGTAAGGCAGAGTTAATGCTCTTAAAGGAAGCTTTGTCAAAGGCTCCTTCAATATCAATGAAAACTGGAGTGGACAGAGTGGACATTTTATTGTCTAGCGATCTCTCAATACGGTTTACTACATGTAGCGCCGATTCAGTAGATCTCCCTGAGATATAGGCGTGTTGGTTCGGGTGCAATGGGTGTAAAGCCAGCACCCTTTCCCGTATTTCTCTGTCACAAAGTCTCTCAAGCGTCTTTAGTAAGAAGGATCTAAGACTAATGGGACGATATGATTTGGCCTGGGTATAATCCGTACGCCCTGGTTTAGGTATAAAAAACTACCTTCACTTCTCTCCAGCTCTCCGGTATATATCGAAAAGCGACACATGCCCGTAGATGCGCACCAGGTGAACAAGCATCAGGTACAGTCCCCATTGTAGCAGGGCTGGAAAGATACCGTCCACTCCTGGCGACTTGAAGGGGAGAAAGGAGTTTATAGCCCAGGTTATCTTGTCACCCCGTACGACCTGGTTTGCCACATTCCAATCCTCCTCTGAGGGAGGTGGGATATTGGGTTTTGGCCATACATTGTCAGGGGTGACAATACAGCCTGGAAAATGTGTTTGAATTAGCACTTCCGCTGTCTCTTCGGGTTTGGTTGTAAAAGAACCATCCCCTCGCCTGAGACAGCCTGGCTGTTGGTTTGGATCCTTAGAAAGGATCTTCTTCAACCGAGCCGCGGAGGCAGTGGACTCTATGGAACTACAAAACGTTTTCCAAGAGTCCCTCTGTCTCTGGCGGATTTCTTTTTTGTATAATCGTTTTTGGTCTTTATAGGCCTCCCAGTCACTAGTAATTCTAGTTCTTTTTGCTTTGTTAAAGAGTTTGCCCAATGTTGATTTCATCCTGTCGAGTTTCGGACACCACCAGGAAGTTGTGCGACTCGCCTTGGATGTCTTCAAGGGGCATGACGATTTGTAAGATTGTAGGATCGAGTTCTGCAGGATATCCACACTGATTTGCAAGTCCTCTACCTGATCAATCTTTTCTGGGAAAACCGAATTCGCCAGGTGAGCTTCTAGATCTGTCTTGTAAGATAGTCTGTCAGTCCGCCTAGGGTTTCGATATTGTTTTGGTTGAGCTATAGTTCCAGATAATTTGAAACAAAGCCATATGTGGTCTGACATAGACACAACAGGTGATACCTGCCAGCCCACAATATTATTGGAAATATCTGAAGAGGCCAGAGTGACATCAATCACGGTCTGGCTACGCGTTGTGACAAAAGTTGGTTCACATCCACGGTTCAGTATTTCTAAGTTTGTACTTATTAGGTACTCAAGTAAGAACCTACCTCGGGTGTTAATGCCACTGCTACCCCACGAAACGTGGTGAGCATTTGCATCACAGCCAATAATTAGGTTTTTGTTGTTCCTCTCACAGTAGTTCACCAATTCGATCAACTCCGCACTAGGTGGAGGGTCAACTGAGTCACTGGGAGGTATACCGATGCGAAAATGACATCTTCCTTCCCTTCGTTTATACTACAGCTCATCTGTATCGCCGTAATATCACGCGTACAGAGGTGTGGCAAAGCAAAGGCTTGTAAATGCTTGGGACAGTAGATGCACGTCCTTGGTTTCTTATGGGTGCTATCTGTAAAAACAGTGCCATTACGATTAATTAATCCACAGATCTTAGATTTTACAATCCAAGGCTCTTGTATTAATGCAACAGTGTCCTGCTGGCTGTCGAGCTGTCTGCGTAGAGTAACAGCAGCCTCTCGACAGTGTTGCAGGTTAATTTGTATTATGTTTAGTCCAGGTTGGGAGGACATGAGGTCGACAATAAATTATTCGACCTCGGTGTCCGACCCGGACCCTAAAAGCATACTCATCAGCTCCCTCTCCTCCTCAAGAGTATCCATGGGGGTGGGGAGTTGTGAGGCTTCTACATCGGATGGCTGCTGTGGTAGCATATGCTCTCCTACTGGCGATGGAGGGGTATCCGAGGACGCACCCTGCTCTGCAACAGAAAGGGGTTTAGGGGTATCCGTAGACGCACCCTTCCTTGAGGGGTTGGAGTCTGGAATCTAAACGTTCTATAAACATGTCCACCGCATCCTCCCCCCGATAAATTTCGAATTTTGACAGGCTGTCGTCATACGAACATTTCAAATAGTACGCGAAAGAGTAGGGTATGTGTTTACAGGTTGTAATTGTATACGGTTTTGTGGGATCCGGTTGTTGGTCTCCTGCATCAACGGGTGTCAAAATTGTTTCAAAATCGGCGTACACTACGAATCCAACCTTCAATTGCTTCTGATAATTTTCAAATTTGAGAATATTCTGCGGTCTTACCTGACCACACTTGTCGGTGATCAACTCTGTCGTTGGCAATTTAGTACACACATGATTACAGTCATAACTTTGATGCATAGTCAAGTGTGCTTCAGTTCTAAAGTAATTCAGGCAGCCGTCGCAAAAATGCTTTGCACCGTCTCTAGCCGTTATTTGTCGCGACACTAATCTAGACAAATCTTTGATCCAACAGTAGTGACTATTACCTTCGTCGTTAGTTACAAGCAATAAATTTACATGCCACCTTTTTTTATAGGAGGTGTAGTAGAAAGGTCCCACAACTTCATATTTAGTTTTATTGTCTTTAAAAATTTCTCCAAACCGTATACGTTTATAGAAAGCTGCGGATTAATTGTTTCAAATTTAGAAATATCGCGCAACCGAACCGGAAATTCAATACCGGTCCATTGTAAAAATCGACGACAATTCGGATACGAAGAAGTTCGATTAGGCAATCCTTTTGGTTCACAGAGGGCCGAGGTTACTGCCCAACCGAAACAACAATCGCCATTGTTTTGAACGTTCACGATCGCTTTCTTGCGCTGAATCTGCTTTGGGAGCGGGATGTACGAGGATGCCCGAAATGGATTGTATTTGTTGACGTTGACTTCAATGTACAACAACTGCTTCAAGACAATACAGAAAATCACCAAAGTTAGAATTGTTACAAAAAGCTACAGATCTCTTGCACACACCTGATTCCCGCTCCTGAAATTCCGACACCTTCTCGTCTAGCCTTCCAGTCAAATTATCATATAAGTGGCTCAAGTCTGTACCGCGAGTGACTACCTCGTTAGCCGTATGAAAAGTTTTTACGTCTTGTAGATCTTGAGCTTCCAAAATAAAATACCCGAAGAGTTCGAAATTGATTTTGATGCTAGTTAATTTGGTTAGCTGCCCTTCTATCAAATTTAAATTTTTTTCTTTCAATTCGGTCATATATTCCACAACGCTTATATGATAATTTTCCGTGGAAATCTTATAACTGGCCACACGGGACTTGAAGGCGTTTTGAAGGGCCACCACACCTTTCCCCAAGGGAAAGACGCCGCACCGCCTCGTGTGACGATTGCTCCTCAGATGACCACCGAAGCACGTTGGAGGAATGTTTTCATCGCACACGTCACAGTATTGCGTCCTTGGGAAACCACTTATCAAAACAAACTATTTACACACTGTACAAACACACCAAGCACGCCTACCATCACTACTGGAGTTGTTTAGTTTTGGGCGTTTACTCGGCCCCTCACCACCCACCACCGAAGTCTCCATACCGTCGCCTGTAATTAATACAACTACACTGAAGGTGCTGCTCTACATCAACACAATTTAAACTCACCACTCGTAGATGGATGGGCCAGCTGTTGACGACAACTTTCTCTCCGGTGGCGGAACAAATTGTCGGCTCTGGTGAAGGACTGTCCACATTCGGTGCATTGAAACATTATAAATGATTAATTGCAATTCTACACTGGGCAGGCTCTTCGCTAGAACGTTAGAGGTATCGCTCTCGCCAAGTATCGCTTCCCTAGCCAAACATGTAAATACAAGGAGCACACTCTAACACCCTACCCAGGTACCACGAACGTGGACGTTAAGCCTTGATACCCTGGAGGGGATGGGGAACTAGGTTACGTCGTCTTGGAATTTAAGGGAACTTACATTTGTTTGTCTTAGTGAATTGCCGTCGCTAGTTGACAAATTCGCTTCGCTGTGTTGATTAGAGTTCGTGAGACCTCACCTTGCCGCTGCGTCAGCTGGCAGCGCCGTTGCACATATTCATCGTATTTTTTAGCCTTACGACTGTGCCCTTTGGGAATTTTGGGTCTTATTCTTACTATTTTTTTGGTGACGGCTGCCAGTTGTAATTCGATATTATCCAACTGCACATCCATACCGTCCCTCAAGCGTTCCAAAGATTTAATTTCCGCTATTCGTGCAACCTGAGCGGCAACTCTGTCCTGGTATGATTTTAAATTGTTTTGCGTCAGTGGCATATTTTCGTCGTTGTCAACGTCGTCGTCGTCGCTTACCGAAGAGATGGGCGATATCACACCATCACCCTGTGGAATGGATGATGGTGCAACATCGACCGCCTCCCTCTCAGTGTCCTCGGACGCAACAGAGAATCGAATGTTGCTACTGTGCCCATTGCAACTTTCGCCACCGGAGAGGCTCGTCCGCTTTCGGATGCTACAATGCGCACTGTATTGTTCTTCTGTGAGAGTGGTTGCGGTGTTGCCAGTTGTGAGTTGCGGCTGGTCGGTCGCCTTGAGCCTGAAGTGACTTGGATACCCAATCCGAGGTTTTGGGTCTCTACAGCAACATCGAAAGCGTCTTCCGCAAAAAATGTATCCCCGAAATCAATAGCAACAAAAGTTTGTTCCGGGCGTGTGGGATTGGGGGACTGAGACTTCACCTTTTTCTGCGGTGGTGGTAAATTCTCGCGTATCCCGTCGTTAAAATCAAGACTTGGCATATCCATAAATTTTTGCGTGTTAAACGTTGATGTGTCTTGCACACCCTCGATGCGAACGGCCCCATGTCCAGTCTCAATCGCACATCCCTTACAGTCTCCTCAATCAATAAATCTACTTCCAAATTTGGCTCAATTTTGCGTTTCTGCCCTCTAACCAAACATTCTTTTAAAATTTTACCACTCGCCGGTTTTTCAGCGGACGATGTGATGGGACTACACCCCGGAACTGCATCAAGTTGGGTTAAAATTTTGCCCTTATTTTGCTTTTTCGACATGCTTTTCCTGCTACTCACCGGTTTTTTTGATGTTCTCAAATCGGCCTCAGATTTTGAGGACACCACTACAACCGGTGGCTGCAGCTGGACATTTTGATGTATTGTTACCTTGTCGTCGGACGCTTTCGATGTAGAAGGTTGAGCCAGTGCGGATTTGGGGTAAGATCCGCTAGCTCTCGAACAGATGCAGAGTACCACATCCTGCGGTTTCCACAAACTCAACTTACTATACCCTGGCGCCCGCGTAACACCACCACAAACCGTACAAATCACAACACCTGAACGATGCATCACGAACGAGAACAAACTTAAGAGTGACGCTCCTTACCGCCACCACATGTATTTATACTAACAATATGGTGGGGGCTTGTCCTTGCCTTGAGACTTACATTCCGAGCGTTTCCAAATAACAAGAAGGTCCACCGACCTTGCGCTTGAGACATTATAATTCAAGCGTTTCCAATAACCAGAAGGAGCACTGAGCTTGGCCTTGAGACTTTGAAATTCGGGTGCTTACAATAACAACAAGGAACGCTGAGCTTGGCCTTGGTCTGGGAATGCAGTGGATGTCGGTATTGCGAACTTGAATTTTACGGTCGCGACGTTTCTTACCGTCAGCGTCACCTTGGCCTTGGTCTGGGAATGCAGTGGATGTCGGTATTGCGAACTTGAATTTTACGGTCGCAACGTTCCTTACCGTCAGCGTCCTACATAAACATAAAGTCTACAGTGAAATAGCGGCGTCTAGAAACAAATGTCACAAACTATCGGAAAGTGGATGCTCAGATAAAAATAATTCAAGAAACACCACACTGATTGCCCACTAAACAACGGAGATATGAGCGTTTTAAAATTTACAAGGTGAAAAGGTTGGACAAATCGGAAAGCAAAAGCTAGTATATACATAATTTTAAAAACACTCCGATATCTTAATAAACAACGGAGATATGCTATTTCTAATATTTAACCCCAAGTGGTTGGGGTAGGTGGTAGTTTCAGTTTAAAATCGCAAAGTACAAGGCAATAGGAACAAAATAAAAAAAACTCCTATCAAATATCTAAATAAACAACGGAGATATGTAATTTTTAATATTTTACCCCAAGTGGTGGGGGGGAGGTTGTAGTTTGAGTTTATAATCGCAAAGTAGATGACACTAGGAGTACAATGCAAAAAACCGCGTTTAAATATCTCAATAAATAAAGGAGATATGAGCATTTTAAGATTTTACATTTTTTCAAAAAAAACAAAAAAAACCCAAAAAACCAAAAAAAAATTTTTTTCGTGTGCGACATTTTTCAAAAAAATTTTTTTTTTATTTGTTCTGAAAATAGTATCGGTTGATCGCGACTTGGTTGTGTACTTTTTATCGTGTAAACACAGCTTTTAGTTTTGTGCATTATTATCAAGGTGTGATTAGAAGTTGCCGTTGAATTTCAACTCACAGCTCCAATTATTGCAACCTCTTAGCGTGGTATGTATATTGAAATAATACAACTTTCTCTAATTACTACTTTTATTTCTTACTAAGTAATATCTCACAACTGTACACATTTATTCATTACCATATCACACTTAATTAATTCCATGAAAAAATGCAACATCTCATACATGCATGCTACATTTTCTGATTTTATACGTAGAGTATCCAAAACGCTCTCGATGTTGGTTTTTACATCCCCAGGTAAAGTACAAATACCTCGAGTTATACTTAGATAAAACTGTTCAAACTCTTGACACTTTACGCACTCCAGTTTGTATTCTAACAATTTTAACAACTCCCAACATTCGAACACTGATTCGAGTCCTAAGTACACTTCAGATATACCTATTTCTTGAAGCACAATAACTTTCCTTAGTCCTATTGTTTTAAAGCATATTCTTTTCACAGTACTCAGGTTACGTGGTTGTAATTGACAGTCTCTACTGTAAAAGTAGTTACATATGACTCCCTGATTTTCTACAAGCACTCTAAACTCAGCTTGCTCCAACAGCACAAAATCGCCTTTGTTGCCGTTAATTACAACTGCTGGTACAAACGATGCTCTGGTACAACACAATCCCACAGACGCGAATTTACTTTTTGACTTATTTAACGGATACATCGTTGAGTTTAATAATATTGGCTGCTTTACCTTAACACACATTTCTTCTGTCTTCATCAACACTTGCTGTTTAAGACTTTCAACCGACTGTTGTAACTTATCCATTCTTACCCACCAAACTTGATACTACCCATCGACATCACACCGCGTTTATATATACATCTTTCAAGGTTATTTGCCAGCGTTTATATATACATCTTTCAAGGCTATTTGCTTTAACGGTGGGAGATTTGTATGACCTTGCCTTTCGTAATATTATAGTAGTGCTTTCTACTACAGCTACCAGTTATCATCATGCCTGCTATTTTTGGAGATGCGCTTTTTGAAGATGCCCCAGCATTCTACGAGGAGTTTGTGGACTTTCTTAGTTCGCAGCCACCGCCTCCATCACCTCATCGACTCCAGGCTGTCGTGACGCTCGACTATTCCATGAGCCTTGCCAGTGAGCGCCTATGACAGACGACCGTCCTGAGAACGGTGCCTACCACATACGAGGGCGACCCATTCCTGTGGTGGAGGCAACATATAGAGGTCCCCATCCAGCGCTTTCTAGCGCAACTACCAGATGGGGATGTAATGTACATTAGTTATTGTTGGACTGATTAAATAAATCTATAAACGTGTCTGCTTTTTTTTGTGCTTGTGGTATATATAGGACCCTAATACCTAACTCGCTGTTAGTCAGTTGCTCCACTTTCTACAGTCATGTGCGTCGACGATCGTGAAATGCATTTCCAAAGCTTTTTGAAACGATTAGACTCCTTCAATACTTGGACTGGAGTTCAAAGTCCAGAATCGTTGGCCAGAGTTGGTTTCTTTCATATAAAAAACGGTGAAGATGATGTGCAATGTTTTTACTGCGGAATTAGAATTCATAACTGGGAGCCTCATGACGAACCCCTCTCTGAACATCTCCGCTGGTCTAAGAATTGCAAATATGCAAATTACATTCGCGCCTTACGAACTGCGCAAGACCTATTACTAAACACCATGACACTTCGAAGAGTTAACTACTTTCGGAGATGGCGGTGGTATCGACGTTGTTGGTGGAGGGGCGCTTACCAAACAAGGTTGCTGTTGTTGTCGCAAAAGATCGCCAGTGCATTAGTTGCATTCATACGCTCTACATGGTGCCCCTAAAATTTTTAGTCGCTCTCGCGGCCGTTTATGATGGTGTCGTCTACGTGCTTCAACCACCACATTGCAGTTCGGCGTCTCTTGCTTACAACGATGGTGTGCACAACGTTACGTGGCGTAAAATGGATACCAGTTTGTTGGCAACTCTTCCCGTTTTTAAATTGCCTGTGAAAAACTTTACGAAAGATAGTATTTTCACGTTCAAGATCAAATACAATTGTTCTACCTATACAGTAGACACTAATTGGCAAACCATTTTAGTGAAGACCAAGCCTGATGTTTTGAAGATGCTGCATCAACCCCCCGACAGCTCCTGTTGTGTTTCCACGGTCGTTTTAAGCATTATTTTATTCTGCATTTTGTGTATGTGTGTTACATATTTCGTTATCTGTTGGTACTATAATAAATTAGTCTAATGTATATGCAAGACAAATAAATATTACTCTTCTTTATGCGTTCTTTTAATTCTTTAAAGTTATGCCGCTGAAGATTCTTTTACATTAACTTAACATAACTACATACACACTCAAAAAAAGAACACACACATATATTTATATAAATATTTATTCGATCCAAAAATAATTAATGGCGACCACGTCGCCATCTAACAATCTCGATAAGAATTTTATTGTGGGTAGCTTCACGTGCCGGCTCCACCACTCTTCTGTCTCCTGAAGACCTTGGAATGGTTCTGGCAGCGTCCTCAGGGCCGTGGTCTCAGGTAACCGCTCGTTGCCGATCATCATCGTATAGTTGACTGTGATGACAGCCTGGAGGTGGCGAGGTGCTGGAGGCGGTGGCTGCGAATCTAGAAAGTCCACAAACTCCTCGTAGAATGCTGGGGCATCTTCAAAAAGCGCATCTTCAAAAATAGCAAGCATGATGATAACTGGTAGCTGTAGTACAAAACGGTGCGACTTATATAGGGCAAAACCTTGAAATAACTAACCTTGAACAATAGCCTAGAACAACTGGTCATGACCTTCAGCAAACGAACTTGCAAAATAGCCCCGACCTTGAACGTTGTCTTAGTCTTCCAAGTGGTCTCGACCTTCAAGTTTAGCCTTGACCTTGAAGTTTAGCCTTGCAAAACAGCCTTGACCTTGAACTCAAGGCCAAGTGGTGGGGGGAGGTTCTACAACTGTCCATTCTAACCTACTCACATAACAGACCCTAGACGGCTGCAGTCAACGCGACTTAGCTTACACTGCATGCATGAATTTCGATTATAACAACTTTTTGTTCTTGATTGAACATGTGCAATTTAAAATTTGATAATTTAAACAACTTGACACTTCGACTATTATAATAACTGTCACATTTAAATTTAAAAAATCACAAGTAATAAAGCACATGACTTACTTTTTTCAAAGCCAAGTTAAATTCCGTTTTCATTTGCTCACATGTTATAAATAAGTGAATAAATAACAAGAGATCAAATAAATTTACAATTAGAGTCGCCTGTGATATGTGTTATACGTTTGGCAGTACTGAAGTGTATTGTCTGTCTACGTCAAATTTGAGATTAGCAGGTTAGGTTTTGTTTGTTGTTTGCATATATTCAATACTACTATATTGCTAGCGGCTTTGAGTGGGGAGGTAACAGCGTAAGTGAGACCGACAACCAACTCTTTTAAGTACTTGGTGAGCTGTGCGCAAGCGTTGTCCAACGAGGTAGGGAAATGAACCACATGGTCAAGTTTAAAATTTGCTTCCAAAGGCGGCTTTACATTTGTATAGTAGCTAAAGCAAGTTACTAAACGAAGTAGCTAAAATTTAGTAGTTTAGTTAAGCAAGCACGTTTACACACATCCTATAACATAAAATCGGTGGTCTTTTTCTTTCTTTCTTTGTATGTTTGTTCGATATCTTGTTAGAACAATTCTATTAAAGCAGTTACTTTTGGTACTTTAGCCTCAAATCCTAGCATTTTCCGAGTCACGTAGTAAAGAAATTCGTAATTTGGCAGTAATGTTATCAAAAGTCATTTCCATAAACCTTATTTCCGCGTGGTCCATTTCAAATATTAACGCATTACAGTTCTTGCATATTCACCGAGACTTAATTTTCCGTTGCTAACGTGTTATTAAACCTTGACACTGCTGCAAACAGTCGTTCCTTTGTTCTTTTAAATTCTGAGTAAGCCGCTTATCAAAGCAGCTTTGTTCTGCCCTTGCCTTCTGCATGGATGATGTCATCTTGCCGCTATCACGCCTTAAGTTGTTTCAGTATTTCGATCCGTCTCATTCTAAAATCCAACGAGTGAAACAAGGATGTAGATAAGCCGCGTCCGCGCTATGTCATTCTTTCCGCTTGCCGCTTAGGAGTAACTTACTTCGCTACCGGCTGTTGAATTAGAATAAACGTTTTTGGCTTCTTCAGCCCCCGGCTCGGATCGCTTTTGCGGCCGGGGGACGTTGCTCGAACTTTCGTAATTTTCGTTGTGAATAACTGTGTGTGTTTGGTGAACTGTGTCGTACCACTTTTAGGGTTTTCGAATGGTTTCGCTATGCAAGAAATCTCCCTCGTTGACAGTGTTGAACTTTTCGTTTGAAGTGCATGTGAAGCATTAATTAGTGGGGTTAAGAGTTCTTATCGTTGAGGGTTGCGAGGCCCTTGAATATATCGTTTATACGGATCCTAACAAGCTCTTTCTATCGAACCCAATGCTAATTTGAAGTTACCGTCGTATTACCGGAACTCGCACGTCGAGGGGTTTACCCCGTGTTATCGCTACGTCGACTTCGCCCTTCGGGGGATTCTATTGCATCATGCCACCCTTAGTTGTTGCCAGCATCTTCGAGGCTGCCCGCACCACGTCTTCGCCCGTTGATTTCGCCGTCGTCTGTTCTTTCCTGCAGTTTGTTTGGGAAGCGACGCTACATACAGTATCGCCCGTAATTGTGCAGCCAGCCAATTTCCTCAAGGTAAAAGTTATTGTAAACTAGTTTTATTGTGTATAACAAAAAGTGAACGCCCCGTCGAATGGTAAACGATCAGCGCATTTGTTGTTAACGATGTTATTTGCTATTTGCTGAATTTAACGCATTGGCATATTTTTGTGTTTGCTGTTTAACGTAACTGGTGGCAGTTTCGCCCGTGAGCCACATTAATGTGTTTGTAGTCAAGTCCAATAGTTGTAATTAAAGTTAACGTATTGAGTAATCTAACCTAACTAACGTTTGAGTACTTCTAAGTCTAATTAGTCAATTTCATGTTTATTGCCACTTATTTATATATTTTTATTTCATCCTAATAGAGTTCTTGGTCAAGTATCGATGTTTTTCATTTGTGTTTGGTATTTGCATGCTGTTTTATGTACTGTTACAGATGTAAGAGGAGGTTAGCAGCTGCTTTAGTGAGTTATAGTTGAAAGGTAAGTCGAAACTGTATTTAGCTCGCCGAACAAACTCTGCCAAGTTTAAACGTTGCCAAGTGGATGCCTACTTCCATTTTCAAGTCATTTCACTTGTGCTGCGATTGTCGTTTTCCCGATTTGTCAAGAAAATGGTGGCGCATCAATTATTTAACATCTTTAACCTCTTTTGTATCGATGTACAGCCCTAACTCGAAGGTAAAAAAGAACCCGCCCTCCCGGTTGAGTGTAGTCGGAGCAACCCTTCCTGTTACCGTCATCTAACTTGTATTTTCGATCGACCTCCCTATTTTGTCGTTTTATCGTGTCGCGACTGACAAGTCCGGCTCTCGAGCGTATGATTTTGTTGTGCACGCTTGAGGGGTGGTTTGTTATGTCGTTTTTGTACGGTAACAATCTCCTTCGAAGATACTGGATTGATTAAGTTGTATGACGGCTTAAAAGTTTGCTAATTTTGAGACTTAGATCGTAGACCAATTTTTATTTTCAAAAAAGTACGAAAACGTTTTCATTTAATTAAATCCTTAAGTATCGGTGAAGCCGTTGCCTGTTCGCTTGGGTGAATAACTATGTATTATTATAGTAGCGCCCACGACCTGCTGAATTGTTTGACAAACGTCACTGTACACGGCCTGGGCATATGTGAAGTTTCGCGATTCTCCGCAGAGCGCTGTATACCCACGAGCAGGAATTTCAAATTTGCAATGTAACATCAGTTACCAAGTTGACTACAATGCAAATATTTGATTAAATTTTATGACGTTTCTTAAAATTTTACAACAATAATATAACCCTCCCGTGTATTGTTTACTTTAATTTTCTATTGTGTTTTTTGATCAGTTTCCTGCTAGTTTTTTTCGTGGATTTTCTCATTTACATTATTTAGGTTCACAGTATAATTTGTTGATTCATTTATTCGTTATTATTGCTTATGATTTCGTTTGGTATTGTTAAAATAGAAAGCGGTTCTACAACGTGCAAATATACCAATGGGGGAAGATCTTATCATGAATTTACCTTCAACTAAGATTTACGAAGAAAATGGTCTGAAAACCAAATTTAAATTATCGTACTACGTATCCATAAACAACGGGAATAGTTATTTTCATGACAAGCGTCGAAAGTAGCAAGTATCGTGCGAGTGTTGATTAGACAAACGAGGGCGTAGCGAAGCAAAGCCCGAGTGGATCTAAAACACGAGCACAGATATTTGCACTTTCGGGCGAGTTATGAACACTATTTTTTAGACGACCACTCAAAGTAAATTCTATTTTTAAGAATTGTTTTTATTTCGTTTGCAAAATTGATTGTTATATTATTATTGGTACAATTATAAAAAATTAGAGCTTGTTGGAAGCAGAGCAACGAATAAAGCAAAAGCGTCTGGATTATTTGAATCACGGTCTGCTTAATTGTGTGACAAACGTCAAAGTGACGTTTGTCACACAATTAAGCAGGCCGTGATGAGGCCGTGATGTGAATAACTTTGTGCCGTTACGATATGACTAGCACGATATAATATCGTGCTAGTCTATGAAATTGTCAACTTTCTGTAGTAGGCTGCTGTCGCGATAATGTTACTTTCATACGTGGTCGTCTAAAAAGAATTGTTAGTTGTAGCTTTCAAGAAAGGTGTTTCCGAGTTTCTGGTCGAAGACTATAAAATCACATTGCAATTCTTTTAGTACATTTTTAATTACTACATTTACAGATAGATATCTAATAAAACAAATAACTTTTAAATGTTTAATTTTAAATTGTTTACAATAAATTACACATATACTTATAACCTTGCAATAACACACAGAATAAAATACTTTTACCACCTAGAACATCTCTCTAGAAATACGATTATCTGCATATCATGTGCTATTTTAGAGCAAATGTGTGAGCTATCCAAAACATACCTGCCTGAAAATATGAATCCGTCTTCAACTACGAATTCTTGGAGTACTACACCTCTCTCAAGAAAAATATTAAAACTATAGATCTTTAAGGTACTTACACGACACTAAATAGATTACACCATTCATATTTATATTACATTTAAAACAATAGGTCCTTATCCTACTGATACTGCATTTAAAAAATCGTTTCTAAACACGAATTAGTCTTGACAGCCGTTGCCATTTAAATGTCATCGTGGGCATGTGGCGCCAAACAGCCAAAATTTGCGTTTTCTCAGAAATGAAAACAACAATGGATTCCAAAAAAATGCCCAGGCCGTATAAAGTGACATTTGTCACACAATTCAGCAGACCGTGGTAGCGCCTTATTAAACGGAGCACGCATGGTTTAGTAGTAGAGTGCTCGCCTGCCACGCGGGCGGCCCGGGTTCGATTCCAGTCCGATGCAACCTTTTTTAAAAAACTATAATAATGAATCTCTCTTAAATTAGCGAACCGAAGCGTAGCATAATTAAATAACATCACTGCCTCCTGCAGGAGGTAGTGATAACATACATGCCAGATGTGTATAAATGACCACATAATTCTACACGTGAACGCAGCTGTGCAGTTCGAATTCTCAGGCATGCGCACGAAACGCGTAGTACTTAGAGAGAGACTATGTCGGCGTCGTAATGTTTTCGCCCGTTCCCAGGCTATACTAGCAATATAGTACTTTAAATATATGGTTGTTTGACACAGACTGACGTAAAACTTAACCTGCAAATCTCGAATTTAAAATAGACTGACAATACACTTCAATACTGCCAAACGTATAAAACATATCACAGGCGACTCTAATTGGAAATTTAGTTGATCTCTTGTTATTATCATACTAGGGAGTCACCCGAACTACGCTTCGGTTCGCTAAATTAAGAGAGATTCATTAATATAAATTTAAAAAAAGTATGCTGTGGCCGGGAATCGAACTCGGGCCGCCCGCGTGGTAGGGGGGCATTCTACCGCCAGACCAACTATGTTTGGTTGAATGAACAGCTGCTGTAATAGCATATGAACATAGTGCATCACCCGAGGCAACAGCTCCCGCAGCACAGCCCACGCCCATGGACGCGATTTAATTAAATTAGCACTTTTATCCGCAACCATATATGTAATGTTAACATTCCTGACCTCATTTGAGTGGGGGAAGTCGTACATTTTAGCCTGTTACTTCCCGCACTCACTTCCCGCTCAAGTGCGGGAAGTGAGTGCGGGAAGTACATTCCCGACCGCTGAGTAGGTAGGGATACTGGGAATCTTGTTGATCCATTCGTGCGCGTCGCAACCTGTCATATCATAATATAATAATTTTTCCAATTATTGTTTAGAATAAAGTGGTTGCGAATAAAATAGTATACAAACCTCGACAAGAAGTTTCCTTAGTCTCGAGATAATAGCTGACTAATCTCTCGACAGTAATGAAACACATCTCGGGCCGTAATGTAATATTTCGCACTTTTTTTGAAAATAAAGACCGGCCTACGATCTAAGTCTAAAAATTAGCAAACTTTTAAGCCATCATACAACGTAATCGGGCCAGTATCTTCGGAGGAGATAGCGAACAAACATACACGCAAACATACATACACGCAAACATACAAAAAGAGTACCGATTTTATGTTATAAGATATTGTATAATTTTTAGAGATTGCTCACAGGAGCATTACTCTTCATGTCTTCTTTTAGTAATAAGTTATGCATAATCCCCAACTTACACGGCCAAAAAAAAACGGGACATTTTTTTGGCTTAATTCTTAAAATGCGTCAACATGAGCAATTATTCTCGCTTTATCCGGATTTCCAATATGGGCCGGCATTTTTCAGAATTGAATAATGACTTTTAATGACATATATTAATTAGAATTGTCAATATTAACAATTTTTTTCGCATTTTGAGAGAAGTATCCCGTTTTTTTGACGCAACTGTACTTAATTTGCCCCTACATATAGAGTTACTGTATGGAAGCCGGGCTCCATAGCTCAGTCACAAGAATAAATATAAGAACCAGAAGGATATCTCGTATTACCTGACCGCCGGCGCCTCATAGCCTTGGGACGTTTCTAAACGGAAATTCTAAACTGAAACGGCCAGTGCAGTCAGTGTAGGTAGCGGCTGGAATGGAATACAATGGTTCGAGGTCACCCGTTGTCGGCATCGACATCAAAGCGGTTGTGTAGAAGATATGCTTCTGGTTATTATATTTATTCTTGTGGCTCAGTGGTTAAGCATTCTGCTTACTAAGGGTCGATGGTTCGATCCCCTATCCAGGTGAGGTTTTTAAAAATTAAAAAAATGCGAATGAAAACCTCTACAGAATGCCATCATTCGGAAGTGTTACTACGATGTGTAACATGTAAAAGATCCCTTGCTAGGGTTGGAACTCCTTAGTCTCGGCAAAATTCTAAGTAGGATTAAGGCTGGCGTTTGGCTTATGTTGAAATAATAGGGACATATTGATACATAGGAATCACGTATTATCGATTCACACGCGTCGTATGAAGTTAAACAAGACTTCATTTCAAAGACGAATGTTGGCTGCTAAGCGTAAGCAATTTTATAAATGGCAACAGATTCGCTTGCGCTGTAAAATTGTATTCAAAATATCGACGCTTTTGTAGGCATTTTTCATTTGTATTTCTGTCATCCAACAGTAAAATTTACTTGTGAAAAATACAAAACAGAAACTGTAAAATAGCTTACAGAAAGATACGATTTTTGATCTTTCATTTAAGACCTCAGTGAACTATTTCTGACGTTTAATTATTGATAGTACGTGATTTCTAAATATATTCAAGCTGTTGTCATTTAAGGCGAATATTACAACGCCAAATGTCGGTTATCGGTGCTGTTTTTGCAGACACCTGATAAATTTCCACATAAATAGCATATAAATAGTTTAGGCATTGTAAGACAGATGTCGTATTGTCGTTACAACGCCTAAGGTCACTAAATTAATAAGGTACCGCCATTCCATTCCTCGCGTGAGAATGTGAGAAAATTGTGAGATAAAGATAACTAATACACATTTTCCAAGTGCAATAGGGAAGACACTAGTTTTTGGGGATTTTCTTTTTGGTGTAGTGGCACTGCTGTAAAGTGAAATTAATGTTAGATTGTGTTTGTATCCCCAGTTGGAGAAAATTGTGCGACCAGGATAGATATAAAAAATTACTAATGGCGGTACCTTTTGATATAGTGACCTTAACAAAGCCATATACAAAACCAAGGTTGTGAACATGGCACGAACTGCGTTAAATTTAGGACGTGGATATAGTCCCGTACGTGGAACCCGAAAATAAAATGTAAAGTCCCGCACGGGCGGAGTTTTATCACGCGTTTTGCAGGGTTCATGTCCTATGGTACGGAATTGCTAATTATTCGTTAGAATCCCGACATAGTTTCATACACTTTTGCACTCTAATTTCTAAAATGTTATTAGGTAGAGACGTAGGTAAATGAATATTTTAAGTTATTTAATAAAAACCGATTGCGAAACCGATAATAATTTCATAAAAAGCTACTAGATATATTAATAAGAATTTTACACTAACAAATGCCTATAATAAATCAGTATTGTGTAATCTTCCATAAAATACGAGATACAGTATTGATTTGCAGTAATTTTGGAGGCTCTTTAATTTTTCCTTTCTTTCTTTCTTGGTAAACAAATAGCTGTTAGCGATCTTCCTCTAGGCCTACCTCGAGATTTTATTGCTTCCTAAAAATATGTGATTACTAAAATCTAAGAAATGTCCGTAAAAGTAAATGCTTATAACATACCGGCAAACAAATGTTATGTAAACATGATCCATCATCAACAATTTCTGAATAATTCATATCACAAACGATTTCTTCTATTGTCTCTACAGAATGGGATTAATTAACATTTTCTTCGCTCATAATGTCTACCAAAATGTTTGGTGCTTTAGCAATCATGTTCTACTACTATATCATTATTATTACTATAATAATGTGTTCTACAAATCCTTCGTTCAATACCAAATTATTGGTGTTTTGGCAATTACTATATACGTCGTTTTGAAAATTAATAATTTCAACTTTCTCGTGAATGCAAAGTATTTTATAACATAATACTTTAATATTGAGTTTGCGATACTGTATAACTTGGGGCGGTGATTTTTAGCATTGTACTTTATTCTGTTTTTCATGTAACATTATGGCTTCATTTAATTCTTCATAACTGTTAAAAGCATCGTTTATCTTTAATTCATATGAAGTGGCCGTTATCGATCAATAACGTTAATAGCAGACGACAATATTAATTAACTAGAACGCGTTGGCCAGCCTACGTCTGGCCGTGTAAGAAACGGTTAACAATAACAATGCGTGCTCAAGGCGGCAGCCAGCCGACGTCCGGCCTCGCCACCGTTAACAGTAGAAATGCGGTCTCGCCATTTGTGCTGGCGCGCCACTTGCTAGAATGCAGGCCGTTCAGGCTGCGCGCGCCTACTTACGGTCGGACGGTCGGCCGGCGGCCGGCGACCGGCGACCGGACACCGACATCAGCTCTTATAATATAAGATATACATCGATGAACAGAACAGCTGACCGACACACTACAAGAACGGGGAACGGATAAGAGTACAAGAGGAAAGACCGCACAAACGCGTGATAAAACTCCGCCCGTGCGGGACTTTAAATTTTATTTCCTACGACTGCTTCTAAAATCAAGCTTTCCGCCTTGTTGACGTACGTCAAAAATTGATTGTTTTGAATCAGTTCATCGCGGCAGCCGTCACAGGTAAGTATATAATCGTGAATCGTAATACATAGAAACATACATAAATTTTATATAAGCATTCATGATTATATACCTAAGTCGGCTAGTTGTCAGCTATTTGAAAACGTCAAAGTTGACAGCTGTCACTGTGAATTTGATTTAAATCTTTTTTCGGGATTTAAAGTTACTTGTGCTTTATTTTGTGTATTGTCGGTGTTTAAGTGTCAAGAAAAATAAGAAATGGGCGATAAAATATCCAATTCTGATGTAAAAATTTGCACGTCGCTGGAAACTTTAGAAATGGCAAAAAACACCAGTTTAAACCTATTTTCGAAAATTTTACAGTCGTAGGAAAAATTTCGTATGCAACACGAGCGAAAAATGCATTAGGCGTTCGTTCGAGTTTTTTCGGACCTCGCTTCGCTCGGCCCGAAACTTTCGAACTCACGCCTAATGCATCATTTTTCGCTCTAGGTACATAAATAACTATTTTTGGGTTCCACGTACGGGATTATATCCACATTTTGCAATGCAGTGGGAAATGCGAAATTTACAATACGGTAAATCCATATATTTAAAGAACTATATTGCTAGCGGCTATGAGTTGGGGGGTCACGAAGGAAGTGAGACAGACAACCAACTCTTCAATGTATATGATAAGCTGTACGCAAACGCGTCAGCGTTGTCCGCGCGGTGGGGAAGTAATCAAGTTTAAAATTCGCTTCTAAAGGCGGAGTTTGAATTCTCAGGCATGCGCACTAGACGCTTTATACTCAGAGTGAGACTATGTCGGCGCCGTAATGTTTTCGGCCGTTTCCAGTCCCTACTAGCAATATACCGTGTGTCCCCAAAGTCTGGAATAAATTCAGTATTTCCTTAAAATGTAAGTTTCCGGCTAAAATCCACGAACACGTCGATTTTTATTTTTATTTGAGCATCTTTTGAAATAAAATGCATACATACAGGGTGTCCCGCGTATGAGGTATGGCGTTATCGATGTTTTTTTTAAATGTACAAATTGTGCACCGTTGTCTGCCTGACAGTAACTAAAACGACCGATATTTTAATTGCTGTCGTTGATAAAAGCGTAAAATCACACTTCTTAAAATCAAATTTAGTATTTTGCAAATTTAATTTTTTTTTCTAAATTTTTGGTTATGCGACCTATACTCAAAAATCAGCTTAACGTAAGTAAAAATATGGTTCTTTCAGATTGCGTAATATAAAAGGGGGTTTCCATTTAAAAAAAAATAGACAGCGCCATACCTCATACGCGGGACACCCTGTATGTATGCATTTTATCTCAAAAAATGCTCAAATAAAAATTGACGTGTTGGAGGATTTTAGCTGGAAACGTACATTTTAAGAAATACTGAATTTATTCCAGACTTTTGGGACACACGGTATGTATAATACATATATGGGTAAATCGCGAATAAAAGTGACAGTGAATGATTATTATTAGAGCCCGGATTTATAGCTGTTTTGCTATACGTAATAATTAATAGCTGAACAGAAATGTTTAGAACGAAATATGAATTATGAAGAAAACAATTGTTTAAGAATATTTATTTTTAGGTTGAAAAAGTATGTTTTTCCACAACCGTCTTAAAAGTCATTACTACTAAAATCTGTCATTAAAGTAGACGTTTCTCTTACTGCTATTATAGTTATATTATTGAGTAGTTTCGAACCAATTTGCTTTACATTGTCACAAACCTACAGTCTCTTATAAAAATATTATACAGTGTGGTACAAAAGTCTGGAACACCTGAAATATCTTGCAAAACCCTGTTTTGTGGTAAAAGCGCTTGAAGAGGTCAAAAAGCATTGTAAATTTGCTATCTTTTGAAATACTCTAGAACTATATACAGTGGCGTACACCAGCAGGGTCAATTGGGGCATTTTTTTTTAATGATAACCCTTATTTTTTGTTCGAGGAAGTGGAAGAGCACATCGTTTTGAGTTTTGACTATTTCCCGCATCTCTTATTATCCAATCAAACGCCATAATTTACCAAAATTCAACCAATCACGTATTTTTTATAGTGGCAAAAAATCAAAATTTTTCCTTGAAATTTTATCAGTTTCTTTTACCACTTGTATCCATGGAAACCACCAAATATGTTGTTTTAAGCAACGTGGCATTTGAAAAACATGATTAAACTATCATTGTAAATCAGTATAAATGTTATATTCATTGTATACTGATACAAAATGAACTCATCTTTGGGAAATACTCCACGAAACGTGTTTCGGGCTCATGATTTTGCTCGGAACACGTTTTACTCAAGATTTGTTGTTTTTTGGCAAAGCCCTCAACAAAATAACTTTGACAAATCATCTATCAAGTTAGTTTGTCTTGTGACATTGCCAGAACAAGAAACTTTTGCAAAACATTTTCACCGGCAAAATCATTTGCCCTTAATACATTATTACTGATAAAAATTCAGTCATTAAAATAAGTAGATTTTGGCTTAAATATCATGAATCTGGGAAGTATATATCTGGTTGAAGAAGAGAAATACCCTGTATAATGTATATGCTAGGATACCTGACTCTCGTTCAGGAGACCCGTGTTCATTCCCGCTACCGAAAACTTTTTTAAAATTGAATTGTAGTTTATATCTTCACGTACAATTATTACAAATAAATGTTATTATTACAAATAATAATGTAGCAGATTAGTTTTTTACGTAATACGGATGTACTTTCTTGCTTAATTTACTACTAATGTAATTATTAAATGTTGTATTCATATATTATAGCATATATCCGTTTCCACCACTTGGGGGGTGGAATTTTAGAAATCCTCCCATCTTAATCTATGAGATATTTAGAAATTCGTGAAAACACAGTTTACCTCTTTTCACCTCTTAGGGGTAAGATTTCGAAAAATTATTTTAGTCAGTCTTATACTGAAATGAACCCAGAGCGAAAAAAATCATTCTACCCCCCTACCCCTTTTCGGTTTTCCGTTTGTACCGCTTTAGTGGTGAAATTTAAAAAAAAACTCTAAAACCTTTTTCTAAAGATTTGAAAAACACATCTATATACCAAAAAAAGAATGCTCTAACTTAACAATCACAGGAGATACAAGGAGTTCTATACTTCAACTCGAATGCAGATTCGAACTTTAAGGGTTGATTAGGGCAAAATCCCGAAATGAGTTTTTAGACGTTTGGATTGGATACTTGTGCAAGCAAACACCAATTCGATATTTTACCGCGTCTAAGAGATACTGACGAATTCGTGAAAACACAGTTTACCCCTTTTTAGAGATGGGCGCGTGAGTGAATTTTCGCTCACGTCACGCACGTTTCACGCTTGCTTTCAACAGTCACGTTCACGCACGTTTACGCTCACGTTCACTCACGTTCACGGCGTGACAGGCCACTCACGACGTGACACGCAGCTTTTATTTCAAAATTTAAATTCAGATAGAACAGAATGTTCAAATTTAAAACCAATGAAAAAACCCTAAAGAGAACTACAAATATGTTTTGCACCTGACATAATTTACGTGATATGTTGCAATCAGAATAGTTGACATAAAAAGAAAGAAATGAAAATTGAGTACAATAACTTCGACAAGGGATAAATACTGATTTCTCGCAAATATATTTCTTGTAGCTGTCTTCGAAGACATTACTTTTAATACAAAAAGCTGTCACTGGAATTGACGTTTTCCTTATTGGTATGAGTACAGAAGGTATATGTTGCTAGACAACACTTTTAATTAGTAGGTTTGAAAGTACTTTTACGTACAAGGATCAACATTTTCAGCGTTAAAGCGAGTATACAAAAAAAACATTACTTTTATTAGAATAATGAGTTCATCTACACAAGTACACAATAAATTGGTTTAAAAATATCATCTACACATCTACACAATACATTTTTACTTCCTTTTACAATAAAGGAAGTATTGGATTCACCCCAAAAATTCGAAATTGAGTTTTCAACAGATCTTCACGTTTTAGAGTCCCCTGAACCCAAAAAACATATTTTTTTTCATTGGTCTGTCTGTCTGTCTGTCTGTCTGTCTGTGTGTCCGTGTGTGTGTCTGTCTGTGAACAGAATATCTCAAAAACGAAAAGAGGTATGGCATTGAAACTTCATATATAAGTTTTGTGTACTATGCAGATGAGACAGCAAGCTTTTGAAGAAAATCGCATAACTGGAAATAGCTGTTTACTCTTGTGATTTTTCGGTTTTTTCGATTTTTTCAAAATCGGCTTTAACGATTTTTTTTAAACTTTATATTTTTATTACATTTTTAATGTGTATTGATGTGAGATAGGTGATTTTCCAGTTGATTACTTCTAAAGTGGGTTTCTTTTGTTTTTTTTTCAATTTTTTTTATTAACTCCTATTTTAAATAAAACACCGGGTATATTATTACATTTTTGAATTCACCTTAAAATTCTAGAGAAAATTTGTCTCTTCAACTAACGCTCTATTTTGTACCGTTTTTGTAGAATTTGTAATTTTTGAAAATTTTTGACAAATTTTTAAAAATTAAAAATGAAATTTTTGACTAATTATAAGATCACTGTAAAAGGAAGTTGTGTGAGTGTATCACACCAGATTTTTGGTTTAATAATATCGTAATTAACAGTTTCAGCGTTAGCCGAGTATAAAAAACAAACCATTACTTTTATTAAAATAATACATCTACAGATTAAAATGTTGATTTAAAAGTAATATGTAATCAACATTTTCAGCGTTAAGTCGAATTCTGCGCTCTTCTAAAATTCGCCCAGCTGTAGAAAAGTTTTTTTAACAGTAGCGTATTTACACTGTTTTTCCAAAATCCTAAAATGTCATCTACATTTCCGAATTTTAATTTAACATACTAATTTAGTTTTGTTTCGACATCATCCTAATTACACGTGTCATCGTCAGAGCTATCTCTAAGTGTAGAAAGATAAGAATCTAATGCTGATGTACCAGTTTTGAGTCGTTTGCTATGTATTTCATCATTATCATCTATAGTTTTATTTACATTATAATCTTCTCTTTTATGTGAAGGTATGAACTTTAAGGATTTATAATTAGGGTCCAAAAATAAAGTCACATAATATAACTTGTTTGGCACAATTTGTGATTTAATGAATTTAAAAGTTGCTGCACCCTGCAGTTTTTTATTCGTTACTAAATATTTAACGTGAAATTAACGTGAAACGTGAATCACGCCTTGGAAATTTTCACTCACGTTCACGTCACGATTTTCAAATATTAGTCACGTTCACGACGTGACACGCTGTGACACGACGTGACACGACTGTTTTCACGTCACGCGCCCATCCCTACCTCTTTTCATCCCTTTAAGAGTAATTTTTTCAAAAAATAATTTAAAATGTTAATTACTTCGTTACATTTTTTATTATTTACCGACAATTAGTATTTTTTAGAAATATAAATTGGATAAAAAAAAATCTCATTTACACAACTGTAAGAAAACATTTACAGGATTTTTTGTAACAGTAATTTATTAACAGGGCTAGATTAGAGTTTCTAGAAGCCATTTAAATAGATATCAATTAGAATTGAAAAATATTTCTCCTAAAAAGCGCCTTGCATAGAAATGGAAAAATTGTGCAAACATACTACTTTTCGGTAAATGATAAAAAATCTAAAGAAGAAATTAACATTTTATATTATTTTTTCCACTTATAAATCTTTAGTCCTCACATAAAAATTTTTAATTTTAATATTAAGTCTTGGTATGTGAAATTTTGAAAAATATTTAAAAACTTCAAAAATTAATAATTAGCTAAAGTTATAAAAAAATAGAATGTGTTGCCTAAGGAGCATCAGCTAGAAATTTACATAGTAAATTAGAACCTAGGTACAGGAACTATTAGAAAATGTTGTAGTGTTCTGTATATATATTTCAGGCTTCTTGGCCCTTCTTCAGTACATCATGTTCATATAAAAGGTACAAATAACATCTATAATAAAATATTTACATTAGTAAGAAAATCCCTGGTTAATGAACTATAGATTTAGTTAATTTTCTCAAACTTATCAATAGTAGAAAATTAAAATATTTATATATAGTTATTTTAAACAAAAAATATAAAATAAGTTACCTGTAGCAATGAGTATGGAACTGTTAATTAGTAACGCAAATAACGAGTGTTTGCACAAGAGGTAATAATATAGTCTGTAATAAATGTAATAATGTAGAAAGAAATTAAACAATAACAATAATAAAACATTTACCCTTCTTGCAATTGTTGTTATAGATTAGAACAGTTATTGTCAAAAGGTAAGAATTAAATGGAGCGTTGTAAAAAGAATCTTCAATTGTTAAAATAGAGATTTGTTCATATTCTATGATGTAGTCGTAACGTTCCATTACACAATATCTGTAAAAATGTGTGGTAAAAGATTGTAACTAAGTTTGTTTTTAATATATTATGATTTTGTGTTAAAAATACCTTTAAGAAATTTCCGTTTAGGTGCATAGTAATAAGTAACAATTGTGAGTTTTCCGAAGGGAATTAAAATGCTGATTCAGGCTTAAAATTGTTAATAGCAATGAGGTGGTTCATCATGGAATGTTATTGTTGTAAGATCTTCTAGTAAAAAAATTTTTTCCCTTTCAATATTTGATTCATCTGTAAATATAGGTTTGTTTTAATAATTTCTGTCTTAAGATAATTTGATAACGTAAGAACTTACGTGGTTATTTTATGTGGAAAGAATATATTTTGAGAAGATTTTAATTACTGTTTTATTTGTTTGAAGAACTCCATTTTGAAATTTGTAAAGGCGGATAATATACGTGGAAAGCAGGAAGCTACAAGAAATTTCAAATAATTAGTAATTATATTATTACAGAGGTCATTCTACTTACAATTTATTGAATAAAAATGAGAAATGGTTGTTATGGAATTAGATTTTGGGAAACAACGGCAGATAATGTGTCCATTTTTATTTGTTGAACTGCGATACTGGCAGGGAAGGTTTATGCGCATGCGCATAGTTTTTAGAAAATAACTTTTCTAAAAACTATATAACACCTCCATTCATCCCAAAATTATCTTTTTCTCTACAAAAACTACTCAATAATTACAACATACAAATTTACTAGAAGATCTTACAACAATATCATTCCATGATGAGCCACCTCATTGCTATTAACAATTTTAAGCCTCAATCAGCATTTTAACTCCCCTCGAAAAACTCACAATTGTTACTTATTACTATGCACCTAAACGGAAATTTCTTAAAGGTATTTTTAACACAAAATCATAATATATAAAAACAAACTTAGTTACAATCTGTTACCACATATTTTTACAGATATTGTGTAATGGAACGTTACGACTACATCATAGAATATGAACAAATCTCTATTTTAACAATTGAAGATTCTTTTTACAACGCTCCATTTAATTCTTACCTTTTGACAATAACTGTTCTAATCTATAACAACAATTGCAAGAAGGGTAAATGTTTTATTATTGTTATTGATTAATTTCTTTCTACATTATTACATTTATTACAGATTATATTATTACCTCTTGTGCAAACACTCGTTATTTGAGTTACTAATTAACAGTTCCAGACTCATTGCTACAGGTAACTTATTTTATATTTTTTGTTTAAAATAACTATATATAAATATTTTAATTTTCTACTATTGATAAGTTTGAGAAAATTAACTAAATCTATAGTTCATTAACCAGGGATTTTATTACTAATGTAAATATTTTATTATAGATGTTATTTGTACCTTTTATATGAACATGATGTAATACTGAAGAAGGGCCAAGAAGCCTGAAATATATATACAGAACACTACAACATTTTCTAATAGTTCCTATACCTAGGTTCTAATTTACTATGTAAACTTCTAGCTGATACTCCTTAGGCAACACATTTTAGTAATTAACAGCTACTTTTATTAAATTAATAAAAAAATAGGAGTGTTCTGGCCTGAAATAGTTTAGTTAGCTAAAAATAACACTAAAAAAATCTGATTGAAATCTTAATTTCCTAAAAATAGCACTTTTTGGATTTAGACAATTACGGAAAACTCCATTTTCTAAATAAGTAAAAATCACTCGGTATATATGATAGAGGCTAAATAGGTTTTTAGACAAGCACAAATTATTGACGTAAAAAGTTTTTTTGAAAAATCAAAATAATTTTTTCCCATATTAGGCCGACTTTTTGGCGGTCACTGTACATAATAAATCAGAATTTGGCTAGAATCAGTTAAATATCACTTGGTTCCTGTTTATTCTATTAAATTTCACATATTTCTTTGTTATAGTAACTGAAAGGCCAAGAAGCATAAAGCACCGGATTCAAGGTAAAATGAGGTTTCGATAATACACACATACAAACGCCATGAAGCTCATTTTACTTAAAATCACAGAATAATCTTAAAATTATCTGCACCGACAAAAACATCTATCCGTGTTTTTGACCCACATCTGCTTAGAGCACTTCTGCTCAGCAGAGAAACAAACCCTTGCATAAGTTGAAAAGCGAGGTAGAAATTTTACAGTGGAAAATTCGAGTTCGTCTATATTAATACAGATACCAGCACCACACAACACGATAAAGAAAGAGGGAAGATTGGTGAATTTTCTTCGTTTCAATCCCCAGCCTTAAGGTACCTGGTACTCTGCATGCCTAGACCTTATCCATGGGGTTGGCAAAAAAGGCCTATGAAGGCCTACTTGCCTAGTGTGGCCAGATTTTAGTTTGGTAAAACCGGGACATGGCCGGGGCCGGGATATGGTTAAAAATTAGCACGACACAAATAATAAAAATAATATTTTTTTATTAAAATATTACAGTAAAGGTAGGTACATTTTAACAACAAAATTTAAATATTTATTTTTTGGATAATAAAATGAAATTATGACATAAAACTAGGAGAAAAAAATATTTAATTCTTAGATAACATTAAAATAAAATAATAAACAGAAAAAACACATTTCTACCAAAAAAAAACTTAAAATAATTGTTTCTTGGGCAATTATAACAAAATAATAAAACAAGATGCACTCATTGACATGTACTAAAAACAAAAAAAAACCAAATATTTTAAGGTAGTTACCCTGACTGTGGATACTGGTAATTTAACTTTCATTTTCTTTTTTTCAAATTTATATTTTTCATTTGAAGATACCTTGCGTAAAAGAGTAGGTATCTTTGTCTTTAATAAAAGAAAAAAATTCTGAACATGAAAATCTTAAGTTTTACAGACAAAACACTATATTCTCTACGGTACCTAGTGACAAATGGTTTCTCTCATCCGTCCATTGGATATTTACCAACGAAAAAATTCGTTCAACATTTGAATTATTCAATGGAATACTAAAAATATATTCGCACATTTTATATGTTTCAGACAGTGTTTCAACAAAGTCAATTTCTTTAAATATACTGATCCACTTTTGCGAAGCAGACTTTTTTTGAAACTCCTCATTTGTTAAAAATAGAAAATATTTGTAAGTTTTGAATATTCAAAAATTGTATCCTTATTTTAATGGACGTTCTTTGAGTTAAAAAAAGAAATAGAATTTTGAATTTCTTTAAACTCGGGAACTGTTTTTAATAGCATCCAATTAGAAGAGTCTAAATTATGAAGTGGACCTTTCCACTTTTGCAAATAATCCATTGCAGTTTTATAAAATCGTTTTACTTCAAATTCAAAACATTTGCGTCTTTCGCTGGGAATGTCTTCATTATTTATAATTTGTTTATCTTTCAAGGGTATATACTCGGAGTCTAACTTTCATTGCAATATTTGAACAGTGTCTTCGATGTATTGAGACACTTCCATAATGCAATTATCTGTTTTTTCAATCTTCAAAATTTGTTCCTGAAAGACAGCTTACTGGCTATGCACTAAAAACAAATATGCTTCTGACAAAGGATCTTCAAGAAATTTTAAAATTATTGTTGGTGAATTTTCTTCAGATAAAAAAAAAGACTTTAAACCTTCAAATAGTTTTAAAATTCGCTCTATGGCTGGAAACAGAGACAGCCACCGAGTTTTTGAATGAGATAGTAGATTTTGATATTGTACTTCTACAAAGTTACAGAAGTCTTTTAGTTTTTCTGTCCGTATAGTATATATTGAAAAGTAGTTAAATAGTTTGACCACAATACACTCTACATCACAACCTAGTACGAGTATATCTGCCGAAGTTTGCATTGCATTATGCATTATATGAGCTGGGCAGCCAACTCCTTCAATTGTCTCATCTAACATTTCTTTTAGTTTTGAGAATACGTTATTTGTTCCGCGCCTTAAAACACCACCAAAATTGGTATTTGTATTATCTCCAGAAAATGCAGTACATTTTTTAACGTCTATATCGTTTTTTGTTAGTGCGGAAACACAATAATTAGCTATGCTTTCTGCTTTTTCATCTGGTAAACTACCAAGTTTGACAATTTTGGTTTGAACTCCGTATTCTTTGGAAAAATATTGTATAATAATAGGAAATACTTTAATTGCCTTATGATTACTAGCATCTGCACTTATGGTATAAAAAGACTTCTCCCTAATTTCATCCAAAGCTAATTGCAATGAAAATGGCCCTAGGATATTATTGATGCAAGCTGTAGTTTTTGTTCTGGCTGAAGAGTAACTTGAGGCTATCTTCGAATCAGAAAACAAAATTTGGTACAATTTATTTAAACAATATGCAGACCTATATAATTGGTGATGCTTAATAATATGGTATGCAGTTGTTAACTCGGATAGGGCGACTTTCTTTGATTCAGGCGTAAATCGTTCCACAAAATAGTCTTGAACTTTGCGGGAAGTACCTATTTGCGTCGGTTACATGAGAAATATGTTTTTTTGTTTTTATATGGTCGCGAATGTCCGATTTTACCTCCATGTCCGATGCTTAAATAAGCACTACAAATTAAACAGTAGGCTTCATCTTCAAAACGACCTTTTTTTTATAAATGTCCATTCTTTTGAAAATACCTCTGTAAATTTACATTTTCTTTTCGGCATTTCAAATTCTACCTACAACGTTCAAGTACTTATGTTACGCAAAATATTGAAAAAGACACATAAAAAGCTTACCTGGAAACTAGTAGGTGCCTATAATAAAACAATAAAATATGTAAAAAAAATTATCTGCTCTCAACCCTTTCGTTGAATGAACGACTAAAACGGAGAAGCGCAAAGGGCCCCAACGCAACACTAGCATGGCAGCATGGTACAAGATTCGTATAGTGTAGGTTGCCTGGTAAGTTTTGACCAATTAGAGCGATGCATGCGACGCGTCACTCGGAAGAATGAGCGGAGCGGGAGTTTAAATATTACTACGACATTTACGCACAATAAACTCCTCAAAATCAGTTTTCCTTTCAATCGTTAAATGACTTGGGTGATTCTGGTTTTTAAAATGTGTTGACGCGGGCCAGATAGTAAGTTACAAGAGCTTGTTTGATTTAAATTATACTCCATTCACCTGCGCAGGATCTTTTAAATTAAATTACAAAATGTAGGTAATAAGGCTTAACATTTTAAATTTAATATAGTAGTAATGCAACGACTTGCTTACATAATATAATCTATTAATAAAGAACACAAAGTAAAAATAGTATGCTTAGTTATTTGTATATGTATTATTATACCTACTAAATTATTCTATAATTTTTTTAAATTTCTTGAGAGTCTTTCTTCTCATGTCGTCGCAGTCTTCAGTAGCTTTTCTTTTAGGCCGATTTTTATATTTCTGCAACATCAAAAATTTCATTCGCATGAAGGAGCTTTGTCGAGTAAAGGAGTGAATTAGAGTTTTATCTATCCCGGGAACTGATTTTGCTAAAATTGTCGCAGTTCTTAAATTTAAAAGAATTCTTATGGAGCCTTATAAAACGTTTCTCTAGCATTTTAACCGATTCTAACCAAGAATTTGAAGGCTAAGTGAGACCACCAAATGACAAACTCTGCACCCATGACGGCATACTGTATGAATGCATATTTATGGGATCGTTTTTATAAGTGTAACATCCCAAGTGCGGAAACTCCATTTAGTGTTTTCTTGCAAGATACCCAGCAATATAAGTTAGGCCGTCCTCTTCTGATTTCTTTGAAGTAGTTGCTATTGGGGCATTTGTTGAAGTTTCAGTACTTGAGAAAACGCTTTCGGTATCAGAAAATTCATTATTTTCTGTTGATGTCAGGGGTGCTTCGGGCAGCTGCAGTTTAGTAATTTTAGCTTGCTGAAAAGCACTAGCGACAACATATTGCTCGGAGTCTAAGCTCTCATGATGTTGGAAATTGGTGTTCGACTGAACGATGCCTGAATTTTTTCCCAAGAGTATCATTCTAACTCTGCAAATAGCATCAAGTGGGGATGGATGATCGTGTAAACCACCTCTAGTTCTTATCTACAAGAGGAAAATAATTTTGAATGCACCGTTAGAATTATACGCGATAATACAAAAATGCCTACCTGCGAAAAAAAGTTTTCGATAGAATCTTGATTTAACCTATGCGTCAAAATGTAAGAAATGTTGTACTTTTCAACTAATTTGGTATGCAGTGCTTGCATAGATATGCAGAAAATAATAATTCCTTTTTGGAACACCTGCAAGGAATTTTTTCCTATACAACCCAGTCCACTGAATGTTTCTTTGACTTGATTTAGTGTTTCGATTTGCTCTTCCAATCTTTTTCCATAGGGTTGTTTATTCGGAATTTTAGCCATTGGGGTATACGCATTCATAATATCAAACCATGTACTGATCATATTTATAAAATCACCAAGATCTTCTGCTTGCCGTTTGTTGCACAAAACATATCTTTTAAGTGCAGTTGCCGTTGTATTTGATAACAATTGCGCAGCCAACCGAACATTTTGCCTTTGAGTTTTTTTACAGGTAAGGTGATTATCTTGTAATTTATGGCACGAACTGATTTCGGTATCTGTTGCGGTTATAAGTTCTTCAAGAGGTTTTTTACAAATGATTCTTCCATCACCCAAAGTAAATCCAGTGTCGATTAACTAATTTCTGGTTAGCTTCAGAAGATGAGGAGCATCAGGAAAAAAGTAGATATCTTCTTGCGTAACGGGGTGGCTGTAGGTAGTATGATCGATAGAGACCCCCAGTTCGATCCATAAGCCTTGATTTCCTCCTCCACAGTCTGATACACACGCCACGACGTTATACTTAATGGTATGCAGTGCAGTAAGAACTTCATCAAGAAGCTTCTTTGTCATTTTCATGTCAAATCCGATATACACTGGTTGCTTCCAATTATCGAAAAGACCTGTGGCCATTACAACCTGCATATATGTGTGAGGGCCAATAATATCGTCAGCTTTTTGGTCGTATTCATATGTTGACGCAACTTTAATTTCATCAAACAAAACCACCGTCAGTCTTTGCAAGTCTGTCTTCAGTTTACCCGAGGTATCCATAATCTTGAATACATCTTTTAACAGGCCGTTTCTTAAATGTAAATTAGATGCCCAGCTTTGCAAAGTTGACAGGCCAGGTAATGGGTACTTCAAAGTTTCACGCAAATATCTGCAGCAGCGTTGACTGAAATATCGTATTGTGAACGCTCTTGCTATTTCTTCTGAGTTCCATCTTGCCTTGTTTTGTTTCTTCAATACAACCCTTACTTGATTCGGAGTTAAAAAATTGGAGAAAACTTCAGTCAATTTTGTGGTGAGAGTAATATCCTTATTATGCTTTTGATCTTTAATTTTGGTTTCCAGTTCAAATACTCTATTTTTTAATTCTGATATTTTATTTTGTGCTTCTTCCAAACTTTTCTTCAAAGAATTATTTTCTTTGGTGATAGTATCACAGTGCCTGTTTAAAATATCCAAGTCACTTTCTTGACTTGTCGATGGCAAAATTCCCTATTTCCTTCCGTTTTTTAACAAGTGCACGCGTGTCTCGAGATGTGTTAGAATGCACTGGAGTGTTTGATGAGGTATCTGATGCTGGCAATAAATTTCAAGATGGGACCGCTGAAAATGATAATTAGCAATATTAATCTTGTTTGGAATTCTAGTAGGTAAGTATACTTAAGAAGAAACAAATACAATGTTTCCATAATTCTTTAGTACTTTTATAATGATTATAAACAGTTTAGAAAGATGTCTTGGAACTTCCGTCCATTTGTTTCAAAGGGGTGGTCGTAGAAATTGCAGACTAACAGCGGTTTGCAGACCGAAGCACCCTGACACAGCGGCACGGAAAATCTATGGTAGCAACACCGTTAAAATATTTGTATTTTTACGAAAGTTTAATTACACTTTACCTACCTGAGCTTTTTAGTCTTTTCGGGTCGATGTTCAACAAACGTGCCTTCAAATAATCTTCATAATCTTCTCTCGTAAAATGTTGGCTACAAATTCGACTGTTTTCTGCATTTAATTTGTCTTTTCGGTGGCACTTTTGTATCCACTGTTTTCGAATTATTGACTCTTTCGGAAAGCGAAAAAATAAAATACTTTCTTGGGCTGCTTTAGCTTTACCTGACGAGTTTTTACAAATAGCCACGGCGCAGTTATTGCCTACCATATTTAAGCCAAACTAAAATAAAATGTTTTCTACAAACATGTAGGTATATAAATCTCTCGATTTACTACTTAATATTATTGTTCAGGGAAGCACACTGCACTGTAATCACAAAGCAATACTTGTACGTAGTGCGGCGGTATTCGGTATAGTTTAACAATTAACTCAAATCACAAGAAAATCGAAAGATTACACTAAAGAACCTGTACAAAACTGTAGAGCCGTAAACTAGACACTAGGCACGCGTTACAAATCGCCTTCCGCGTGACGTATACGTAGTGGGGGTATTCAGAACTACCACACAGTTACCAGGAAACCTACACTATACGAATCTTGAGCATGGTATGTCTGTTAGTTCGGTATGAATCGGTCGGTACGAACGAACCGCTACGCTACAGTGTTCAAGTTGGTTACCTCTGTTGCCAGACTTAGAGAAAAATCTGCCAGAATAAAGAAAAATACATCAAAATAAAATATAAAACCAAAATCTGTTTCTATATTTTATTGTTATTATTGACTGATTGGAAATTAAAAATTAAAACCGGGACATTTTTGCGTCCCGAGATGCTTTGTCGGGACACCGGGACTTTGACCTGAAAAACGGGACAATCCGGGGAAACCGGGACGCCTGGTCACCCTATACTTGCCTGACATCAGTCTCCCCAAAAGTGATACTAACTAACTACTGTATGGAAATCTAGTTGCACAACACCTTCTACGTAAGAGTAGTTCTTTTAAATCATTTGATGTAATCCATTTTGTTTGAGTCGTGGTTCGTGTAGTTATCTAACATTTTTACTGCTAAATTATCTCGATATTCGTTGCTTTTTCGAATTTCACATTATTTAATGTAAGTAAACACATTAGAACTCGATTACAGGACATTTTCATTTTTTTTTAAAACACTCAACTGAACCTAACACTGAACCTAACCTACTTAATGAAATGTTCACGGTCGTTTTGTTTTCAGAATCGCAATGGACGTGAAGCAGAAATTACTTGACAATAATTTGTATAGTGCAACAGCCACCACCTTAACTGAGACACTGGCGCAAGTTGAAGAAAATAAAGCAGTTGCAAACATACGTGTACAGCATGATGTTATCGAAGGCACTGTTGATAACACAACTTATCAGGGATTTAATATCAAACAAGAGGAAGTTGATATAAAAGACGAAGTGCTCTCTGCGTGTGCAACAGATAGAAGCATTTTAGAAGAACAGTTTATTTGGAAAATCGGTAAAAATGAAGCAGAAGACAAAAGTTTGTGTTCTGCTTACAAAAATAAAGCAGTAGCGAAACAGAAGTTAGTTCATCATATGAGAACACATACAGGGGAAAAACTTTATTTATGCTTATATTGCGAGTATAAAACAGTTAGGAAAAGTCATTTAGTGAGACATGTGAAAAATCATACAGGAGAAAAACCTTACTTATGTAAAATTTGTGAATATAAAACAGCTAAGAAAGGTGCTTTAGTTCAACATGTGAAGATACATACAAAAGAGAAGCATTATTCATGTTTAATTTGCGAATATAAAACAGCTCGGAAAAATGATTTAGCTCAACATATGAAGAAACATACAGGAGAGAAACCATATTCGTGTTCAATTTGCGAGTATAAAACGGCTTATAAAAGTAATTTAGTTCAACATCTGAAGAGACATACAGGAGAGAAACCGTATTCTTGTTCAATTTGCGAGTATAAAACAACTCGGAAAAGTCATTTAATTCAACATGTGAAGATACATACAGGACAAAAACCTTATTCATGTTCAATTTGCGAGTATACAACGGCTCAGAAAAGTAATTTAGTTCAACATCTGACGATACATACAGGAGAAAAACCTTATTCTTGTTCAATTTGCGAGTATAAAACAACTACGAAAAGTAATTTAGTTCAACATGTGAAGATACATACAGGACGAAAACCTTATTCATGTTCAGTTTGCGAGTATGCAACGGCTCAGAAAAGTAAATTAGTTCAACATCAGAAAAAACATACAGGAGAAAAACCTTATTCCTGTTCAATTTGCGTGTACGCAACGGCTCAGAAAAGTAAATTAGTTCAACATCTGAAGAAACATACAGGAGAGAAACCTTATTCATGTTCAATTTGCGAGTTTAAAACAGCTCAAAAAAGTCATTTAGTTCAACATGTGAAGCTACATACAGGAGAGAAACCTTATTCATGTTCAATTTGCAGGTTCAAAACTGCTCAGAAAAGTAATTTAGTTCAACATGTTAAGAAACATACAGGAGAGAAACCTTATTCATGTTCAATTTGCGAGTATAAAATGGCTCATAAAAGTTGTTTAATTCAACATGTGAAGAAACATACAGGAGAAAAACCTTATTCATGTTCAATTTGCGGGTATAAAACGGCCCAGAAAAGTAGTTTAGTTCAACATGTGAAGATACATACAGGAGAAAAACCATATTCATGTTCAATTTGCGTGTATACAACGGCTCAGAAAAGTAATTTAGTTCAACATCTGAAGAGACATACAGGAGAGAAACCGTATTCTTGTTCAATTTGCGAGTATAAAACAACTCGCAAAAGTCATTTAGTTCAACATGTGAAGATACATACAGGACTAAAACCTTATTCATGTTCAATTTGCGAGTATACAACGGCTCAGAAAAGTAATTTAGTTCAACATCTGAAGATACATACAGGAGAAAAACCTTATTCATGTTCAATTTGCAAGTGTAAAACAGCTCAGAAAAGTAATTTAGTTAAACACCTTAAGAAACATACAGGAGAAAAACCTTATTCATGTTCAAGTTGCGAGTATAAAACAGCTTGGAAAAGTGATTTAGTTAAACATGTGAAATTACATACGCGAGAAAAACTTTAGAATGATAACCTCAGGGTGGCGTCGCCAGGTGAAGAACTTGTTCAGTGAGAAAATTCAACAATTGTTATATATAATTCCTTTAGTATATCTAATGCTACAACCAAAGTGCCTGATGAATCATAAATTTTATGTTATGTATTCCCCTAATTTGTTTATTTCAAAATTCTTCTGTTTCTACTCGTGTATTATGAAAACTAATGTAAAATGAAACTGTATTTTGTTTGTAAATGAGTATGCAGCACATTATATTTTTTTTTTTTTGTTTATTAAATTTACAATCTGCTCAATCGAGCAATAGGTAAATGGTGTGATTATAAATTGGCATGGAGGATACTTTTCCAATGAAAAGTTCCTTAATGCAGACAGAAAGTGAAATGTACACTTATATACACAAATGTTTCAAAACTTAAAAACGATCTACTAAATCTAGAGGATGATACCTATTTAGTCTGTGAGTAACGTTACCATTGTTCGAGAGGTTCACTGCGAGAGGGTTGATATGGGTTTCAAGACGAGTGAGGTATTTTGCACTCGCGCACGACACTTCACCTTTAATAGTGTTCACTCGAAGATCACGATGGATTACTTCGTTTCTCACGTACCATGGGGCGTCCGCTAGGGTTCGTAGAGTTTTCGATTGGAACCTTTGTAGGATCTCTAGATTAGAGTTGCTGGTGGTACCCCAGAGTTGCAGTCCGTATGTCCAGATAGGTTTTATTACGGTTTTATATAGTAGGACTTTGTTAGATAGCGTTAATTGGGATTTGCGTCCAAGTAGCCAGTAGAGTTTGGTGACCTTCAGGCTGAGTTGTTTACGCTTGGTAAAAATATGCTTTCTCCAAGTTAATCTTCGATCAAGATGCATGCCTAAGTATTTTACATCATCTGCTTGAGGAATAGGAGCATTATTTAGTGTCACTGGTGGGCATCTTTCCCGTCGGAGTGTAAAAGTAACATGGGTTGACTTAGATTCATTAGCTTTGATGCGCCAAGTAAGCATCCAGTTTTGAACTTGGTTCAGGGAGATTTGTAGGTTTCGTGAAGCAGTCACTGGGTCTTCGTGAGATGTTAGTATGGCAGTGTCGTCTGCAAATGTGGCTGTTAGCGTATTTTCTGAAGTGGGCAAATCTGCCGTGTACAGTAAGTACAGGGTGGGTCCCAAGACACTTCCTTGCGGTACTCCCGACTTTATAAGGTGTAATTTCGTGAACTCCTGCTGGAATTTTACCTGAAAATGCCTGTTGGTCAGATACGATTTTATGAGATGATAATAGTTATGCGGCAGGGCTCTTTTGATTTTGAAAAGCAGTCCCGTGTGCCAGACCTTGTCAAAGGCCTGTGCCACGTCCAAAAATACAGCAGAACAGTACTTCTTGTTTTCAAATGTCTGATTGATTTCGTTTACTATCCAGTGGATCTGCTCTGTGGTGGCATGTTCTTCCCTGAAACCAAACTGATGGTCCGGCAGCAATTCTTGCTCTTCAAGTAGAGGTTTTATTCTTTTTAGCATGAGCTTTTCAAATAGTTTGGAAATTATTGGCAATAGACTAATGGGTCTATAGGAGGAGGCTTCTTCTGGTGGCTTGCCTGGTTTTCAAATAAGTATAACTTGGGCCACTTTCCATTGTGCAGGATAATAATTTAGACGTACAATAGCGTTGAATATAAACAGTATGAATTTAAGTCCTTGCTTCGGTAATTCCTTCAGAATTTTTCCCGTGATGAGGTCATACCCTGGGGCTTTCTTTGGGTTTATTTCGTAGGTAATTGTACGTTTGATCTCGGCTAACGTGACCTTTTTGATTGGTAAACTGAGCTGATCTGGAGCCTCCAGGTATTGTTTTATTTCTTCGTCTTCTTCCGCACTTAGCTCAGCCGGGAAGGGTTGAAATGTGTTCTTGAGGTGCTGTGCAAATGTGTCAGCTTTCTCTTTTTCACTTCTGGCCCAGGCGCCGTCAGCCTTACGGATTGGAGATAGTGACTGCTGTGGCTGCTTTAGCTTTCGTGTGGCTTTCCACAGTGAATAGTCTGTTGTTTCGGTTGCAGAGAGGTTTTGCAGGTATTTCTGTATCCCTTGATTTTTCAAATCGTGAAGCATTGTTTTCAAGTTTCGTGTTGCTCTGTTGAGTCTGTTCTTGTCGTTTAGGTATCTAGTGTTCTGCCATATTCTACGAAGTCTTCTTTTTTCTGCTATTGCTTTTTTTACCGTCATAGGGAGGGGACCCTGTTTGTCGATAGTATTTAGGTGAGGAGTTGAGTCCCAAGCTGCACTTTGAATTGTATGGTTTAAGTGTTCTACGGCTTCTTCAATATCGTCTGCTGTTTGTAGCGGAACGTCTAGGTTTATTCTTTCACTAACTAAGTCCCTAGAGGTATTCCAGTCGGTTTTTTGGTTGCTGAGTTTAGGGGGTTCCTTTATAGTAAATACGGATGAATATAGTGTGATTAAAATAGGGGAGTGGTCGGAGGACAGGTCAAGGCATTGTTCAATTTTCAGGTAGTTTTGAGCTATATTTTTTACAATACCAAAGTCGAGGAGGTCTGGAATCTTTCTCCGATCGGTGGGCCAGTAAGTAGGTAGTCTGGTAGTGAGGAAGTTCAGGTTGTTGTTGCTAAGCGATTTCAATAGCTCTCTTCCCTTGGTAGTAGTTATTCTAGCACCCCATTCTTGGTGCTTGGCATTATAATCCCCGGCGGCAATGAATCTTGCACCCAGAGTGTTAAAAAACCGGGAGTAGTGTTCTTCTTTGATATTATGTCTCGGTGGGCTATAAACCGCTGTAACTGTAAGTGGCCCAGTCCAGTCTTCTACTACGACACTTGTGGCTTGGATGTGCTCTTGGGCATATTTATCGGATTGATAGTGCTTTATAGATTTTTTAACAATAACTGCTGTACCTCCGTGGGCCGTTCCGTCTGGATGTTGGGTGTCGTATATGATGTAGTTGGGTATATTTAGGTAGGACCTATTGGTAAAGTGAGTTTCAGATATTAATATTATATCCAGGTTGTGATTGGTAATAAAGGTACGCAGCTCTTCGACGTGATTGGACAGGCCGTTGGCGTTCCACTCTGCAATTTTGAGTGTGCGGTCCATTAATGAAGTTTGGAAACAATGGTTGTAAGTAGGTTTAGCATCATTTTCAAATTGTCGGCTAAGTCAAGCATAATTTTTTCTAACCTTTCGAAGTTTGACGTTTGTGCTGTGTTTGGATGGGGGATAGATGGAATACCATTTGTTACAATCTGTGACATTAGTGGTTGTACGTTGGAGGTGCACGGTTGTATCAGGGTTGGGGCTACCGGTGGTGAAAGTACTTTTGGGCGTAGTGGTGGAAATTTCTTTTTCTGGAGCTCTTTGTAGATTTGGCATCCTTTGTAATTGGCTGGGTGTGAGCCCGAGCATAGAACACACTTGGGTTGTGTTTCTTTTGTTTTGGTGCAAGTTTTGATTGAGTGATTTACACCACATTTCACGCATCGAGGTTGATGTGTGCAGTATCTCTTAGTGTGTCCATATCTTTGCCAAGTTGCACACTGGGGTATTTCTTTTTTCTGGTGGGGTGGCTCTATTGTTACTTTTGTGTATTGGAGATGATTAATTTCGTAATTTTTTTTGTTAGTTTCGCATGGAGCCAAGTCAATGAAGAACATGGAGAGTGGCTGTTTGGTGATTTTATGCTTGGCGTTATATATATTCATGACCTTATGGCCATGGCTTTCTATTTCGGCTTTTAGTTGCTCTACATCGACCGAGTAATGAAGATTCTTTATCACCACTCTGAAGTTGCGCTCTTCTTTTAGTTGGTAGGTATGAAACTGCACCTTTAATTCTGTTAGTCTGGCTATTAGCGTTCTGTACCTATTTATCTACGCTTTCCACCATGATTTTGACCTGATTTCTACCAATGATTTTTAAAGTGTAACCGTCTTTGACGGTGGTGTTTAGTTCTGCAGTTAGCGGGCTAATATTTAGTACATCTGTAATGAAGATAGGAGGAGGTTTTGATGCTTTAGTTTCAGGGGGTTTGTCTGTTTCCATTGTTTTATCTTCAAGGTCCGGCAGGGCTTGAAAGCGATTTGTTTGGCTCAGATGGGGAGTTTGTTCTATACTGGTTTTTTGTATGACAAGGCGACTATTTTCTTCTTGGAGAGCGCGCTTCTTTTTTGAAGTGACTATAGTCCATTCTCCAGGAGATTGGTTTGATGTAGCTGCCTGAGAACTAGGTTGCTGCCAGTGTGTAGCAGGTAAGATACACGATGGTGCTGCGTTTTGGCCCATGTGTTGATTAATTACGGGCGGCATGTAGTTGGCTGGTGTGTGTTGGAAACCCGGCTGCATTTGCATCGTATTATCCGGCAGAGCGGGGTATTGGAGCTGATATTGTGCAAATGATGGTTGTGCGTATGGCACAAAATAATGTTGATTAGTACCAGCCATTAGCTGGCACTAATAAGCTGATTTGCTTGCAATTAGGGTATTATAAAAATAATAATTGTTAAATACCTTGTACAACGAATTTGTTGATAAATAAATGCATTGACCCGGAGGCCGTGCTTTATCACACGCGCTATGAACACTTGAACTTTCTGGCTATCAGAGCAGAGCGGTGACCCGAGCGTCTTACTCCACGAAAGTTAAAATGTGTACTATTGCACATTATATCTAATAAATTCTTTAAATTTGATGTAACGTTTGGTATAATAATACAAGATAATGCAAATTTATAGGTCATTACGCAAAAAGCACTTCACTTAGCCGCGACCTTGAGTTCATCTTTAGGGCTGCCAGCTCGCCCGCTTTAAATACGCCCAACTATTATTTCCTCTTTGTTTACTTCTTTCGATTATACTAATAGAAGATTCCTGCGAGCGTGCAATGCATGTATTTCTGTTTGTAGTGTTTTGAATTAAATAAAAATATATGGATTCTGCAAAGATACAATGCAGAGCGTTGCAAAAATGGCTGATTCAGTCAACGTTACGTTATTAAGGGAAAGCTCCTGAGTATGAAAGAAATAATTTAAAAAATCTTTGTGTTATATTTTTGAAGACATAGCGAGGTTGAATTAACCTTGAAGTTAGATGAACTGGCAACATTGTTTAATTGCAAATAGCTAAGGCTCACTGAACTGCATTATTAAATGGAAGAGCAACTCATACGGTCTGCGCGTAAAATTTGTACACATTTGAAGAAAATAATAAGGTCGATAATCGCTCACAGCGGGGTGTAGTGCGTTTGCGCAGTTCAGATTGTTTATCCATCAGTCAGCAGTATGCGAAAATGACAACTTAAATCTATTTTCATTTATTTCGCATTTTAAATAGGAAGCAGATTCTTTTTTATACGAAAGATGGGATTTGCATATACTGAATCCCGTATTTTTCGAAGAAATTGCTGTAAAATGTAATCAGACAAAGCTGCGCTTTTGTCCAACGTAATTAATAAAAATATCAGCGATGAAAAAACAAATACTAACTCAAAACTTGCGCTTGTAGGTTCGTACAACATAAATATAAGTACAGTATTCGATATTCGAATTGCTGGTAGAGGTAAAAATAAATTCAAACCTCCAGGCATCTAAAGATGCCATAGTTTTGCTGAAAAGCCAAAGGGCAGAAATCGGCATGTAGATAATAAAACATTTGTCGTATTCGTTATTTACTTGTAGTGCTGTTTGGCTATGGATTGTGTAGATACTAGATTGTTCCAATAATCAAATGTGCCAAATTTTATTGTGCCTTTTTGTAGAAATCAAGGATCGATTTCTGAGCAGTGGTTGCGTGCATTGGAAGAGGGTTGATGACAAATTAACATTTTTGTTCTGTCAATTTTAGACCCGATGATTTTCAAATTCTGGAAGGCAGATAAATATTGAAATGCAGTGCTGTTCCTGCTCTAAAATTAAGGCCAATTGACACCAGAAAGCAATTATCCACGAAAACGTATGCTTTTTTGAACAAGTTTTCACAATATTATGTTTCTATCGGGTTCAGGCATTCAAAACCCCTTTCGGAGGCCTGTGAAGATGATCGAAAAGCTGATGAATCAATCTTACATGATTCCTCTATAAGTGCATTACAACGGCCTTCAACAAGCTCCCAAAACTTCAGTGTACTAGAACAGCCTTCGACAAGGTACGACTGCAATTTAAGTAAACTCCCAAGGTGGATAAAACCTTGACAATTACAGTACTTTCGGGTTACTTTGGATTATACATATTCTTGAAACAATGAAAGCATAAAAATAAATACTGAGGTATAATTTTAACCTCAGTACTTTAAAATAAGTTTTCAGTGTTACAAAAAATTCCACTGTAAACAAAACTATACTACCTACATGCAATTTATTTTTGTAGCTCTCAAGGAGTTATAAAGATACAATAAGTGGGAGAATGTGGATTCAGCGATAGTAGTAGTACTACTACAAGTATTTCTACTTCGTGTTCTAGCGCGAAGGGAAGAAAAAGAAAACTTCCTTTGTCATCCGACAGCGAGGGTTTAAAAGGAACTCCAAAAGAACGCAGAGCACTCCTAAGAATGATGCACAAATATAGGTTGTACTTTCGATTTAGCCTTGCCATCACCTTCTATAATTCGAAATTGGCTCACGAATGTTGAGTGTTTGCCGGGGTTTACAGTTGAAACGTTCACTTAATTGAAAATCCAAGTCGAGAAGGATAGATCAAAGGAAGTATATACCATATGCCTATTAACGGAATGGGACGTTTCGGCGCGGACGATTCGGCGCGGTCGATTCGGCGCAGCCCTTCGGCGTGACGACGCTTCGGCGCGGATATGGTTCAGCGTAGAGACGTTTCGGTGCGAAAACATATCCACTCCCACCAATTTATGTGTGCGAAGCATTTCACACGCTACAAATTAATAAAAGCACGGCAGGTAGCAAATTAGCAAGAGAAGTTTCAAGTGAAGCACTCGCTTGTACTACGAGTTTTAGAAGTTCGACTAATAGAAAAATTCTATTCAAATGTTGCTAGGTAGTGGCTTAACTATTTCTGTTTGGTGAACAAGGTATAGTTATTGGCCAGTTAGATTAATCCTAATTTTAAACAAGGTTACTAGTTACTTACATGTAATAACCTTTGACATTTTTCACATTATCCGATGGCTGTTTGCATTTCTGACTGAACTGTTGATAAACATACATCTCCTGGCATGTCATTGCAATTAGCATAAGTGAACCACCAACCTAACTGTGATTTGAAGATTAAATTACTGAAGCAACGAATTGTGTTTTTGTTTTCAATATCGAAAGAGTCTATATTTACAAGATTCAACTGCATGATTAGTCTTAAAGTAATTAATGCCGAGCTTTAATATCTTTGGTTAAAATCGGGCAACCGGAAGTGGTACTTTTATAATATTCGATAAAAATTAAGTTTTATAGAACAAGAGTGTCGTTTTTGGAAAAATCACAAAATTAGGTGCCGAATGGGCTAGGGCCGAAACGTCTGCGTCGAACTGTCTCCGCGCCGAAACGTCTTCGCGGAGAAAGGGCTGCGCCGAATCGGTCGCGCCGAAACGTAGACCGGCCTATTAATGCTGGACGCGATGTTCAATATGGAAGCATATAGATCTTATTTCAAATAAAATATGGGGCTATGTCGAATGTGGCACAGGAATGCAAGAAGATGACCTCTCTTGGGCCAGAGAAGTACTAATTCTACTGGTTGTTGCTGTCAACAATCATTTTTTAATCAATTCCTTAACGGCTGCAGATAAGGCAAATATAGTAAAGGAAGCACTGATAAAGCTTGATGAAGTTGGATCCAAAATAACATCTATCACTTATGATGGTCCCTCTGCATATATTAGCATTGCATACCTATGTTAAAACTTTTTAAGGAATCCATGGGCAAGTATGGGCCTTTTTATTGACGAAGATTGGAATCAAATAGATTACGAATATGTAACCAAACTTCACAACATCCAAGAAAATGAAATGCTTCGTTTCTGAAATAAACTGAAAAGAGCACACATTGAATGGACAAAGCAAAAGATGAAGGTGATTTATATCCAAATTTTTGTAATAGTTAATTATCACAAGTTTGTTTTTAGGTCAATCTGGCAGCTCAATTATTGAGCAATTCAGTAGCTGATGCTCTAGAGTTTTTAAAGATTGAAGTTGACCATTCAGATTTCAATAGCGCAGGACCTACCATCAGATTTCTGCCAGTAATAGATCGAATTTTTGATTTATTAAATTCTAGAAACCCTTTTGGGTTTAAGGCACTATTGAGGCAGTCAAATATTGAATATTGGAGGCTTATTTTACTGCAGGGCGTTCAACTTTTTAAGACCATTGCAGAATGTAATGGTAACTTAATGATTAAAGGAAGGAGAAATACTTCTTTCATTGGATTTATCACTACCATTACATCTGTATTGGAAATTCTTGACACATATGTGGCATGAGATACCCCTTTGTTGAAGTACTTGTACTTACTAATATATAAGTTGAGCCAAGACCATCTGAAACTATTCTTTTGTGCGATACGGTGTGCAAAACTTCAACTGCCATTTGCAGATACGCTTACAATATATATGTTTTATTATTACTTAAAGCTCAAAAAATGGTTGGAATAATAATCCTACTGCACACCAGTTGTAGGTACACGACGTACAGAAGATTGTTAATGCACCCCGAAAATCGCAGTTATAATGGAAACTGCCTCAGTCAGGACTCGACGAATATGTTAGAACTTTCAGTAGCACCTAAAACAATAATTACACCAACCTTAACCCTATATAACATTTCTTTATTAAAGAAATATGGCTTCCCAATAGAGAATAATCCCACACAAGAGGAAGAGAAGAGGGATATTCCAGAAATACCAACAATTTCTGAATCTTCTTTGTTGACGGATAATATTGTAGCATATATAAGCGGCTTTGTCATGTCATAAGAATAGCAAAACAGAAACTTAAATGTACACATTGTATTTTAGCCTTAGAGTGTTTAACTGGTTCTTTCATGGATGATTCCTGTATGCTATTAGTGAATAGGTAAACCAATAAAAGGGGTTTGGTAAACGCATCAAAGGATGTTTTTGCAATTTGTTTATATGCAGAAAAATCACATTTTTGCTCAATTTAAGTCAATCATTACCAAGACAAAAAAACTTCTTCGAAGCATTTGTTTTGGGATTATCCACCAAACTAATCTCTTGTGGGAAATTATTTAACTCCTTGAACGAACATAGTTCGTCTGAATCATCCAGGGGTTGAGTGGGCTGCCGGACATCAGGGCTGACATTTAATTATGTCCCCTGGCAGAAGGCAGCCCACAGGGAAGTATTGCACTTTTCGCTTCCGGTCTTTCAAGACCGTTGGGTAGTCCTAGACTATGTGATCTGAGATTGCATCCTTCCCGTGGTGGCCCTGTTTAAACTAAACCCTTCGGATCTAGACCGGGAAGTCGATAAACTAACCCCAAGCTAAGGTGGAAGCTATCGTGCCGAGAGCTGGATGGCACAGGGTGACAGTGCCTTGAACGATGCCCATGGAATACCTGGCGCCCTTCCATGGTCCCTTAGCCCTACTCCTGCAACAGGCTCTGCAGTAGCGGACCTCCTTTCCTGACTACTCGTGGGATTAATTATGGAAGACATTTTTAAAAACCCAAACACCCCTTCAGAGGAGGGATCCGTTGCAGGTCCTACTCTGACCACCTGAGGAGGGTGCTCCTCTACTGGAGCCCCTCCAATACTACCCAATGAGGAGGGAACCGTTTCGGGGCCCTCCTCAGAAACCGACCCTGCATCGCAAAAAGGGCCTCTTACTAAGAGAAACCGTTGCGGAGCAGAGAGAAGACGGTGCAAAAAGGCGAAGACCAGGTTGGCTACCAGTGACTAACCAGGCCCGTCGACAGGTACTGACACACAGCAGGAGCTTCTCACCAGAGGCACTACTGTCACAGACCAACCTAGTGCCACGGAGAAGGTCACACTCTCTGCTGGGGGCTCCAAACGGGGCCGCCCAGAGAAGGAGACTCCTCCTAGTGCACAGAAAGCCGCCAAGAGGGTCCGACCCGGGCTCTCGTACAGTCAAGCGGCCAACAAAGAACTCAGGGTTGCGATTGCTCGGGGACACTTCCCGGAGTCGCAAATTTCTGTGGAGCTTGCCGGGGAAATTCAACTTACCCTCGGCGAATACATGGATGGGATCCCAGATGAGGGGCCCCACCCAAAATACGACGATTTCAGAAGGACGGAACAAGGGATCATTATGGTCACATGTTCCGATGCCTTCTCCAAGACCTGGTTAGAAGAAACCGTCGGTAAGATCAGCACGAGAACAGGAGTCGAACTCGTTTTTTAGAGGGCGACTCCGTTCCCAGGCTGAGTAAGATGGTAGCCTGGATACCGGGAGTACCTGAGGACGGGGCTACCATCTTAAGGAGGTTAAAACGCCAGAATCCGGGACTTCGGACCGATCTCTGGAGGATCCGGCATGCCGGACGGGTCGAGTCCAAAGGGCTCAGGCTTGTTCTTGGCGTGGACGGGCTCTCCGTGTCGGTTCTGAAGCAACTCGGCATGAAGGCATATGCGGGCATGGTAAGGGTCTCTTTCTGGGACCCCAAACATGCAAAAGAAAAGCCGCCCGTAGCAGAGCTGGAAGACATGGAGGTGTCTGACTCTGCTGCGGAGGCAGAAGATGCGACGGAGGCGCAGGAGTAGGAGTGGACGCTTTTCCCTTAATGAATAGTATCCATCTCTTACAAATCAACCTGCAACACAGCATAGCAGCCTCCTATGCTCTGCAGAGGAGGCTTACAAATGATAATATTAATATAGCACTTATTCAGGAACCATGGGTACGACATGGCTCTGTCCAGGGGCTATGTCTCAATAGCGGCTCTTTGTTTTATTGCACAAGTGCGGTTGTACCGAGAGTTTGCATATACTCTTCGGGACTAACCGATATACATATATTGCCCAATTTCTGTTCCAGGGATCTAGTGGCAGTCAAAATTGGTCTTATAGATGGCAACAGCAGGAGGAGCTTTGTTCTTAGTTCTGCCTACTTCCCTTACGATGCACAGGAACTGCCACCTACCCCAGAGTTTCAGGGACTGGTAAGCTACTGTGACACAAATAATTTACCTATGCTGGTACGGTGTGACGCCAATGCGCACCACATCTGTTGGGGCAGCACAGACATCAACCCACGAGGTAGAGGCCTAATGGAGTATCTCTACACTACGAAGTTGGAGGTACTAAACTGTGGTACTACACCTACCTTTGTCACCGACAGAAGGCAAGAAGTCATCGACATAACAGTGGGCACCGCTACGGTCGCTCCGTTAGTCAAAGACTGGCAGGTATCGACGGAACCCTCCCTTTCGGATCACCGTCATATCACTTTCAATCTAAATCTAAAGCGGCCGCCAGCGTCGAATATTTTTAGAAATCCCAGAGCAACCAATTGGGAAGGCTATAAACAGGACCTCCGAAATAGGTTAGATTTGGTCAGAATCATTCCAAAAAATTCTGACGAGCTAGAAGAGAGCGTTGATCTTGTACACCGCTCCATCATAGAGTCATACGAGACTAATTGCCCTGTGAAGCGATGCAGGGATGGTAAAAGGACTCCATGGTGGAACCCCGAACTCCAGTCCCTCCGCAAAGAAACGCGCAGGCTCTTTAATAGAGCCAGACTCACAAAGTCTCAACTGGACTGGGACAATTATAAACTGTCCCTCCGGTCATACAAAAGCTGCATACGCAGAAGTAGAAGAGACACCTGGCGGGCCTTCTGCGAAAGTATTGAATGCCTACCAGAAGCAGTTAGACTGCAAAAGGTGTTTTCCAAAACTCCAGGTTCCAGGCTGGGGATGCTGAAGCTCCCATCGGGTACCTTCACGGACACCAGAGAGGGGGCTCTCAAGCATCTCATTGATGTTCACTTCCCCGGCTCCAGTCTTGTACAAGAAGCTCTACCTGAGAGGCCCCCACGCATCGCGCACACCGCGATGGACTGGAAGACGGCCTCAAAGATAGTGAGTCTAGATCGTTTGAAGTGGGCACTGTTCACCTTTGAACCATATAAGAGCGCTGGTGCTGACGGAATTTTTCCTGCTCTGCTACAACATGGATTGGAGGTGCTGTTACGGCCCCTATATCACATTTTTCGTACTAGCCTGGCCCTAGGACACATTCCTGTGCCCTGGAGGACGGTCAAAGTAATTTTCCTACCCAAAGCGGGACATGCAATGCATGATACCGCAAAGGACTTTAGACCTATCAGCCTGACTTCTTTCCTGCTAAAGGTGCAGGAGAGATTGATTGAAAGGTATATTAAGGATGGAGCATTGGTGGCTTTTCCGCTGCACCCATCACAACACGCCTACCAACAAGGCAAGTCAGTTGAGACGGCACTCCATGCGATCGTTTCAAAGATAGAGAAAACCCTGCACCACAAAGAGCTTTCGCTCGGTGCATTCTTAGACATAGAAGGGGCGTTTGATAATACTTCCTTCGATTCTATCTGTGTAGCGGCCGAAAGGCACGGGATCGAACCGTCGTTGATAAGATGGATCGGTTCTATGCTGTCGGGCCGACAGGTAATCGTTTCAGCAAACGAGTTCTCCATAAGAGCGACGGTCACTAGGGGCTGTCCTCAGGGTGGAGTCCTGTCTCCAATGTTATGGTGTCTGGTCGTGGACGGGCTACTAAGGGAGCTCTCTGCAAAAGGCATCTTTGTGCTAGGTTACGCTGATGACCTTGCAATATTAGCAATGGGAAAGTTTGCTGGCACAGTAAGTGGGATCATGCAAGAAGCCCTCATTACTGTACAAAACTGGTGTGTAAGGCAAGGGCTCAGGATTAATCCTACCAAGGCAGAACTTGTCATCTTCACCAAAAGAAGGAGAATCGAGGGTCTCAGACAGCCCACAATCTTCGGAAAAGCTCTCCAGCCCTCCGAATCGGTCAGATATCTTGGAGTTATCCTGGATTCAAAGCTGAACTGGAGGACTCATGTAGAGAGACAAATTCAAAGGGCCACTGCTTCTGTGTGGAGATGTAGACGGACCTTTGGAACCAGCTGGGGTCTCAAGCCCCGTGTCACCAAATGGCTTTACACGGTGGTTACAAGACCAATAATAACATATGCTGCTCTTGTTTGGTGGCCAGCAACCAGCAAGGCAACAATCAGAAACAGCCTCAACAGACTACAGAGATTGGCTTGTTTAGGCATAACTGGAGCAATGCGCACTGCTCCTACGGTAGCTCTGGAGGTGCTTCTGGGGCTTCCGCCCCTCCACCTAGTGATTGAGGCGGAGGCCAGGAAATCAGCCTACAGACTAAGCCAAGGCCAGATGTGGGCCATGAAAGGGGAACAAGTGGGACACTCAGGGATCATCCAACATTTTGAGAAGGTCCCAGAACTTCTCACAAGGAGCGACTTCATGGCTCCGCTTTACATGTTCTATAAAGCATTTCAGGTACTCATCCCTGATAGGAACGATTGGTGTCAGCAACAGCGTCTTCTCACTCCAAGGGGACTTGTTTGGTACACAGACGGCTCCAGGATGGCGGGGGGATCTGGTGCTGGCATCTACGGCTGTAGGCCGAGGGTCAAACTCACCGTTGCCCTAGGAAAACATGCCACTGTATTCCAGGCGGAGGTATTTGCCATGCTAACCTGTGCGCAGGAGAACCTTCAAAGAGGTTATTCCAATCTGCATATTTACATCTGCACAGACAGTCAGGCAGCACTAAGAGCATTGAGTTCACCCAGAATCAACTCCAGATTGGTTCTGGAATGTTGCCAGACACTGAACAGACTCGGTACAACAAACTGGGTGAAACTACTATGGGTACCAGGCCATAGTGAAATAGAGGGTAACGAAGAAGCTGACGCTCTAGCCAGAAGAGGTTCTCAAGAGCCGCTCATCGGCCCTGAGCCGGCTTTAGGAATTACCCGTGCCACCGCAAAGCGACAAGTTGAGCGCTGGTTAAGTAACCAATCTAGCGCCAACTGGGCCTCGGTACCAAGGCTACGTCAGGCAAAACTCCTCATCGGGGAAATGTCGCCTACCAACACCTTTACTCTCCTGTCAATGAGCAGGAAAAACATTAGGATCGTGACTGGTTTACTAACAGGACACGGTCACTTACAGAAGCACTTATTCACAATTGGAATCGTAAATGATGCCACCTGCAGAAAGTGCCAGTTGGAGGAAGAAACCTCAATTCATGTCTTATGTCAATGTGTGGCTCTCCTAACACTGCGACATAAACATTTTGGAGCCGGCCTGGTGGAACCCCAGGCAATAAGGGACGTTCCTATGGGTAGGATTCTTTCCTTCGCGTTGGAAACCGGCCTCTTCGAACGAGACCCATAACAAATTAGGTGGGAGCACAATGGACCAATAGGTCTCAGTGCAGCTTACAGCAAGCCCCATCAGAAGAAGAAGAAGAATCATCCATAATAGAGGAAAACTATACCACTTCATCAATTACATTAATTCTATGGTGCTATTGCCGTATTCGATGGTTTAATATAGCCAAAAGAAAAACAGATGCCGTAAGGGGTGAATTAATTAGGAAAACCTATTCAAAATTAATTTTCTTCCGAAACCAATAGCTTTGGTTGTATTGTTTATACTTAATTTCACTTTAATTTTAAAATTCATTTAGGTTTTGCCTAATTACGTGTATCTGAAATAGAAATGTAAATAAATAAAATTACAGTTTACGGTGCTACACTATTGATTACCTTTTATAGTATAATGATAATAAGTAATTATTACCAAGTCAGTTATCCCACATTTTTATACCAGTGTCAAGGTTTAAAATTTCAAATTCACGATGTAAATAGATCTAACAAACTGGTAGTCAGGCAATAATCTGTATTTTTTGTAACATAAGAGTCGCAAACATTTCTTTACTACTTTTGCAATTGCTTTGAGTTTGAGGTCTATCATGGTATTAGGATACCGGATTGGAAACGAATTAGATTTTAGAAATGTAGTACAGAAGTTATTAATATGATTATGTATTTATAGACTGTTCAATTGCATGTATGTGTTTTATATTCTGCACTTCCTGTGTGGTATGAATTATATTTGACACTGAAAGGTAAAAGAAGCTAAAGACAGCAAATGAATGAATATGTTAGTAGAATAGACTAGAATAATTGTAGCATTCCACTGTCAGTTGCTACTAAAACTCATTAATTATAAACTATAACAAAACCTAAGTAGTTCTACAACCTATGATACTTTGCCGGTTGCATTACCATTGCATAATATTTTTACCAAACAGTGGGCTATTTGCGAAATTTTCAAAAATCAAAGAAAAAGCCATTTCCTGTTTTTTTAAGAAAACAATTTCATCTTGCTAGCGTCCAGCTATGAAATAAGTTGGGTGTTCTTCCTAAGCTCTGGGATTTATAAATTCAAGGTTTTTTTTGTAAGAATTGAGATTAAATTAATTCCACATTCAATTATATTGTAATGGTTTTTCATGCGAATAGATTTTTTTACCAAGGCTTTATTATTTATAGAAAATCATAATTCTAACTGGTAGATATATTGTACAGGTTTAACACAGTAGCACGTTGCGCTTGCCATATTATGTTTGTAATGGTTTGATCTGTGTTGTAATATTATAATAAAGATGATAAAATAAATAGCAATTACCACTACCTGCAAATATTCTTTTATTTAGGTCAAATTTCGACTGATTAAAAATACTTACTGGGTTTGTTAATTATTTATAAAGTAAACAGTATTGTGCTCTTTATTATATTTCATCCATCTGCCATTTAATCTTACAGAGGCTAGCTAGGTAAGCAAGATGACTCGTACCTCAGGGTTGGATTCACCGGTACATTAATATTAAATTCATGTGATACGCCACTGGAATATAAATTTAACTCGAGCGCGCAGACGCTATTTCTGTCAAACTCCTAGCACAAATCGGTTTATTTTGGTTAGTGTTTCGTTTTTGTGATTTAAACTAATAAAAGGTGTTTTATGAGCGATTTATCAGGTAAATTTTGAATTATCGCGCTCTTAGCCTCACTGATTCTCATTTGTTTGCAGGCAAAAACCTCCACTTCGTTGTTACAACATTAAATTGTTTTTTTTTGGAGCGTCGCTATGGGGTCTCAACATAACCTTAAACTTGATTATGGCAATTACTGGATATTTGGATTTTAATGCATGCTTAACTCTGCCTGGGTCTCGTTCATGATGGTTTGCTCTAGTATTCATGCGAATTTCCGGTTGCTACCGCCGCTACTTTTGGTTGAAAAACCAACCTGACTTCTTTGCAGGGCTGCGGTAGCTCATTCGGACTGCATCTCCTGCTGATTTCTGACTGTAGTTGGAACCCTGCGATGCTGTGGCTGCTGTAGATGCTTCCTCCACGCTGTGCGGACACGCTGCAGTCAAAATCTGGGGCTCAGGAACCTTATTGTGCCCCCGGCTGAAGTGCGTAGTCTGCGCTGGTTGTGATCGAAGTTCTTGTAAGGTGGCAACGATGAAAAATTATTTTCATGAGGAAAAATGTTTCCCACATTCTCACAGGTGCACGAAAAATTACTTAACACACTGGTATACTTTTTCTATCGATAAAGTTAATGAATTAATAGGTAAAATATGTAAATTTCAGAGAGCACCAAAACTGGTTGTCATTTAATAATTTTATTCAATTGTCTCTCCATGCTGGTCGTTAATAACAATTGCCTATCTAAGTTATACAAAACGGAAATTAACCAAATACAATACAATAACTTCTTACTCTAATTTAACTTAGAATTAAAATTATGTTCAAAAATTCTTATTTCAAAATGGTTTTAAACTGTGTCATAGCGCCACTCACTTTGTGTTATTTAAATTGTCTTTCACCTGCGTAATTACACTGACTTGTTTGTTCAATCACCAATTTTGTTTCACATCCTGCTGTGTCCATTTCTTGTAATTTTTTTAACTGTTTGCTTTCCTCCAAATTTTTGAATATTGCTGTCCCATAATTCTAATTGTCCTGTTCTGTTTGGTTTATGCTCGTTACAACGTATTATTAATTCTGCTTCAATTATCTTTATTTAAAATGCTCATAAACATATCCTATTTAATTATTCTGACATCTACGCTTCAATTAACACGCACATATTAGAAACCTTTTTGTGACAGTTCTATTTATTTTGGTTCGGCTTTAATTTTGCACAAACCTCTTATTTTTGGCTAATTTAAAATTATCGATTCCAATCTATGAAAAACGAGCTCTGCCCTTTGCCTTTTCTATTCAATTCAATTCATTACTACCAGCATTTCTTTGCAAATGTAATTACAGATTGAAATTTACGTTCAATTTTGCAGTTGCATGAACTACCCCAACTCTGCGCTATCTGACTTGCTTTATTTATTTGTTGTGCTGCAAGCAGAGTTGAGTAGCGGGCTTAATACCATCTCAATATACTTCTGGAATTATTATTTATTCTAATGGACATTTTTCCAATTCAGCTTTTTTTCTTCGATAGGTACTTAATTCTCCTTTCGATGCCGTTGAAGTGCGGTGATTCAAGTTTTGGTTGAATACTCTGCATCTTTGCAAAGCTTTCCGAGCGACAAAGCTGGAATTAACTACGATGGCGAACTTAAAACAGGTGGTTATAACCATTCATTACCAGAACCTTCGGTTTGTCACTCTTTCGATGGAGATGCTTCAAATTAAAAAGATATTCGGCTCTGTAGACGCGGCAGCAGTTCTTGGCGGCATTGTGTCGGCTGGTCGGCCCTGTGTGTTAGTGTAGGCCATCACCTATCCGTCAAGAAGAAATCTCATACAACCCGCAGTATGGTAAAATTATAATTCGGTGTGAAACGTATGAAATTACTCTCACCTTATATAACTTGTTTGTAAAGCACCATAAGTACTTAAATTCAATTACCATTTCCCGTTGGGGGCATAGAACAAGACTGTTTAAATAACCATAGGATAGGTTATGTTCAATAAATGTCATTTAGGGTTTAATGTTATATTACTGGTTTGTCAAACAATGGACGTTTCATATACACAGGAGGTAAGAATTGAATTATAAAATATTTAAAAATTGAACGGAATATAGCCGGCAGTACGGCTGAGTGGCGAGGAGCGACTAAATAGAGGACTAGGTTTTAGTCTCGTCGGAGACTCGAACACTGTTTTCGTCGGAGACTCAAACACTGTTTTCGTCGGAGACTCGAACACTGTTTTGTCTCACTCTAACATGTTATGCCACAATTATATCGCGATCTGCCCCACTCATTGTGTTTGAAGTTTCAAAGGATTTAACTTGGAATTTTCCCACAACGTTTTTTGTACAAAAGTATAAATTTAGGTTATTTTCAGATTTAAGATTTGTGTGTACTTAGCACAAAAATGCTTGTGTAATGTAGAAAAATGTGTGTATGACCGTAAAAAACCCTTCAGCAACACCAGATAACTTCACGTAAGACTAAAACCTAGTCCTCTGTTTAGCCGCGTTATTGAGTGGCGTTGCATCTCTCACGGCACTTGTAAAAGTTAAGCTCCAGTCTGCTTGATCAGTACTTGAATGGATGAGCATCTGGAGAGTGTTGTAATATGTGAACGCTACGAAGGCCAAGTTACGAATGCTTTATTAACTACAAACCTATTCATACATCGCTATCTCAATACAACTATTGTAACGTTTTGCCAGCAGAAACGCGTTCTTCTGAATTAAAATTAATTTGTGCGTTTTCCCCTAGCGATTTCTACGTTACGTTACGAGTTTGAAATTTTGACTCGCGCGGCCAACTACGTCATCGAGAGATCCCCGCTCCACGTATTGCGTTGCTCCCCCACTTAGAATGCCCGAGGTGGTTGCTAGATGCACGAAGCACGAAGAGGAGCCCATAAAAGCCGCTTCACGGCCGTTCCAGGGGCATTCATATTCATAGATTCATTCGCGTTCATTCCCGAGATTTCTCTCAGATAATTCCTCGTTTCCGTTATCCTGAATCCTAATCCTGTCCGACCGTTTAAAGAGAATTTCCCGAATATACTTTGGAAACAGATATCCTTAAGTATTTCCTGTAGCTAAAGTTGAACCGATGCCTTCACTCCTGGAGACCGCGTTCTTAGCTAGCACTTAAATAAGTCCATTTCCTGAAGTATCAGTTTTCTGAGGCGATGCTCCACCAGTGGGGAAACCGTTTCGCTGATCAAACCAATGCCTGTTATAACCTGGACTCAGCGTAGACTTTTGGCCCCAAATTCCGTTGGCAAATAATTGTATCAAATTTCCTGGAGGACGTATTCGAAACGAGGGTTTAACAACCAGGCCGTTTCATATGTCTATTTCGTAATAATAATTAAATCAGCTAAACAACGTAACAAATTTCATGTTATTACGGCCCGGCACGTAGCCAACTTCAAAGGCCCCTTTAAGTTTGCTTTTAATATCTGTTGCGATAGGTCGGATGAGATTAGGGAACAAAATTGTCAAACAGAAGGAGAAAGTAGCAATAGCATTAAGATGCATAGGCCACAACGTGATAGGAAAATTCCTATTAAGCTAGCTGATTATGAGTTGTAATTAGGTTACTACTAAACTTAAATGTTAATACTCATCTCTAGTAATAAGTTCTTATTGTGGCTGTAAACAATATTATATATTACGTTTATATTTGTAATCTTTATGTTACTGTCTTATTGTACTGTAAACAGAGCTGGGCAGTAATTAATTACTTTTTAATTAAATTACTAATTAAATTCCTTTTTGTGTATTTGCCTTGGAATTGAATTACTTTTCAAAATGCGGTAATTGTAATTGGGAATTGCCATCTTTGTTAGAAAGTACTTGAAAATTCCTTTTTAAAAGTAATTAATTACTGCATTCAATTACTCAATTACTTTCGTGTAATTAAATTACTCTAAAGTATTTAAATTACTTTATAGGTATTTGAATTACTTGTGGTAATTGAAATTACTCGAGGTAATTGAATTACTTTGTGGTATTTCAATTACTGATTACTGACCTCGATATGGTGCTAGATCTCCAGAACGCATAAATAAGATAAGTTCTTATTAAGTTACATATTAAGCAAATCTCAGGGTATTCCCCGCGCAATATAATTTATTATTTCCTCTGACGAGTCGAATAACAGCAACTTCTGCATTTTGTATGACGCGTCCACGAACATTAGTGCTTGTTTCTGTAGCTTGTAATAATGACAATAGTTATTGTGAGAGACGCTAAGTGTAAGACGCTATAAGAATATTTGCTGTAAGTACATTACAGATTACAATACCTACGGTAAAATAATAATTTTAAATAGATTCATTAGACGATAATGATTATTTATTCATTTCAATTTGCTTGTTTTAAACGATCCGTTAGATCCAGAAAATTATGTTTTTGAGTGAGGAATTGAATTAAACGGACAAAATTCGATAACAACATTTAAACAACGAAAAACACATAATGTAACTAATTGCAAAATCCCATGTCTAGTTGACTCAAAAATGCATTATGGCGTATGGTAATTTTAAAACGCCGCCGCATAAGTTTACCGCATTCTTGCATTGAACATTTTGTAAATTATCCATTCTTTGTCGCTTTCTTGCCTTGTAATGCTCATATGCTGCTTTCTATACTGGCTGCAGCATGTTAGCTTCGATTATTATTAAAACACCCCTTGCTAATTAGGAGAAATTTAAATATTGGCTTCTTAATGATTTTACACAAAATTCCATTTAGTTTTTTAAAGAACAGTGTATAGTGACCCAATTTACGTAATTTCAGATATTTTATTTCCCTAAACTTAAAATCAATAGGTATTATTAAAGATGTTAATAACATTTTGAAATTTGAAGTAAACATATGAAAGCAACCTGAGCAATTTAGCTGTCGAGCGTTCACAGTAATTTTCTTATTCTGTGTGTTCAAAAAGGAGTTACTTAAGGGTTGGCCATGGAATATAAAAGTATTGGCAACAGCAAGCTTTAGAATTCATTAACATAATCACTGTTGTTGCTGTCATAAGTTTATATTATACGCTGACATCGCGATTGCAAATTCTAAAAATTGCCATATTCAACCTTTATGTAATTTCTTTTTGAATACATGGTATAAAGGTCACTTGAATGTAAAAATGACTTCATTGTTACGTGCTTGAGCAAATGTCTTTTGTTTTTGTATCTAAAGTACGAATTCTTATTTCAATCAGCCGTTTTCAACTAGGTTTATCAGTCATCTGTCAACTTTCAATCGTCCCTGATCAACACCAAATTGATATTTTGTTTTATTATTTCAGAAGTTACCTAATACATTTTTAATAACTATTTGTATTAATAGGGAGGAAAATGTATCATTCCCTCCCGCAGATGTAGTTTAGTTCTTCAGAGCTTGCGAGAACAGTACCTAATCAATTTATTGTAATCAAGCAAGGGATGAAATGACGTTTTAGTCCAGAGTTATACATACAACACTTTTACATTTTATGATGAGACTATCTCTTGTAATCAGCTGCATTAAAAATATTTAAATATGAAAACCAGGAGGCTAGTTGTCTCCCGTCTCTAATGGCAACGGCAGTCAATGTTATTCCCTTCCACTGCCATTGGAAACCAACCAGGAACCCAAACGTATATTTATTTTTCCTATACCCCTTGGTATATATATACACCTTGGCCTTGCAGGCCAAGCTCCTTCATGGGGTGTTAGTGGCTCACCATTATTATACCCCTAACAGGCGACAGAAAATGTCACTTTCGTATAAAGGGGTAAAAAAAGTATTTTCAAACAGAGCCAACAAAAAATGCTCAAGTTGCGCCAATTGGATCGTTCTACAAAATCTAAATACTTAAGAAATCCAATGCTCCACCCTGTATACTTAGGTAAGTTACATATTTTTGTCATTCGGCCTCATGTTAAGTGTATTTAATAATAGATTGTTCTACAAGTTAAGAAAAGTTTTTCAACGGTTAATTCACGAGCGAGTGATGCAAAGAGAGTGGATTAATTTATCACGAACATGGAAAAATAACTTTTATATTTATCATTACAAAATCTAGCCAAAATTTTTAATTGGCAGTGAAGAACGTTGAAATCGTCAAATAAAATACGAGAAATCGGCAGTGAAGTAATCCATTGTTTTACAACTTTTTGTAGGTGGCTGGGCGACAGGTAAACGTCAACCGACGTGAACGTAACCTATAAAAGTTGGTTAAAATGTTGTAACTTCGCGATTTCTCGATTTTAAAAAACAATTTACCTCTGGGCACTGGGAGTTCCATTTCAATCCTTGTGGGGTTTAATTGCTTTGGCCCTTCGGGCCTCGGCAACTTAATACATAATCGTGATAAAAAGCTCAACTTTAGTGATAACTTATGTGGAAATTAATATAAAAAAATATATAGATTTGAACTTCCAAGTCCCTATACCTTCTTACTGAAGGGACTTTGTACTAAAGTATATTAGGTTTAATCGGTTTATTATAACCTAAGGAATCTATGCCAAATCGGTGTCCCATCTTTTTTGGGGACCTGGAAGGTGTCAAAGTGGTTGCCTAACCGATCGACGTTTTAAGGCGCAGAGGGTCGCAGCTCCGTTTGGCTGCTGAAACATTTTTATTTAATACTCGTTCTATTTGAAAAACTGTCTTTTTTGTGATTTCTCGAAAACCGGAAGTGTCACGTGACTGAAATTCGGTTCCTGAGCTGACATGACCATTCCAAACATATAACTTTAATAACTTTTTTCTCTATCTCTTACGGTTTGGCTGCTGAAACAGCGTCTCGGACGGACGGACAGACAAGTCTACAGCGTCCCGGACGCATTTAAACATTGTGGTATACATTTCGGCACCCGTGGCTATCTCATTGGTCAATTTAAATCTCTCCTACCAATTATGAGCGGAGTGCTGAAATCAATACCAGAATGTTGAATGGTGCTGAAACGCAGGTCGGAATGTTGCAAGTTTATTTTGCCCATGCAGTAAAAACATTTGCATAGTGCATCTCGGTCGGAAACAATGGATAAACTAATTAAAGAGTCGAACGATGTTTATAGAGGACAATTAATGAATGAAGAAAATTTGCAAGATTGGTTAATGGAGTATGAGGAAGAATTCTTTACAAATTGGAGGGTTAAATCTAGTTTACAAGATTCTTGTCGGTTTGTTTGTAGGTAAGTTAAATTCCTAACCTAAAAAACAGTCTTTAAGGGCGCAAGGTTTTTCCATGTCATAAATCATTTAACTTTCAGAAAAAATTTCGTCTGCCATCACAGTGATCACAAAAGGGTGGGGAAAGAAGAAAACAAGAAAGGCAAATAAAAAAATACAGGATGTAAAGCTGAGTTAAGTATCACAGTAAAATTGACGACAAAAGACACTGTAAAAAAAGATGTGTATGTGAAGGTAAATTCCTACCCACTGTGTTAGTTTATTCTCTAAGTTTCAAGAACTTTTTTTAGCGTGGATATCCAGCCATTATTAGACTAAAAGGAGAGCACAATCATACTTTGACAACTGCAGAAGCATCTTCTTTCCTGCCTCCTACGAATGGCGTTAGATTGCGTTTTGACTCATATTTTAATGATGGTATGGGCATAAAGGAATCTATTAACTTTCACGAGTCAAAATTGGAATTAGAATGCGGCGTAGATAGCTCACAATTTGCAAATGCAAGAATAAATCCGCAATATCGCACAATACAATACTGGTTTAATGAATGGAGAACAGTTAATTTGGGGCCTCGATTTGGAGCAGGTTCGATAGAGGTATTACATAACATTTTACTTTTATTCTTTTTGTGGTAAAGTATTTTTTTTTATAGAAATTGAAAGAGAAGCAGGCGCTTTATGTTAAAGATGGTATAACACTTGAATATCAAAAGAATCCTTATTGTGTTGTAATCGTAACTAAACTTATGCAAAGAGCGCATCAACTGGATCTTGCAAAAGATATGGTTTTCGCAGACAGCACCGCCTCTTGTGATGCAAGTGGCCATTCAGTGACATTCATTTTAACGCCATGTGCTGTTGGAGCTGTACCTCTCGCTATTTTAATTACAAAAGGTCAATCAGAAGAAGATTATAAAGCTGGATTTGAATTATTAAAATCTAGTGTGCCAAATGGCTTTGGTGGTCAGGGATATCCAACAAATTTCCTCACAGACGACAGTGATGCGGAAAGAAATGCACTTAGGCACGTTTGGCCAGAAAGTAAAACGTTTTTATGTCGATTTCATATTTTGCAAGCAGTGTGGCGTTGGCTGTTTG